>OX596246.1:6490427-6811993 GCA_951394255.1 Polyploca ridens | reverse complement strand
GATGCCACATAAAACTGAAACAGTCCTGCCGCAAATCAACTCTAGCACATTTCAGAGTTTTTCCCTGTGACTACAAACCTTAATTAGGAACTGTTATCTTTTAAATTCAAACGAAAGGGGATTTGGGATCAATGGTATACGCGGCAAGAAGACTGTTTCTCCTCTGGCAGAACCAGTAAATATTTTGGCCTCAATAACATTGCGGCGGAGAGCTGTTACTGGTAGTCAAGTTCCACAGCACAATTTTGGAGGTCTTATCTCTCTTTCCCTCATGTCTGAGGATCGTGGTCAACATCGGGTTTGCTTCTAGAGCGAATGATCTGCCTCCACTGGTTTCTGTCTTCTGGTTTCTGTAAAACTTGGAGGAAGATGAGTATTTTACTTGATCGGACCATCTTGTTGGTGAACGACCACGTAGTCGTTTTCCTTCCGTGTTCCCAACTATGATCAGATTTCCAAACTTTCATCGCCTTTGCGCACCATGTGGCCGAAATACGAAAAAATACGTTGGTGGCATATGGTGGACAATCGTGTTTTAATTTTCAGCTGCGATAGGATTGATGCATTGTTGCGTTTAGCGGTCCAAGGTATTTCCAACATCCGTCTCCAGCACCACATCTCGAATGCATCAATCCTTTTTCTTTCTCGGGCCAGTATAGTCCACACTTCCACTCCATACATGAAAATGAGGAATACCAATGCTCGTATTAACCGGATCTTTGTTTTAATACCGATTCCTCTCTTTTTCCTGATGTTGTTTAGGCGAGTCATTTCAATACGCCAATACCATAAGCCGAAATAATAAATTTTGAAATTTTCACTCCGAAAATAAAGAACTTCATATACTAAATTTAATCCCCCTTTTCACTCCTTAAGGGTTCAAATTCCAACAACACCGATATTCGTTGCGTTAGTTTATAACCATAAGCTGAAATAATAAATTTAGTGTACTTCCATACACAAATTCATCCCCCTTTTTACCCTTTCGGGATCGGAATTATCAAAAACGTTGAGGCACATATAAATTAATTTTCAATTGTCAACCTAAACACAAAATTTGAAGGTCCTAACTTCGAAACTGATGGACTTTCATATAAACTTGCATCCCCTATTTTACCCCCTTAAGGATGGAATATCCAAAAATCCTTAGTGGTTGCCTACACTGTGTAATAATATATTAAGTGACGTTTACTTTGAAACTGAATGACTTACATACATCCCATACATTTTCACCCTGTCGGGGGTGGAATTGTCAAAAAAGCTGAAACATGTATAAATTAATTTTCAATCGTTAGCCTTAATACAAAATTTGAAGATCCTAACTTCAAAACTGACGAACTTTCATACAAACTTTCACCCCCTATTTTACCCCCCTGGGAGTGGAATTTCCAAAAATCCTTCCTTACTGAATACCTACACTGTATAATATTAAATTTAGTGAAGTTTACTTTGAAATTGAAGGACTTGCATACACAACTGTATCCCCCTTTTCCTCCCTTCGGTGGTGGAATAATCACAAACGCTGAGATAACTATACATTAATTTTCAATCATCAGCCTAAACACAAAATTTGAAGATCCTAACTTCAAAACTGACGGACTTGCATACAAACTTTCATCCCTTATTTTACGCTGTTAGGGGTGGAGTTTCCAAACATCCTTCCTTAGTGGATGCCTACACCGTATAATAATACATTTAGTGAAGTTTACTTTGAAATTGAAGGACTTGCATACACAACTTCATCCCCCTTTTCCTCCCTTCGGTGGTGTAATTATTACAAACGCTGAGATAACTATATATTAATTTTCAATCGTCAGCCTAAACACAAAATTTGAAGATCCTAACTTCAAAACTGACGGACTTGCATACAAACTTTCATCCCTTATTTTACCCTGTTAGGGGTGGAATTTCCAAAAATCCTTCCTTAGTGGATGCCTCCACTGTATAAGGTATCTTTGTGCAAAATTTCAAATCTCTAGGTCCAGCGGTTTGGGCTGTGGGCTGATATATCAACAATCAGTTTATCATTTTATATATTAAGATATTTTCCGCGACTACACTAGTTTTTAGTTACTTCCCAAAACAAATAAGTATAGGTTACTACTATTGGTGGATAGACTTAGTTCTGCAGCTTATGCAGTGAGAAAAATTCGCGCTCTCACTGACGAATCTACGGCAAAATTAGTTTATTTCAGTTACTTTCACAGTTAGATGTCTTACAGTATCCTCCTCTGGGGTAGTGGTGCCGAAATCAATAGAATTTTTATGCTGCAGAAGAAGGCTGTCCGCGCAACATATAAAATAAGGCCTAGAGATTCTTTGAGAGACAAGTTTAAATCTATTAATATAATGACAGTGTCGTCACAGTACATATATGAAAATCTTATTCATGTGAGGAAAAACTTAAATAACTTTCCTAAGAATAGTGACACTCATAGTTTGAACATTAGAAATAAGCACAAACTTGCTGTACCTTTAACTCGGCTCAGCAAAGTCCTTAACTCTTTCAAGGGGCAATGTATACGTTTCTATAATAAAGTACCCAAAGAAATCCAAGAGCTATACATAGATTCAAAAAGATAGTTAAACAGAAGTTATGCACGAAAGGGTACTATAAAGTTTCTGATTTTGTAGATGACAAGAATGCATTTGAATGAATTGTTCGCTTCGCAGGCTATTGTTATAAATATTTTGTAATTGTAATACTTCTATTTACATACTTAAAAAAAAAAAAACACTTGCTGAGTTTCTTGCCGGAGTCTTCTCAGTTCAAGTTGTATTTGGAACCGGTGTAGAGCCATTTGTTAACGTTCATAAGTGCCTTATCAGGGCCTAAATTGAATAAAAGCTTTTTGAATTTGAATAACTGGCCAAAAAACTTCATTAGGTTTTTTTTTAAAGACAACCTATCGACAAATTGATCATATTTATATAAGAATAATTTACGACAGCCAATAGTAAATTTACGATAATATTGGCTACATGCTACATACAGGTCGTTGTTTTGGTCAGCGACGAGCGACTCAGGGTCGATAATACAAATGATACTGGTGCTAAAAAAAATATAAAAAAAAATTCTTTATTTTTTTTAATAATAAAAATTAAAAAATTAATATTTTGAAAATCATGCAATAAGCTAAAGTGTAGACATAATACTCAACGGGAGTACGAGGGAGTAAAGGGGTGGGGCGATGGCGGCTTGCGCCTAGCTCTAGTCTGTGCACGTGCCTAGTAACCATACTTTGCGGTCATTTTATTTCAAATTGAATAAGGTATTTCTCAACATATTTACAGTATTTAATGGAATTAAGTCCATGTTTGGGGAATATATATTTTGTACTACCGCTCCTGGGTCGCTTGTCGCCGACCAAAACAACACCCTGTATATGTTCTGTATTTCTAACAGGATATGTACAATCAAATCAATATGCAATAGTTACCAATATTTTTTATGAAGGCCCGGCTTCCATTGTTATCGAATATCGATATGAATACAGAATATGGAATGCTCTCGATACTATAAATGAAGCTTTGCCGCGATTAAATTTAATCCAGTTCTTGATAATACAATTCCGAAGTGGCAGCTTTATTTTAACAAACGTAGCGGTACGCGGCGCTCACAAGTTTTATCTCTCCGCCTCAAGGTTTCTTAATTATAATTAAATGTATACTTATAAACTGTAAAGGCTTACATTTACCTGTCTTGTTACAAATTGTATTCAACTCCGGACATTATATAAAATAAATAAGCTACGCTTTTTGTATCAGCCGAGTGCTACGAAATTTCGTAGCAAAATCCGTAGCACTTATCAAAAATTTGTAAAACGCTATTAATATTCATATCGCTGAATGATTATAAAGATTAAGTTATTCACTGTTATATCATTGTTTTCAATGAAATAAAACCAAATAATAATAAAAAATTGTTTTTCGTTAATACTTACTATGTATATTTTTGGGTTTCAAAGTTATAAAGCTAATTTAATATATGCTTATTAATAATGTGATTACTCATTTGGATTTTGCGGCTAATTTAATCATATATTTAGGCAATGGTATTTTTTCTATTATAGTATTTCATATTATTCCATATACAAATGAATATTTCAAAAATACAATTTTATATTGGAATAATACTCCTTAAAATATAGTAGCGTAACTAATATAATGTATGAATTGCGATATCAACCATCGCATGAATTGATAAGGTAGTTTGACAAGTATGTATATATTTACAGGTGGATGGGGGAATTCCACACGAAAGCCTAGATAATCCGGCCGACAGAGCGGCAGCGGCGCCAGACAGTCTACCTCATATACATAACAGAGAAAATAAGTTAATTTGACTGAAATATTGTGCCGCTATAGTTTCTACATGTTACAGTCCGATATTGGCTCATTGATTATATGAGAGTTGATGTAATGAACTGATAGCTTGGAGTTCGTTGTACTTGCCGAGTTTATTCATGGCCGTAATCATAGTTTTGCTAATTGTCCCTCTATTTATTCGACTGTTATTTATCTCTCTTTTCTCTTCATATTTTCTATTTATATTAGACATCTTACATCTAAATCAAATTGAGCGTAAGGAATATACTATACTTGTGTAGTTTTCTGTACATCAAATGAAACGTAATGCCAATATAAAATTGTCGAATTCTCCTCCTACGTCAGATTTCCCCGGCGCACGTCGGGATCTGCATTCCGATACAGCCTCTTCTACTATCGGCTATTTGCATCCTACGTACAGATCATTGGCTTTCATATATGACTTACTAACGTCCTGTCAATGGTTATAGAGACATCGGCAAAATAGGTATCCTAACCCCCTTATTCATAATCGCTTTTTAACTAAATCACTGTATTAGTGTCCTCCATGTCACTCTTTCGATCACCAAATGTCAAGTGTCAGATAAAAAGACTTCAGAATTTTAGCTAATCAACGTTTGATAACTTTATTATGAATAAGGGGGTAAATATTAACAATCGGTATTAATCGTATTGATTTGGTTACGAAAAGTATGGTAGGTATATAATCGGGGGGCACGGTAGTGCCCCCGCCGAGTCGAGCGCGAAGCAAACACTGCCGTACCATCCTTTACTGGAACCATTTCGCCGCATTTTCAGGCCCCTATTTGAAAACCTCTGGATAAGACCAGAACATAGAATTTTTTATCATCCAGTAAGCTATAATCACATACTTAAAATCCAAAATTTCAAGTCTGTAGGTCATTTAGTTCCGAAGTTAAGCGAAAGCAAAGATTCGCATTTATGACAGTCACTCAGTCACTCACTCACTCACTCACTCACTCATGATCATCAAAATAGAACTGGTACTTCCCATAAACTTAGAGAGCTGAAATTTGGTACAGAGTTAGGGTTTAACCTTAGACTTGGCACGACTTTGTCTAGATTTCATTACTTTTTAGAGATAAACAAGCGGAGCTGCTTGTTCGAGCCTTGGCTAGTTTTTTACAGAATGTTTTTGGTGGGATTATAATTACAACAAAGGTATACATCTGTACAATCGCCAAACAACAATAATTAATATTTTATCTTACAACAATAATTAATATTTTATGTTTCTTTTTCGGATCCTTCGAAGAAAAACGAGGGAAAATCAATTCCATGTAATTGGATACCTTTGATCTGTCAATTACTCCGGCAAAAATCCTAAACAAACAAAAGCGGCAGGTTATGGCGACTTGAAATAAGGATCCACCATATTTCACCCTAGTTTATCTTCTTAGCTGGTGTTTAATTTCTAGGGGTTTTCTAGTATAAAGTAACACATTTCATAGTAAAGCCAACAAGGAAAGTTTATTAACAACTGCAGAATTTTTAAACTAATTAAATAACGCCGCTGTAATTACACTTCCCCAGTTAGTTTTAGTATTTTTTACCTTATTTTTTATCTTAGCTTGCATTTTTTTAGTGGAGTTATAAGACAGTAGTTAGTTTGCAGTAAGTTATGGGAAGTTTCGGCAAAGCGGACACCTTAACCTTTAACAGCCTATATGGGAAGAAAATCAATAGAATGGCAAAGTGAACACACAGTCAATTAATGAACAATAACCGAAGAATATAAATCAAAACATAATTTTAGTAGAATAATATCAATGACAAATATGGAAACTAATCACAGTTGTCACAAATAAATGGTATCTCCTTCGCAAACAGTGCATATGTCGTGACTGAATTGCATTGCTTACCACCTGTAAGCAATGCAATTCAGTCACGCAGTGCGGGACCAATCATTTTTTTCTCAAACGACGCGTGACCATGCGCTAGGTCTGTTTCTTTACGATTGAGGATTAGGAGAGAGACCTTGTGCCATAAAGAAGGCATTCTTAGACGCATCATTTTGAAATAGTAAAGGTTATTCGTTTTGCCTGGGCTATTCACTATGTCCGGTTTCCCCTACTGACTTAATATAGATTTGGAAAAATTTTTTGCTCGTACTGATGTGAAAGGACCGAAATATCATATAATACTGAAAATCGGGTAATCTATTCACCAATTTTGTACATAGAAGCAATAAATAAACAACAATAAACTTCAAAATGTAATTTATTTTTATCGCGAAACCGACATAGTGAGCAAATGCCACATCATGTAATTTACAAGCAGCATTAGTGCGCTCAATTGGACTCCATGACATGAAATCTCGAATGTAAGAACATAGGTCTGTTCCACGCTTAAGTTCAGATTTATTGACATCGCGATAAACCGTTCTACGGAGCACCATTCGTCGATTAACTGACGTTCCTCTCTCAAAATACGGACCAAAATGCCTTTTGTTATTGTTACTCATGGGCACATTTGTGTGACTCACTTAAATTTATGCTTATTATTATGTAGAAAATTTTATCTTTTAATTTAATCTTGTTTATTTCTTTTATTTGCTTTGCACACATTCATAAATACGTAAGTATGTATAGATAGTATACCTATCTATGCATATATAATATTTGTCCTGAATGACTGATCAACGCAGAGCCCAAACCGCTGGAGTTAGTAACTTGAAATTTTGCACACAGTAGGTAGTAGGCATAAATTAAGAAAGGTTTTTTGGAAATTTCACCACTAAAGAAGTGAAACGTGGTAATTTTGTTTATATGAAACTAACTATCCCCCGCGGATTCACCCACGTTCCCGGAATAAAAAGTAGCCTATGTCCTTATCCATACCATAGGCTATCTGCATGCCAAACATGATGATCCGTTGAGTAGTTGAGGCGTGAAGGCGTAACAAACAAACAAACTCACTTTCGCATTTATAATAGTTAGGAAGTCTTATTCCTTGGGTTTATAAACTTGCACGATTACTTATCTAAATAAATAATAAAATTTCTCATTATTATTATTTTCAAAACTACCCGTACGAGGCGGTTTACGAGGCCGTATGCCAAATTTTGCCGATTTCGCTGATTTACGTGATATAGCAATCGTGATTTTACAGTTACAATACTGTATTTCTACAAGTTTTAATTCACAACCTAAAATTTAATTTAAATTATTATCTAATGAATGAGCTACCTTTTTATTTTTATTATTTTATTTAATGCGAGATTTTGGTTGTTTTAAAAGATTTTTTATTGCTAAACTATTTAACTTTTTTAATTTTTTTTTCAGGAAATGGATTGTTTATAAACTGAAGTTTATTTATTTTGTTATAATTTTAATGAACGTGATTTTACAGTTACAATACTGTATTTCTACAAGTTTTAATTCACAACCTAAAATTTAATTTAAATTATTATCTAATGAATGAGCTACCTTTTTATTTTTATTATTTTATTTAATGCGAGATTTTGGTTGTTTTAAAAGATTTTTTATTGCTAAACTATTTAACTTTTTAAATTTTTTTTTCAGGAAATGGATTGTTTATAAACTGAAGTTTATTTATTTTGTTATAATTTATTAGGTAACTAAATGTAAATAAATGTTTTAGGTAGCCGAAATCAAAAACAATTCTTCGCCCATTTTCTCTAAAAATTTACTAAGATAAATATTTCTTTACTCAAAATTATTATATTAAAGTGGTAAAAAGTGTTCCGTTTATTTTATAGATGACTTTCATAACAATAAACTGTATTTTTTTCATACCGTTTAGACGGCAATACGATTCGTAAATATGTGATATTCTAAACCTCTTATAGCAAAAATTCAAAAACAGCCGCCTGTTTCAGGTCGATTAATCAAAATTAAATTAGAAAATTAAAAAAGTAGCTCATTTATTAGATAATAATTGAAATAATCTTTCATGTTAATTAAAACTTATAGAAATACTGTATTTAAACCATAAAATCACGTCTATAAAATCACGTAAATCAGCGAAATCGGCAAAATTTAGCATACGGCCTCTTAAAGTTTGTATGGAAGAAACCTACTGCGCGGTTCGATTAACTTGAAACTCGATATTACAACTTTGGATAGAAATTAAAGAAACAAGCGTTTTTTGTGTTTCTCAAAAATCGACCTCGGGGTAAAATAATGGTTTTATGTTTTAAAGAGAGGATTTTACTGCGTGAGTCTCGATTAACTCACAAGTTGGTATAAGTACATCAGTTTCTTTTGTAGCCTAAGAAATATTTTTTGGAAATTCCATTCCTATAAGATAGGGAGCGCGAGTGAAACCGCGGGGCGGAATGTTAGTATGTTATATGAAGTGCTTGTAATAAAATAAGAATATAGAAATTCATCATGTATTTTAAAATATTTACATCAATTCTGAAAGCCTTTTTCTGCTTAAACAACTTATTCAATCATATAATCAATTTATCTACTGTATAAAAATAGGATACGAATTCTATTCCAATCGTTCCGCTTTAATAGAGTTTTAATTTCAATTTCACACATAGCAGGGCACGTGGATTACGACACCGGCCGAGTCGAGTGAATTTTTCCGATCGGCTCGACAACTCTAGCGTAGAAATTTTGATGGCCTGTTATTACACAGTCCGTTTCAAACGTATTGTGTGTGAATGCTCCAACAAAAATAGCAATATTTCGCATTGTACCTCCAGTTATTACTGTTTACCCTTCGGGTTTTTTTTGCACTGTACTCGTTTGATTAGATGAATCGAGTTGCGATTGCGGCTGCCGGTGTGGAGTTTGGCTTTTTGTGAAGTATTTTATGAATAGAAAACAAGAAAGTTATTAAAAGTTACTTACATATGATTATAGGGATAGATAGGTTGACAGGCCACCTGAGGATGACAGTAATTGGTTGGATCCATTCATGTGTTAAATCATTTAAATGGCCAAAGGATTTCAGGGATCTCCATAACACTTTATGGTTGTCAATTCCTTCATCGTCATAAAGACTTCATCGCTAATCCTGTCTCTTATATTATGAAATATCACAAAGTCTAACTAGCGAATATGAACAGGGCATGAATATGGTAAACTAATATAGAATTCAGGTGCATCTTGCTCGTCTATTCTCGCACCGCACAGACGCTACGTAACGCTTTCGGCTCATCAAGTGTCATTCCAACAAATTGCCGCAAACCTGGTAACTCTGTTGAGCACGCTACGGCACGATAACGAGACGTGACACGTTACGTCAACTGCAGGCTGGATAATGGGACTGCACTCACCTGGAAACGCGCCTAGCCTGTTTTATATTTCATAGCCGTGCCTTGCTGTGGCCACCGCATCCAATTAACTTCAGTTGTCCGCCGCATCGTTTGTAATGTACGGTGAAATATCGAGGGCTTGATGAGTGTCCGCCTGCCACTGCACTGCATGCACTGCGCTCAGCTTGTCTTTATGACCTACATGCTTATACACATCAATTAAACGGCACAGAGTTATGGATGCGACTATTATAATCCTCAGTAAAATCATAACATTATTTCATGCAATTAACAAATGTTTTATCATAATTCTAAATAAAAATGATGCAAAACACTTTCGCTCCAAAGTTTAGATAGAAATATTAAAAACTTTTAATATATCGAAAGCATTTTTCAAACAAGCAGTTTGATATCCCTACATACATAATAAGGCGACAACTTCAAGCTTCTTTTGTGAAATCGAACGGGAATGGCTCAGTGATTTGTAGCTTTGAGTATATATCGCGTTGCACTGCCATCAATCCGTAAGTGAATCTAGGAGCGAGCACGTCGCAGCTGCAACTGATATCACCTGACGATGTCGTTTGTACCCGTCCGACTTGGATTAGGCACTGGATATACACGCGCAAAATAACACTCTGCATTAAGCACGCCTACGGATTCTCGATTGAGCACCGACCTTTATATCCCCTTTCATTCTCCATTAGCACTAAACCTTCAATCGAAGAGTCAATTCAAATTTTGAACAACAAAAAGATGATAGTATAGATGGAGTGACCTATTGTAATAATAAGCTATAATATCCGTATTGAGTCGTCAAACGTTTCGAAGCTTTGAAGTCTGATGGCCGATTCTATCGAAGTTTCCCTTTGTCTCCGAATCGAAAGCGGATTGAACTCGTGTGGCTCTAAATCTGACGTAGAGTGCTTTATTGGTTGAGGTATATCGCTTCTGAATTCCTATCTTCGTAGTTCAATAAATGATGGTTTTAGAATTCGTGATGATTGAGATCTAGTTTTTTCAATTTATTGACGATTTCTTACAAACATAAATTTACGGACTACACCCTTACTCATAAACGCTATTTAAAGTTAAATCATACTTAAAACAGTTATTTAAAAAAATCTTCACTCATAAACGCTATTTATCCTTATTCACTGCTTAAAAACGGTATTTAAAGAGCTGTCAAATTAAACAACCTACGACCCTTGTTTAACGGGCTAAATAGCAAAATGGCCGCCAAATACACAGCTGCTGCTTGATTGCTGTAAAATATTTTTCATTGATTTCCGAAAATAAGCTGGATATATGATGTTAGATTATATAGAAACACCATAAATTATATAAATTACTTAAACTTGTTCCTCGATGACCGAGCTTTGCTCGTTTTTTTATTTGGTAAATATTATTAGTTTTTCTCACAAAAGAAATTGAAAAAAAAACGCGAAAAAAATTATCATTTGGACTCGAAAAGGGTCTTCTGGTTTCGGGACCGCTCGATTTCCCACCTGGCTATGATAACCTTGTAAATGGTGGCGAAATTTACCTTCATATTCTAATGATATTGAAGCAGTTTTTCATTGCCTGAAAATACGGATAAAACGACGTTTTCTAAAAATGAAACCTAGCTAGATCGCTTTATCGCCCCCGAAACCCATTGGAGCTGTTTCCGAGATTCAGATCATATGCAATATAATATTACCTATCATAAAACACATAATAAAACTTTTCAAATTGTTGCTGTTTCTTTTTTTTAAAACCTCCATAACTGTCAAATTTATGGACTTGACGTTGGTGTCGCCATATATAATATTATTTTTGCTCTTTAAATCCTTCAATAACTAAATCATGATTAAAATGCGTTTATGAGTAAAGAAAAGTTAAACACTGAATAACATTTTAAATAGTATTTAGCTATATACTATTTAATCCGTTATTTAAGAGATTTTTATGAGTAAGACCGTTAATTGGAATAAAGTCTAATACAATAGTTATTTCTGTATATTAGTTTCCATTATAATTCCAGTAATAAAAACAGTACTTTTTATTTACAACAAATATGTACAAATTACAATCTTATTTAATTCCAGTAATCGTTTATTTATATTTATCCATCTATTATTTATCCATGATATTATTCAAATTCCTAAAAACGTAAACACTATAAAGCAATGCTACATCATTAGCTAGCGCAA
The DNA here is from genome assembly GCA_951394255.1 of Polyploca ridens. Lineage (NCBI taxonomy): Eukaryota > Metazoa > Arthropoda > Insecta > Lepidoptera > Drepanidae > Polyploca > Polyploca ridens. The sequence goes on along the minus strand of OX596246.1, from coordinate 6,800,215 downwards.
GCAAATTCTTACACACTGTTATTCGCGACTGTTTCCCTCAACTCATAATACACGACATATAATAATATGCAGTCGAGTCTATTTCGCACACAAGCTGCCATATAAGCCAATTTAATAACTTCACGAGAAACTAATAGTAAAGTTAACGAGGTAGCATATCAAAGGCCCAATATATTTTGTTTGCATAAAGGCGCGTGCAAGCGAGACCGGTGGAGTTTCCCAAGTATCCGCTGGGTAACCACAGTGTAGCGGAAACATTTTTCATAAAGCCTCCACACATACTTGATACGTAATTTACGGAGACACCGCCAGCACCCGTCTGTACTTGAATGTTGATTAGAAAATCTTCAGGGGTGTAGCTTTTTAAATCGAACGGTTATTATTACAAATAAACATCAACTAGTAGGTATTCGTTAACTGCTTGATAAAGACCTGCTGTCATTGATACTTTGTTTTTATATTCAACCCCATCATGGAATAAAGTATCAGTTATGATTAACAAATATCGCCAATTACTTTTGAACATTTTACGTAAACTTCACCTACTTAGTTTTTTTTATACCACTCAGGTAGCAACCAAGCAAACGGTCTACCTGATGGTAAGCTGTCACTGTAACCTATTGACGCTTGCAACAGGGGTATAACTCACGCGTTGCTAACCATACAGCAATCACTACATCCGCCTTGAAGAACCCCATGTTGTATATTTTACTCACTTGGGAAAACCACGGCGGGCAGCTCATTCCACAACCTGTGTATCTGCGGTGGAAAGCTCCTTAGAAACCGTACAGTGCGAGACCATTTTGGTTCTAATGTGTGAGGATAGACCCCCATCGATGGCGAGAGGTGCGATAGTAAAAGATAGCGGTGGGCATCAAATCAAACAATTCCTCAGAACACTGTCCGTTGTAGAACACACATAAGGAGGCAAAGTCTCTCCTTAGACTAACGGGTTCTAAACCGCTTGTGAACTCGGTATCGTTGACAATTCGAATGACACGTCGCTGAGCCGGGTCAAAAGGCCCAAGCTTGTATACTGCCCACAGATGGCAGTAGTACTCCATATGTGACCGCACTTGTGACTTATAAAGTTGCAGTCTATGCCTCGATATAGAAGTACCTACCAACATCAAAGAAAAACAAATACAAATGTACAACTAGTAGGTAACTTATTTCCTGAAACCTAAAGCAATTATAGATAGCCTATATATACCAGATTGATTACAAAGTCAAGCGAAGGTTGTCGTACTTCCACTCTCTTATCCTTGTAATCTGCCATTAATCAATAATAAACAATGCTCACACAAAAACCATTAGTCGTTAAGTATTTTGGAATTGATTTGTGATTGATTTTTACGTGATACTGAAAAGTTTTGTACAAAATACTTATATTATTTACTTTATGTTTTAGCTAGTTTTAGCTATGTAAAATCCAACCACATGAGAGATAGTTAATGCCAATATTGTTTTATGTTAGCGATTAACGGAACTAGCTCTCACAACGGACTAATCGCGGGATTTAGTTAGGCCTCAAATGGCACAGACTGATGACGGAAAGCGCAAACATCCTAACTTATTGCCTAGCTCTGTGACAAGGACATACCTTGAATTTATTTACCTTTTCCGATACCAATCTGCTTTTTTGCAGTTGTTTATTTTTCATCATCATCATGTTCAGCCGAAGGATATACACTGCTGAGCATAGGCCTCCCTCATTAATTTCCAAATCTAACGGTTTTGGGCCGCTTGCATCCAGCGGCGCACAGAGACTCTGAGCAGAGCATGGGTCCACTGGTAGGATGTCGTCCCGCTCGCCGCTTTCCAGTACGTGGTCGCCACTCGAGAATCTTTCTTCCCGATCGGATATTGGATCGTTGAGCGATATGGCATGTGCTTATTTCTATCCTCTTTAAATTCATCATCATCCATTTACCATAGCTGGCCTCTCTTTCATGTTCCCAACTGCTTACATTTAGTCTTGTCCAGCTTTTCAAGGTTGGTCTTTGATCCAAAGGACAAGGTCGCCAGTATCTGCTCTATCGATCGTCTGTCTTTTAATAGACGTGATCAACTCTCCACCGTTTCAACTTGCTAATTCGCTATGTCAGATTGTTTGCCTTTGGTTTTACCGAACAGTCACTATTAAGTTTTATAATGGACTAGCTTCTGCCAGCGGCTTCGCCCGCGTGGCCTACAGGAAACAAAATGTTTCACAGAAAATTCAACCCTCGTTTCGGCCTTTTAGGGATGGTATTTCGAAAAACCCTTTCTTATTGGATACCTACACTTCACAAAGAACACACCCTCCAAATTTCATGTCTCTAAGACCAGCGGTTTAGGCTGTGCGTTGATATATCAGTCAGTCAGTCAGGACTTTGAATTTTATATATTCCTCGTATTCCGATCAAACAGTATCATCTTGCAAAGGTAAGCGTAACAAATAATACATCTAGTGGGAACCAGAAATAACAATCCACTACAAGGGAAAATCGGATCATCAGTTCTTGAAAAGAGTTTTCCATTCTCAGAAAAGGTACCGACAAAAGGTGAAGTTTGTTTTCAAGAAGTTTGAGAATTAATGGGTGACTGATTCGAGTCTACTCCATCCATGCCTCGATGAACACATGGTACACGGTTGGTTCTAGTTATGCATTGTAGCCTGTGTAACAATTCGATATAATATACTAGGAGGTAAAGGTTTGTCTATCTGTCTATCTATCTATCTGTTAAAAATGTTAACGATAAGGTAAATGGCTGAAACCAGGTTCATGGGCTAATGAACACCTCTCTGATGCAAAATGTCTCGGTCTGCCTACGCAAAGTGGTTGCGTTATCTAGATATGGCGCCTGAAAAACTTGTTATTGTTACAAAAATAACCGAACGCTGACTACGAGTCGGACCAATATCAATTTTAAATTTAAATCAAATATTGCGTAAACTTTCACAAGTCGGTATCAGTGGCAATCTGCTTGACTGGTGTGCTTCATATCTGGAGAAAAGGTCTTCTAAGGTGGTCGTTAATGGGTTCTCTTCCAAACCTTATTTGGCCACCTCAGGAGTACCTCAAGGTTCCCACCTTGGGCCAATTTTATTCAACATTTTCATTGATGACGTAACAACTATTTTTAAGAACTCTACTTTCTTTCTTTACGCCGATGATTTGAAGCTCTGCAGGTCTATTAAAAACTCTAATGATGAAGATCTCCTCCAAGAAGATCTAGATCGACTGGCTCTTTGGTGTAAGAATAATAACATGACATTAAATATAGAGAAATGTAAACATATTCGATTTTCAAGAAATAAATCTCTCTCGTCTCAGGATTATAAGATTGATGGGCAAACATTGCAGGAGGTGGATTCCATTCGCGACTTGGGCATTCACATTGATAAAAAGCTTCGTTTCCATACTCATATAGACAAAATTTGTAACAGAGGTTTTCAATCATTAGGGTTTGTCCTGAGAAATTGTTCTGAATTAAAGAGGCCACAAACAAAAATATCGCTATACAACACACTCGTTCGACCGCATTTAGAGTATTGTAGTCAAGTCTGGTCCCCTAATTATGATGTTCACATTAAACGTCTAGAAAGCGTGCAGAAAAGATTTCTATGGCATCTCGCATATCAGTCGAACTTAGCTAAACGGCTACCCTCGTATGACGACCGGCTCGCTTTTTTTTCAAATAAATAGTTTGAAGGACCGGAGGATAGTGCTTGACCACATGTTTCTGCATAAACTCATAAATGGGTTCATTGATTGTTCATCATTATTGGATAAACTCAACTTTTATACTCCATCAAGACTACCCAGAGCTTCAAAATATGCTCCTTTTGTTCTGAGAGGATCCAAGAGTAATTTAGGTTTACACTCAACTCTTAACAGATTGCAGAGACAGTATAATGAATTGGTTAAACATCACGACATTATTGATATTTTTTCGGACAACATGCTCAAATTTAAAGATAATGTTCAATCTTGTACAAATTATTAACTTTTGACTTTTGATCTAATTTATATTCCTTTATAATCAATTTAATTTTGATGTTTTTTTTTTCTCATTTAAATTGACTTCGTGTTTCTATTTTATTTTATTTTATTCACTATTACTAAATTTGTTGAATTTAATTTTAGTAATTAATTTTATTTGAATTTGAATTTGTTGATTTGGTTTTTAATTGAATCTATTTGTTTTTGATTTTAAGTGTTTATTGTTTATGTTTTGTTTAATGCATGCTGTGGTAGCCTGTAATTGAGGCAGCACTTAGAAAGTTAAGGTGTCAATCTTCATTATTTTTTTAATTGTGTTAGTGTATGCTTTGTTGGTTGCCCTTAAAATAAATAAATAAATAAATTGTCTGATTAATTTTTATTGGCATTATCCTAATCTGCATCTTTCCATAATACTTACTAGCATTTGAAAAGGGAATCATAAAAACAAAAGGCCGGGTCTAAGCTCAAATCTCAAAAATGGGTTTTTTTGAGAGTCGAGTATGACGTAACGCAATGAAATACCTAACACAAAAAAATACTGTGGATAGAAGAGGGTTTTGAGAAAAATGTTAACCGAATAGAATATTAAAAAGTGCTTTGATATTCCCAATAAAAAAATCCTAAGTTACGTCTAAAAAAATCTTTCGCGTCGAAATTCTCCGTATTTTCAGCGATGACAACAATTTTATTTTTAAGAATATATAAGATACAGGATTATATTAGAATGTTAACCGGACACTTATTCAATTTAATGCGTATATTCTGTATAATCTAAAGAAAACCCGTAAATAACAGCCCATTTCATAGAGTCGACACATTTATGATTTACCATTTTCAACCCTATTCCAGTGAAGAACGAGTCCTGTCAAAATCGTAGTCAGTCCGCGCCTTAAATTGTAATTGCCTCACGGTATAAATCCCAAAATATCCACTAAATGTAGGTCAAACCAATTTGGTCAATGCAATCAATTGGTTTCAGATGATTTCAGCATCCCACATTATTTTTGTTATATTTTGATAGTACAATGCATCCCACATTATTTTTGTTACATTTTGATAGTACATTAAAATGTGATTTCCTTGCTCAACATGTTGAAACCTTTGTTGTAATCATTGTTTTCGTATCTACATACTGACCTATACTTATATTTTGTATATCATAGTTTGCATTTGAAATCACACTTCTAAATATTTAAGCACTTTATACTATCGAAAGCTATAAGTTGTAGCAAAATCTTTTGCAACATTCTACGTTCTCAAAAGTATCAAATGCCGATAAAAGATACGAATGTAGACGTTAGTAATCCGTCTCATCTTATATTAAGCCTACTGGACGTAAGCCTTTTCGTATGCGTGCTTGTTTGGATCTTGTCTGGTTTCTAGTATGCTATACTGCTATGCACATTTATGCTAAGCTTTTCACCACACAATTTTCGTTTATTTTTCCCATGAGGGAGGAATTTTTAAAAATCCTTAATTCAAGGAACATATTATTATACCTAATATCTTATGCCCGGTTTCTATAAACAAAAACGAATCGTTTTGCTTACCAGTGGTAGTTTTTTTATTGCCAAGCTGGGCATTTAGATAATTTCGTAAGCTACTTTTACCTGTGATAGCTACTTCAATGTGGAAGAGTCTGCTATGCAAAGCTTTGAGGTCTTTGCTTCGTTATTAGTAAAGATATAAGTCTTAATTTTAACCGATAACGGTCCGTAAATTATAGGAATCGGCCATTAGACAGTTCATAGTTCTATGCCTAGTATATTGGGCCTTGAGATGATATCTCAATTAACTAATCATTCAGAACCAGACCTTGTATAGATATAGATTTCTTGTATATCACATGGCGGTAGGGTTTAAACACCCTTGGAAGCTAAACATTCTGGTACTAAAACGTACCTTACCACCGTGCTATGGTATCCTCGCGATGATTTCTTTCAACAAATACTTAAGCAGATTCATACACATGACCTTCGCCACGGTATTTAACGACAGCTATAATTGCAGTGATGCTACGTGTATATTAAACCTTACTGAAGTTTAACTCATATATCAGTTTCACATGTAAAGTTATGCAATGTAACATGAATTAACTAACTTTTGAAATGTTCTGTTCTAGTTTTCAATATTAGCATGAGGTTTTCTCAAACAGCATTTTGGTTGCACAAGTGTTGTATTACTATCATATAAAGTTTTTAGCATGATGTTTTATTGGAATACCATCGGGTCAAAGCATGTTTTAATGAAAGCAACGTCCTACTGCAACTCTTACCTTCTCCTCGGTGCTACCTGCATCCTACCTCCACTTGTCCCTTTTAATGAAAGCAACGTCCTACTGCAACTCTTACCTTCTCCTCGGTGCTACCTGCATCCTACCTCCACTTGTCCCTGTTTTGGCCTCTGAGGGCCTAAGTCTAAATCTCGTTTTCCAGGTACATAGCAACAAATCAAATTTACTCTTAATACACTACCTTAAACAATCCTTGATATTAATCTACTTGACACACAGTTAACTAAATAAGTAGATACCTAATGTTACAGTTTACTAAAATGATATATGAAACACAAATATAATATTTCAAAGTCTACAATCCTTTATACGGTAAGTATTCGTAAGATGGTTTCACTTTGGAAAGTCAATAATTGAACTAATTAGTAAGTTGAAGATCTTGGCAGTTATGTTACATTAGACAGTCTTTAGTTAGTACATGGTTAAGCTGTTTGATGTAAATACTCGGTGAGTTTACTCTTTATCGCTTCCAAACATAATAATATTCTTGTCTTTCAGTCAAACTTGTTTGTTTTGAATCTATACTAATATAATGAAGCAGAAGAGTTTCTTTTGTTTGTTTAAACGGCAAAATATCTGTACCACTATCAGTCGGATTCGAAATATTCGTTTAACAATTGGAAGTTACATTATTCCCGAGTATTATAGGCTACTTTTTATTACCGGGACCGTGTTTGAAACCTTAGAGAACAGCTAGTTCTATATAATTGGTAAATATTTTGCAAGGTTAAATGATTTCTCACGGAGATAATACCCACCTAGTGATTTTAATTCATTATAACTTACAATGCTAGCTTAAACTAATTTAAAACCAATATATATTAAATATTTATTACAATTCTGAAATTCGGTTGCGTTAAAGTTCGTTAAAATATAACAAATCAAAAATAAAAACTTGTCTACTTAAAAAATATATAATTTTCCCAAGTAAAATAAAAAAATCCCACAGGGGTGTAGTTAGAAACCTACTTCAAATATCAAGCGCTTTTAGCTAAGTAATCAAGTGTAAAATTCATGACCTTAAAAGTTACTGTTTACCTCAGAGATTTTTGTGTAAAGTTATATTAAGTACAATTATGGATGTCCAACAATAATAAAACAACTTTTATTTCATTTCCACTATTAAAATTTGGCATAGCAAAAACTTATTTATGGAACTTTAATCTTAACGTAGGTAGTTTGTAATTATGAAAAACAAAATTGACTTTTTAAAATATTTACATGTTCACAAAACCAGTGCCATTCAGAAAAAATATACACTGAAACTGAAATGTTCTCAGAAATGCTGTCATATTTCTAATTTATATTCCAGATATGGTCAAAAAGGCCTTAATTTTCAAAATGTGTTCGAATCATAATAGATGCACAGAAAGCTCATACACCAAATAAACGGAGATAAAAGATCTTATTGTCATCTTTAACAGCGGCTTTTTTATAAAATTTCCTCGTAACTCACCCTTAACGACTTTATTCACCCAGTGTCGTCCTGAATAATGTTAATTACATAATTTAATTTCGACGTTTTGGATGAGGGAAATTTTCTTTCATTTATGACAAAGATACCTTTATAAAATTTCTATTTTTTAACGGTCCTTATTACTTGTATAATAAGGTTAATTATAAAGCTATAATAATAAACGTACGTTATTAAAATTTGCCATTAGATAAAACGTAGTGGAACAATGGCCCTGATTATGTTGTTCACAACTAAACTAATTTTAATCTCACTATGTCTCTTTCTAACAAAGAACATAAGAAAAAGATGTAAGAAATTTAGTCCTGTCAAATTAGTCCAATGCTTGTTTTCAATATAAATTTAGTCGCCATGTATTGCGGTTACGTCTAAATACCCGCAAATGAAGACGGCGAAGATTAATTTGACAGCTTTAAATATATTCTATCCTTTTTCAATAATGTTCGTAAGAAAGAGATGTGATGTGAATAAAATTAGTTTAGTGCGATTACAACAGAATCTGCACCAGTATCTTTTCTTAAGAAGAAACAGTTTTTCATAACTAAAACCTAGCAAAAAGCATACCGTCCTCCTGATGGTAAGTAGTTACCGTAGCCTATGGACGCTTGCAATAACAGGGATATCACTCGCGCGTTGCCGACCCTGAAGAAATGTCTTCACACCCTTATTGAAGAACCCCATACTCCATTGGGAAAACCAAGGCGGGGAGCTCATTCCACAGTCTGAGCTTCCGCGGAAGAAAACTCCTCCATCCCTTTTTTTTCATTTCACATTACTAAGCAAATTAGTAACGTGAAATGAAAAAGTGTAAAAAATAAGCTTTATAATATAGTTCGTAAGCTGTGGTGTCATTATCCGGTTCTTATTACCTTTCCGTCATTTAATTAGTAACATTTAAGTATTTTATTTTATTCTGATAATACATGTTTTTCACTGAATAAGATTCAAGCAGTATTAATGCAAAATCATCATAAATTCTCAAAACCTAAAACGACAAAGTCCAATAACTGGCATCAGCTTTATTAATCAAATGAATTCTACCTACACGTTTACTAATCTGACTGACCAACGTACAGCGTGCAGCGCGTAGATTATGATCATTAATTCCCAATTGATGGTAGCACGGAAATGTAATTCATTGTGAAAGGTACGTGTAGTTAGTACTCTGTCACAGTAATGCATTTAAGACTCCGTTGGCATAATTTTGCCGTTTTCGCTGATTTACCTAATTTAACAGACGTGATTTTACAGTTAAAATGCTGTATTTCTATAAGTTTGAATTCACAGCATGAAAGATCATTTCAATTATGATCTAATAAACGGGCTACTTTTTGATTTTTATTATTTAATTTCGATTAATCGATGTTTAAACGGATGGCTGTTTCTGAATTTTTGCTGTAAGAGGTTTGGAATATCACATATTTAAGAATCTTCTTGACGTCTAAACGGTACGAAAAAATTACAATATATTATTATGAAAGTTATCTATAAAATAAACCAATCACTTTTTACCACTTTCATATAAAAATGTTGAGTAAAAAAATATTTAACTTAGTCAAATTGTAGAGAATTTGGGTTAAGTATTGCTTTTGATTTTGGCTACTTAGAACACTCGTTTTTTAAAAATAAAATAACATAAATAAACTTCAGCTCAAAATCAAACCATTGCCTGAAAAAAAAGTTCAAAAAAATTAAAAATTGTGGCTTTAAAAAATATTTTAAAACTACCAAAATCGCGCAATATAATACTCGACGCAAGGCTCGAGTCAGCAGACCGCGCCGAGCGCTTCCAGAGGGTGGACGTATCGCTCTGCGCACCGAGTTGACACTCTACGTACGACGTGCCGACACCGTCAGGTTACAGACGAAAATAGTGCGACCGTGAGTTCTTGATTCTTTGGTAATTTATATTATTTATTATTATTCCAAATATGTTGTGATCATTTCAACACGCTTTCTGGCCGTGTTTGGCCTTGTTAGAATTGTCATGAGATGAACTTTGACCATATATGGTTTTCAGGGTCTGATGATGGAGAAGAAGGGTAAGCACTGGAACTCCATAGTGGAGCATCGTATCCTAGCCGTGTTTGGGTTTGTTGGAATTGTCGTTAGATGAACTTTGATCATGTATGATTTTCAGGGTATGATGATGGAGTAGGAGGGTAGGCATTGGAAATCCATAGCGGAGCAACTTATCCTGGCCTTGTTTCAATTGCTCTCAAAATCGATATTTTAGAGGAATCTTTTCTCAGAATTTTGAAAAAGTGTCCGACATTTTAGGTACTGGTCAGTTTTTTTTTTTTTTTTATGTCAATAGTTTGACAAGCAGGCAGACGGGCCTCCTGATGGTAAGTGGTCACCGCCGCCTATGAACATTTGCAATACCAGGGGGATTGCCGATGTTTTGCCGACCTTGTAGAGCTCTATTTACGCCTTTTTTGAAGAACCCCATATCGTAGCGCTGAGGGAAAACCGTAACGGGGAGTTCATTCCACATCCCAATGGTCCGCAGTAAGAACGTCCGACTAAAACGTTGTGTGGACGATCGAGGCGACTCGAGGATTGCTCTCAAAATCGATATTTGAGAGTCCTCGGGGTCACAAAACAAGAGTCTATTATCAAAATTTTGAAAAAGTGTCCGCCATTTTGAACTTTTTAGATACTGGTCCGATTGCTCTAAAAATCGATATTTGAGAGTCCTCGGGGTCACAAAATAAGAATCTTTTCTCAGAATTTTTAAAAAGTGTCCGCCATGTTGAACTTTTTAGATACTGGTTCGATTGCTCTCAAAATCGATATTTGAGAGTCCTCGGTGTCACAAAACAAGAATCTATTCTCAAAATTTTGATAAAGTGTCCGCCATTTTGAACTTTTTAGATACTGGTCCGATTGCTCTCAAAATCGATATTTGAGAGTCCTCGGGGTCACAAAACAAGAATATATTCTCAAAATTTTGAAAAAGTGTCCGCCATGTTGAACTTCTTAGATACTGGTTCGATTGCTCTCAAAATCGATATTTGAGAGTCCTCGGTGTTACAAAACAAGAATCTATTCTCAAAATTTTGATAAAGTGTCCGCCATTTTGAAATTTTCAGATACTGGTCCGATTGCTCTCAAAATCGATATTTGAGAGTCCTCGGGGTCACAAAACAAGAATCTATTCTCAAAATTTTGATAAAGTGTCCGCCATTTTGAACTTTTTAGATACTGGTCCGATTGCTCTCAAAATCGATATTTGAGAGTCCTCGGGGTCCCAAAACAAGAATATATTCTCAAAATTTTGAAAAAATGTCCGCCATGTTGAACTTTTTAGATACTGGTCCGATTGCTCTCAAAATCGATATTTGAGAGTCCTCGGGGTCACAAAACAAGAATCTATTCTCAAAATTTTGATAAAGTGTCCGCCATTTTGAACTTTTTAGATACTGGTCCGATTGCTCTCAAAATCGATATTTGAGAGTCCTCGGTGTTACAAAACAAGAATCTATTCTCAAAATTTTGATAAAGTGTCCGCCATTTTGAACTTTTCAGATACTGGTCCGATTGCTCTCAAAATCGATATTTGAGAGTCCTCGGGGTCACAAAACAAGAATATATTCTCAAAATTTTGAAAAAGTGTCCGCCATGTTGAACTTTTTAGATACTGGTCCGATTGCTCTCAAAATCGATATTTGAGAGTTCTCGGGGTCACAAAACAAGAATCTATTCTCAAAATTTTGATAAAGTGTCCGCCATTTTGAACTTTTTAGATACTGGTTCGATTGCTCTCAAAATCGATATTTGAGAGTTCTCGGGGTCACAAAACAAGAATCTATTCTCAGAATTTTGAAAAAGTGTCCGCCTTTTTTAACTTTTTAGATACTGGTCCGATTGCTCTCAAAATCGATATTTGAGAGTCCTCGGGGTCACAAAACAAGAATCTATTCTCAAAATTTTGATAAAGTGTCCGCCATTTTGAACTTTTTAGATACTGGTCCGATTGCTCTCAAAATCGATATTTGAGAGTCCTCGGGGTCACAAAACAAGAATCTATTCTCAAAATTTTGATAAAGTGTCCGCCATTTTGAACTTTTTAGATACTGGTCCGATTGCTCTCAAAATCGATATTTGAGAGTCCTCGGGGTCACAAAACAAGAATATATTCTCAAAATTTTGAAAAAGTGTCCGCCATGTTGAACTTTTTAGGTACTGGTCCGATTGCTCTCAAAATCGATATTTGAGAGTCCTCGGGGTCACAAAACAAGAATCTTTTCTCAGAATTGTGAAAATGTGTCCGCCTTGTTGAACTTTTTAGACACTGGTCCGATTGCTCTCAAAATTGATATTTGAGAGTCCTCGGGGTCAAAAAATAAGAATCTATTCTCAAAATTTTGAAAAAGTATCCGCCATTTTGAGAGTAGATTCTTATTTTTTTGACCCCGAGGACTCTCAAATATCGATTTTGAGAGCAATCGAACCAGTATCTTAAAAGTTCAAAATGGCGAACACTTTTTTAAAATTTTGAGAATAGATTCTTGTTTTGTGACCCCGAGGACTCTCAAATATCGATTTGGTGAGCAATCGAACTTGAATCTAAAAAGTTCAACATGGCTGACACTTTTTCAAAATTTTGAGAATAGATTCTTGTTTTGTGACCCCAAGGACTCTCAAATATTGATTTTGAGAGCAATCGGACCAGTATCTAAAAAGTTCAACATGGGGAACACTTTTTCAAAATTTTGAGAATAGATTCTTGTTTTGTGACCCCGAGGACTCTCAAATATCGATTTTGAGAGCAATCTGACCAGTATCTAAGAAGTTCAATATGGCGGACACTTTTTCAAAATTTTGAGAATAGAGTCTTGTTTTGCGACCCCGAGGACTCTCGAATATCGATTTTGTGAGCAATCGAACCAGTATCTAAAAAGTTCAACATGGCGGACACTTTTTCAAAATTTTGAGAATAGATTCTTGTTTTGTGACCCCGAGGACTCTCAAATATCGATTTTGTGAGTAATCGGACCAGTATATAAAAAGTTCAATATGGCGGACACTTTTTCAAAATTTTGAGAATAGATTCTTGTTTTGTGACTGTCTCTCAAATATCGATTTTGAGAGCAATCGGACCAGTATCTAAAAAGTTCAAAATGGCGGACGCTTTATCAAAATTTTGAGAATAGATTCTTGTTTTGTGACCCCGAGGACTCTCAAATATCGATTTTGTGAGCAATCGAACTTGAATCTAAAAAGTTCAACATGGCTGACACTTTTTCAAAATTTTGAGAATAGATTCTTGTTTTGTGACCCCAAGGACTCTCAAATATTGATTTTGAGAGCAATCGGACCAGTATCTAAAAAGTTCAATATGGCGGACACTTTTTCAAAATTTTGAGAATAGAGTCATGTTTTGCGACCCCGAGGACTCTCAAATATCGATTTTGTGAGTAATCGGACCAGTATCTAAGAAGTTCAATATGGCGGACACTTTTTCAAAATTTTGAGAATAGAGTCTTGTTTTGCGACCCCGAGGACTCTCGAATATCGATTTTGTGAGCAATCGAACCAGTATCTAAAAAGTTCAACATGGCGGACACTTTTTCAAAATTTTGAGAAAAGATTCTTGTTTTGTGACCCCGAGGACTCTCAAATATCGATTTTGTGAGTAATCGGACCAGTATATAAAAAGTTCAATATGGCGGACACTTTTTCAAAATTTTGAGAATAGATTCTTGTTTTGTGACCCCGAGGACTCTCAAATATCGATTTTGAGAGCAATCGAACCAGTATCTAAAAAGTTCAAAAAGGCGGACGCTTTATCAAAATTTTGAGAATAGATTCTTGTTTTGTGACCCCGAGGACTCTCAAATATCGATTTTGAGAGCAATCGGACCAGTATCTAAAAAGTTCAACATGGCGGACACTTTATCAAAATTTTGAGAATAGATTCTTGTTTTGTGACCCCGAGGACTCTCAAATATCGATTTTGAGAGCAATCGAACCAGTATCTAAAAAGTTCAAAATGGCGGACGCTTTATCAAAATTTTGAGAATAGATTCTTGTTTTGTGACCCCGAGGACTCTCAAATATCGACCAGTATCTAGGACCAGTAATTTTGACTAACGAACATCAATTCATTTATATATATAGTTATGTAATAAATCTAAAATGTTTTTGAAAATAGTCATTGCTGAGTTTATTACCGGCATTTCTCAGCAAATGCAACCTTCCAAACCGGTATTGATGATTTTGATTTGATTTACTACCATGACTTTTTATTTCAATAGAAAAAACCAAAAAGTAAAAGACACGTAAAAAATATCAATGGATCAAAACCATTTTATCGCCGGATTGACCATCAATGACTCCCGGACTCACGCACACACGCGACCGAGCGTTCCCGCGTGTGCGTGGACGTGTCAAATACCTAATTCGGCCCGTTTCGATATTGATAACGGCCTCTTAATCTGCCTGATGATTACCCAATGTACAGTCAGCGTCAAAATAGATGATCACTTTAGTACCTTTTGTTGACATTCTCTTGACAGTTTGTATATAAATTTTAATTGCATAAATTGACACGTTACTAAAGTGCCGCTTGTACGTAAAAAAACTACTTTTTATCGCAACTTTCAAACCTATTGATTTCTTTGCAAAAGCTGTTCATATTTTTAAGTGATCTCGTTACAATTCAAAGCAAAACTTATAATAACTGCGCCCAAAACTATACTACCAAGCATAATTAGTACAATGTACATATTAAACAACATACCCGCAATAATTTACCTTAGGGCTAGGAAATTATGGTCTGTTATCAGTAGAGTCCAGCGAAGACTGTGTTTATAATTTATTTGTAAATTATTATATTTTGAGACAATAATCCCACTGTAACGGAGGTAGTCTCGGCTGTTTCGAGGCGGACCATCTGTCAAAATAACTATATCATTTTAAGACGGCACCAGTGCCAGTAACTTTCCCTTTATAACTTTGACAATAGAATAAAGTAAGATTATAATGATCCTGTCTTTTGATAATAGGACTTGTTTCATTTGTTATTTTATTTGAGAAGTTATTAATCCGATATTCAATTATTTCAAGAGTTTCCGCTTTTCCGTGTTTCCACGTTTCCGCAATTTATAATATTAGTACGGATATGTCAAAGCACTTTATATGTCTATGTAGGCTTTAAAGACCCGTTTTATTATCACTTTAAAAATCGGTCTTTATTATAGGCTTTATTAACTTGTACGAAGTAGAAGTATGCTTTGGTAGAATTCAAGTAGTTTACATATTGTTTTAAAAAAATTGCTGATAGTTTGCCTTGTGCAAGTGCTTTTACAAATGAGTGATATATAATTTAACTTACTTATTTTTTATGGCACTACCAATCGTATTGTTTAGCAAGTAGGTAGCCAATTGCATGGAGAAAAACATCACCTATTAATTATCCCAGGAACGCGGGTGAACCCGCGGGGGACAGCTAGTTTATAATATTAGTTAGGATAGTTAGGATATAGTTGGTATTATTAAATATAATTTGAATACTGTAACAATATTTAATGAACATTCCAAATATAAATAACTTAGAACGAATGGATTTTATCTCAGAATACATCTGTGAATACTTCGAAGCCATTTGTAGTTATTTCGACAAAATTCTCATTGCTGTACCGAAGTTTGCGGTTACTCCACTGTAATAAACATAGTTTCAGAACAGGTAACGTGTGTGACACACCACCTATCCCTTTGTAAAGCTAACGGCGAAACTATATTTATAACTGTTGTTACACTCTACAATTTTCTTTTAGTTTGGTATAAATTTAAATATACCAATATATTTAATTAATATTTTCAATAATCTTGCATGATGCACACACATATAGAAATTTTTATTTACGCTCTAGAAAAGTTAATATGACTAACTCATTTGATCTCTTGCTACATAAGCTAAGTTAAAGAAAATTGTGGACTAAAACCAATCAATTCGTAAATATAAAATAAAATATAGTAAATTCCTAACTCCGTAAACGTACATTAGTTGTAATGCCTCTGTGGCTGTGTGCATCAAGTATATGTCCTGGCGCCCAATTCTCACCCAATCGAAACTGATCGCTCGATCGAAAAAAGTACGAAGTCTAACTTTTACGAACGTTACGTTATTCTGGCAATTTCAAGGCCGGCATATTTAGAAGGGAAACCAGTCAGCTAGAGCGTTGATTGGTCGGGACCGTTCGAATTGACTCCGCCCCTCGAAATTTTACAGTCGAATAGGACTCGAACCGTAAGTTCGATTCGAAGGCTAGTTCGAGGGAAGTGAGAATTGGGCCCCTGGTCTCTCACTGAGATGGAATCTCATAGATATTTAGCTAGCAGATTCCGGGCCTCGTCCAGCTATTAACATTTACCTATTGTGAAAATTTACCATTTTAGAATGTTTTAAGGCGATGATAGCTCAGTGGTAGGACGTAGGATAACGAGATGTAGGTCCCGGGTTCGAATCCTACAATGAGCTTGAGCTTTCGGTGAAGGAATACTTCGTGAGGAAACCATAGCACGGTGGTAGGATACTTTGTAGTACCCATCTGGCTGACCTAATGGTGTGTTCTGACAGCTTCACTTGAGAGCCAGTTCCTTCTATGCTTTATGTGCTTTACCACCTTCGGCCACATCATCACTTACCATGGTGAGCTTGTGGTCAAACACAAACTATCCAAAGTAAAAAAAAAAGTTTGCCGGATTTTTTTAATTTACTAGAACTCCCTCGCGAGAACCAACGGGTTAACCCGGTTGTTTTCGTGAGGGACGCGCGTCCTATTATAACAATTGTCATTGTTATATTTTTAACCGCAAGCCAATCGATTAAAAGTAAAAGTTTAGTTAGATAGGCTTTGTTTAAAGTCAGCATGGAATATTAAAACATACAAAATTCTATAGGTACACTAAATACTCCACCGTAATTATGTACATTTATGTACAGTAATTCTATAGGTACACTAAATACTCCACCGTAATTATGTACATTTATGTACAGTAATTCTATAGGTACACTAAATACTCCACCGTAATTATGTACATTTATGTACAGTAATTCTATAGGTACACTAAATACTCCACCGTAATTATGTACATTTTTAATTCGCCCTTCTGTCCGCTTACCAAAGACTTTACATTTTACAGTGTCATAGCGAACATAGTTAAGTTGCATTTCAATTTTTCTATTAATACCGATGCGCTTCCCGGCCGGTGGCTCCAGACAAAGTAAACAATGTAACAATGAACCGACGGGGGCTGTGCCCAGCGTTTGATTTACGTGAACTGCTGCTACACTAATTAACACGGAGATTAATTATTATTACAAGCCGGAAGCCGCGCTAAGCCTTACACAGCCTCCTTAATTTGGTGTCGTTCATCCCGTCATAGTTCACTTTGAATCGGCGACGTCTCGCGACAAATTACCCGTCAAAAATTTTCACTCTTTAATCTAATTAAATTGGTGATAGTTCTGCTTTGTGTTGATTAAAGGATAATTATCAAAGGAATCTATCACGCTTCAAAATTAAAGACTGTTCGAAAGTTACTATGTAGTCTGATAATGCGATGATAGCTCTGTAGTAGAGACGTTGATTGCCGTGGCGAAGAATGATAATTTAAATACTACAATCGTCCTGAGTTTTGAAAACATCGTGAGGAAAATTAAGCACGGTGGTAGGGGTGGTGTCCGTGGTGAGTTTCGATACCCTCCTAGAATTTGCGTGCTTAGGACTTTCAGCCACATCATCACTTAACCATAGTCAGATTTTGATCAAACACAAGCCTATTAACACTAGAAGAATAAATCGTATAGTTATTATTATGCAGATTATGTACCTACCTGTTGGGTGCATCACTAGCTACTAGTTTAGAATAGTCTATGATGCACTTTGTAATCTATGGAAGAGACTGGACAGGCAATGGTTTTCATGTTATCTTGGAGTAAGAATTAAAAGACAAATTATAAACATCATGTGTGTTTATTTATAAAGCAGACACATGTAACATGGTGTCAGAAGTGTTTTAATAAACAGTGAATCTTGTGAAATCAATAATAAATACAATTAAGTAAAGTATGTCCAAATCAAGCAAATCTGGGTCTGAAGACGTAATGGCGTCAGTGTCGGCATCAGAACATGTGCAATTGAACATAAACTCAAATATTCCAAATCTCATTTTATCAGCGGATGGAAACAATGCTGATGAATGGAGAAAATGGTGGCAACTCTTCGAGATTTATATGTTGGCATCAGGTCTTGATAGATCAGCGGAGAAGCGGAAGATCGCAGTTATGCTTCACTCAATGGGTAGAAAAGGTTTGGAAATATACAACTCGTTCAATATGGAAATAAGTACGAGTACGCTAGATACGGTAAAACAAAAATTTGACAACTATTTTGAACCGAGGAAAAATCTGACAATGAACAGATACTCTTTTTTCACAAGAAAGCAAGATGAAGCTGAAAGCATTGATGAATTTCTGACGAACCTGGAGAATTTAAGCATGAAGTGTGAATTTGAGAATCTAAGAGAATCTTTAGTCAGAGACATTTTTATAGCAAATATGCATGGATCATTTACATTGGTAAGACAACGCTTGCTACAAGAAACTGACTTGACATTAAAGAAAACTGCGGAAATTGCTAAAACTGTTATTGTAGCACAGCAAAGCGCTAAACTGATTATGAAGGAAACCTCTAATGTGTCTGAAAATGTTCTTCAAATTAAATCTCAAAGCAAATATCAACCAAAATCAAGGTCAAATCAATTCAAATCGTCAAATCCTGAAGTACAACCTACTACCAGTAATCATAATAATCTATCATCACAGTCTGGGAAGTCCTGTGGAAAATGTGGTCAAATGCATCGCTTCAAGTGTCCAGCTGCCAATGTGCGATGCAAATTTTGCAATGCCTATGGTCATTATGCACAGTTCTGTTTTAAAAATAAGTATAACATAAGAAGTTTGGAGTTGCAAAGTCATGATGTTGAATCAGTTGAGTCTTCAGATAGTGAACAATTCTTTATAGGGAATTTAGTATCGCAAAATTATTCCAATCAATCATGGAAATTGAAAATTAAGATCAACAATATAGAAATAGAGTGTATATTAGATACAGGAGCTGATATCAACATGATGTCTCTGCAAACATATGAAAAACTAAAATTACTAAAAAAAGATTTATATATGTCAAAAATTAAAGTGTCTAGTTTTGGAGGAACAAACATACCTATAGCAGGGCAATGTAACTTGATTTGCAATGTTGATGATAGGTTAGAGAATATCACATTTATCATCTCAAACATAGAATGTCCCACAGTGTTAGGTCTACCAACATGTAATAAAATTGGAATAATAAAAAGAGTGTTCAAATTAGATTCAAATAAAATAGAGAAAATTGTTTCTGATTATAAAATTGTTTTCAATGGCCTTGGATGTCTTCCTACTGTGTGTCATCTTAAATTGTCTCCAGGTGCAGTCCCATGTGTGAATCCTCCTAGGAAGGTCCCATTTGCCTTGCTCGAAAGTCTTCGCGAAGAGTTAAATCACATGGAGGACATGGAAGTTATTGAAAAGGTTACTAAACCAACACCTTGGGTCAACTCTGTAGTTGTGACCATGAAACAATCAGGTAAATTAAGAGTCTGTTTAGATCCAAGAAACTTAAATAAAAACATAATGAGGGAACATTATCCTCTGAAAAATATTGATGAGATAAGGTCAAAACTGATAGGAGCTGCATACTTTTCACATTTAGATGCTTACTCAGGATTTTGGTCTTTAAAACTAGATGATGAGAGTTCTGAACTCTGCACTTTTCAGACACCATTTGGGAGATACAAGTATTTAAGACTGCCCTTTGGTATCAATGCAGCAACTGAAATCTTTTACAGAGTCATGATAGATTTGTTTGGGGATTTAGAAGGAATTATGATATTCATCGATGATTTTTTGGTTTATGGGGAGACGGAGGAAATTCATAATAAAAGATTGATAAAAGTTCTAGAAAGGGCCAAAGAAGTAAATTTAAAGTTCAATAGAGCAAAATGTAAATTCTTAGTCACTGAAGTTTGTTTTCTTGGGTACATCTTTAGCAAAGAAGGTGTTAAAGTGGATTCTGAAAAAGTTAAAGCCATTAAACATATTCCATATCCAAAAAATGTAAAAGAATTACAGAGATTTTTAGGTATGGTCACATATTTGGGGCCCTTTATAGAAAACTTATCTGACAAAACCATAACATTAAGAAATTTACTAAGAAATGATGTAGACTGGTTATGGGATGAAAATTGTGAAAAATGCTTTAATAATTTGAAAGATATCATTTCTAAATCACCTGTGTTAGCTCACTATGATCAAAAAATTCCACTTGTTCTATCTGTGGATTCTTCCAAATCAGCTTTAGGTGCAGTAATAATGCAGAACAATCGTCCTATAGCATACAGTTCAAAAACATTAACTCAAGCTCAAGAAAACTATGCTCAAATTGAAAAGGAATTGTTAGCCATACAATTTGGATGTAACAAATTTCATCAATATGTATATGGTCACAAAATAACAGTACATACTGATCATAAACCTCTAGTTAGTTTATTTATCAAACCTTTACATGATGTACCTGCTAGGCTACAACGCATGATGTTGGCACTACAAGCTTATGACTTGAATGTTATTTATGTACCTGGCAAAGAGATGTACATATCAGACACATTATCCAGAGCCGCAATGAATGAGCATTATGTTCCAGATTATGAAACAGACATGATGTATCATGTGAATTTATTATACTCATCTTTAGCTATAAGTGATGATTATAAAAGAAAACTTATCTTAGCGACAGAATCTGATGAAACATTTCAAATATTAAAAGAATATCTGAACAATGGCTGGCCAAGCTGTAAAGAAAAAGTTCATCCTATGCTTAAAGCTTATTGGAACTTTCAAGATGAAATTCATACTATTAATGGTCTATTTTTTAAAAGTAGTAAACTGATTGTGCCTGAATCCATGCGCAAAATAATTTTGACAAAATTGCATGAAGGACACCAAGGTATTAACAAAACTTTAAACATAGCTAGAGACATGTTGTATTGGCCTAGTATGGCAGTAGAAATAAGAAATGTTATAGATCAGTGTGTAATATGTGCTAAATTTAAACCATCTAATCAAAAGGAACCTTTACAAAATTATAAAATTACTAAGTTTCCATGGCAGCGTGTAGGGATTGATTTGATGTATTTTGATAATTTAACATATCTAGTAGTAACGGATTATTATTCAAAATTTATTGAAATGGCATTACTTAAAAATAATTATACAGCCCAAAATGTAATCATTAATTTGAAGTCAATTTTTGCTAGACATGGCATTCCTGTATCATTAGTGTCAGATGGTGGACCTCCTTTTCAGTCAGGCGAGTTTAAAACTTTTTTACATGATTGGGATATAGAACATATAGTTACCAGCCCATATCACTCTCAATCTAATGGCCAAGCAGAAAGCTCAGTTAAAATTATCAAAAACATTCTAAAAAAATGTAAAGAGACAAATTCAGATCCTTACATGGCACTTTTGCACTACAGGAATGCTCCTAAAGGTAATTTACCTTCACCAGCTCAACTTTTAATGTCCAGAAATTTGAGGATGAATATTCCTATAATGCAAAACAAATTGAAACCTAAAGTTTTTAAGTATGCTAATTATAAAAACCTTGTTGAAAAATCTAATTCTCAGATGTGTAAGCACTTCAATAGAGATAAGAAACAAATGTCAATATTGAAACCAGGTGATTGTGTTTATTATAAAAAAAATCCTACTTCCAATTGGTTGATGGCTAAGATAAAGGAAGTACTACCATGTAAGAGATCATACATTGTAGAAGACCAACAGGGTAATCAATATAGAAGGAATAGGGTACATTTAAAATTAAAATCTGATGAAAATGTTATCAGTTCATCTACTCTGTCTAATAGTTATGCAGGCATGGAATCTGATGTCTCCGATAAATGTATTCAACCTGAACAGGTGGAGGAGGTGCAGTGTACACAAGGCCAGACATCTAATTATATTACTAGAACTGGCAGAGAGGTTAAACCATCAAAATACTTAACTGATTCATACATAAATAATTAAAATGCCTGATTGTACTTACTATACTTAGTTACAGTAAGATTTTGTTTTATTTAAGTTAAATTAAGATGCCTACTTTAGGAAAGGGATGTTGGGTGCATCACTAGCTACTAGTTTAGAATAGTCTATGATGCACTTTGTAATCTATGGAAGAGACTGGACAGGCAATGGTTTTCATGTTATCTTGGAGTAAGAATTAAAAGACAAATTATAAACATCATGTGTGTTTATTTATAAAGCAGACACATGTAACACTACCTAAGTGTTCACTGTTCAGATTCAATTATATACTTTAATCTAACAAATACTTGAACTATTTTTCTAACATGTTATGTAGTCCAAATTCTTTAACGACAACTGTACATTTGAAATTTTATGAGCACATAAGTGGCAAAGTCAAACATTTCCAATCGACAAAAGGGGATAATCGTTTACCGTTCGGGCACATAAATACCGAGCGAATTGTTGGAACAGTATTAGCTCGGCTGTGTACACATGTCGCTTAAATACCGATTCTATAGCTTAATTATCTCGCTTCATACAGCAATTGACTCAAGCCGCGCGCGCGCGTTACAAACCGCGCCGACTGTTTATCGGGGAGCTGAAGCGATTGGGTTCACATCACACCGACACACCTACCTATCATAATGGAGCCGCTCACCTGGAAATATCCCAATATATTTTGCGGAGAACGTAAATATTTTCATCCCGACAGCATCGCGGTCAGTGCATCCAATTAATGCAGGCGCGGCGCAAAGTCGCATCGCTTGTAAAAATCGCCTATGTTTTCGGCCGAATGAAAACACATTGTTCGGCCGGCAACCGGCAACCGCCCCGGGCACTGTCCCGGCATAATTATGACATAAAGCCAGATAGTGGTTCGTTCACAAAGATACGGTACGCCATAATCGTTGTGAATAGATGCTGTATATGTATTTACTGTGTCCGTATGTAATGAAGTTACGCGGGAATTTATAGGCCCGCTGCGCTGATAAGCATGTGATTTCACCTGAGCCCTGTTTTTCTTAACATTATTGAAAAATCTTTTGTCTTCCGTTAAGGTTCATTTTACTTATGGCATTAGCACGTTTTAAAGTGATATTAATTCTCAGCATTTTTAGGAAAGAAGCGTAGCGATACTATAATTATTGCGATAAAAAACGAAAATATTCCAATTATTTCAGGTAATGACATAATTTGACGACATACGCGTTTACCTTCCTAATGTAACAATATGCCGAAATAATATTTGTTAATCGTTGGTCCATTCCGGCCCACGGCGAGCCTTCGCATGTTTGAGCAGGCTGGTATATTTGCGCTAGGCGTCGCCGGCGCCGGCCGCTGACGCCCCCTCATAACCACTAATCATATTTTATGGTGCCCGCTTAACTCAAATATTCGATTTGGATTAAACGACGCACAGGAAAAATACTACGCACTTTACCAACTTTTACTACTCATTGTAATTTGATGAAGTGTACGGAAACCTTTATTCATACTCCATTCTAATAATTGAATTCTATAGATATAATTTTATGATACAGGTGGGGACAGACACATGAAAACGTGTAATTATCACGATAGTTGGCCACAGTATATGCGGATGTTCGGTGACGTCACGCGCGTAGGCTGTCATCCGTCACGTGACTGATAGCTTTAATATAGTCCCGTTGATTATCCAGCCGAGCGGAAACGCCAAACGGTAATCTAGATTTAATACCACGGCTCATCGCGGCTCGCCCTGCCTCCACGTTGTCCTTGTACGTGCGTACTTGCTGTGTTAATTTAAGTTTATAAGCCTACTACATACGTACACGTCTGCGATCGACCGCCATTTTAAATCGAACCTCTTTGATGGTTTAAGTTTTTAGGAGTCAACTCATTCTTTTAATATTTAAAAGCAAGGTTTGCGTTTAGAATATAAAGTGTCTCTTAAATAAATACGGTTTAAGTGGATAACGAAAGATCCCGTCGGCCTCTTCGTTTGGGGTCGTCTATTCAAATTATCTATGTATCTATTTGAGTAATAAAAGTCTCGACGTAGAGTCCTTAAAATTTACTGGCAATAATTTTGGAATTTTATTCGAATGTTTTTGTGACTTGTTGCCGTTATTTCTTGAGTAAGGTAAATATCTAAATAAAATAGTACCTACTATAGATCACACTAAGGAGATACTCTAACCGATTAATAAGATAAAATTTATGTAGAACCTTATTGGCAATACTGACAAAGTAGTTAAAAATGCATAATGGCTCATGAAATGATTTCCATGGTAGACATTTCCACTGAACATTTTCCATACGGATCACCCTCAAAAAGTAATTTAAACCATTTTCAAATGGGCGTCGAAAACATTGTGTCAGACGTAATAAAGCTGGGAATAGCATTCTAATGAATGATATTGGTCCTCCTGTGGGATTACAAGTTAATCCTCTTGAAACGGAACCAAAGGAAGGGGGGCGGGCCGGGACGCTACACTGAGTAATAAAATTCTTACGTCACCGCCGGACGGACGGACTGTGGGCTCAAGGTATTACCGCCTCATCTCCTATGTTTTTTTTAAACTCCCGGATTATTTTCACGGAATTACCTCATCTTACGTTTTGATTTCGCTGAACCCCGAATTAATTAACCCTGTTTTCACTTGTTCGACATAATTCGAAACATCAATAATGGTATAAAAAAAAGATCTACCAAGAGCCTTAATCTGTGTAAACATAAATAAAACGTAAGATATTCGTTAAGTTATTTAAATAATTCAAGTAAGCAATATCTGTCCAAACAATGTGGGTAGCTATTTTCATGTCACGATATCCAGTTAGACGAGATTTTCGTCCCGGAACCTTTGAAGTAAACTCGTATTTTTACGAAGGAGCTTCTTTAGCGGTGCCTCTTTGCTCCTTCGTTTATACAATGACATTACTTCACACCGTAAAACAAGGGTAATAGTTGACACTAGTAAAAGCTTCCGAGGTCGTGGGTAATAAAAAGAAAACAATATTACTGTTGTGGTTCGGGAGGCACATTAATATACATTTGGTTGCCGAGCGGCGGCGGGACCCGAGCGAGCGGGGGTGAGTCGGACCCATTTTCATCACAAATTGAGCTACAAAATAAAATTAGTCCAATTTATTTATTTCAGTTATTAGACCAGGCATTATTATGGTACCAATTATATCTACCTACAGCAAACAAAAGCTCATGTTGACAATAGTTCGTTCAGTAACCTTTGTAAAACTAATATTATATTACTAATATAAATGAAAGCGTCGTGTTTCTGTAATAAAAGGGCCGAAGTGAAGATTAAATGTTTTTGTTATTTTGTCTCTATCACATCACAATACTCGGTTAATTAGTCTAAATAACAGTGTTTCGCCAGACGCGCAAACAGAGGCTCTTAATGAAGGGAACCAATTCTCGGGGTTGAACCGGAACGCTCTTTCATTTCGGCCGTAAAGGCGCAGGGCGTCGCAATACGCCAGTCAGTTTGCCAAAAACATGCCCAATAACGGTCTGGTAAACAGCACAAATAATGCGTTAGTGACAAAACGGGCGTACCTAGAGACGTCCCTCCCTGCCGCCGAGTCAAACAGAGGAGCCGCGCGCCGCGCTTGACGAGCACAACGTGCAACAAGACAGGTTATTATCTCCCAACGAGCCGAAACACGTCAAGGAACCTCTGATATTTTCCACACGTCCACGGGTATTCACTGGAGACAAGAAACGAAAATTAGTTACTGAAGATTCCTTGTTTTTGTGTGAACGCGTTGCGTGATTTTCATTGTTAAGAAATAACAACCGTCACCTTTGAAATTGAACTACGCGTGCTGAATTGCAAAGGGGCCACATGCTCGATTTGAACCGCTACACAGACACACCAGTTTATACCTAATGGTAATTTCAAGCTAAAATTTAGTTTTCCCAAACTTGTCTCAAATTAATTTATTTAGCGAACAGCTTCCACGTTTCATGAACTGGGTATCATTAATGTATTATTTATATTTTTGTAAGACTAAAGCTGTACTATAAAACCGTAATGTGCTTTTGGAAAGCTCGGCTTAACTTAAACGAATGTTAAACCATTTACCACATAATTGTATCTTTTTTTAATGAATTTTCAAGCGGTCAAATGATTAGCCACTGCAAAAGTTTATGACTACCGGATGACTATAACTTCACAGAGAATTCTAAAAACGTGAATTTGTGATAAAGTCGAGTCTGGCTGGTATACAGGCGTACCAACGGAATGTAATGGTATCGTTTGTCGCATATTTCGGAGCAGACCGTTGTTCGCGCGTCGCCGCTTTGTATTCTTTTGGTTAATTTTTTGCTGGATTAATTTGTCTGCGTATTCAAATTGCAAATTGTGAGATAAAAGGATGACCTTTTTACATTTTTCCCTGAAATCCGGCTGTATATTTGAAAAATTATCGGCAGAAAAAGGTGTTGCAAAAAATGTGTTAATTTTTCTTACCGCGGAAGTTGATTTCGTGAAATACCACTTCGTGCGATATGAGATAGGTTGAACAAAGCAACACGTAAGGTTGATAGAGGGTGACATTTTCTTAAGTTACGGCATTCTCTTGCCGATTCAATATCCTTTTTCTATTTTGTTCGACTGAAGCGTATCGCACGAACCGCTCCTCGATATTCACGTCTGCATTCTCACAATATTATGAACTATAAATGTACTCAACGTAAAGTAGGCATTATATATTTTCAGAGTTCATGTCATCAGGGTATACTTTGCCTGTAAAAATTCAGTATTACTTAAGAGTCATGCCTCATTCTCTATTAAAATACCGATATCTCATGTAATAAAGCAAAAGTTTCATAGTATTTTATAACCGAGTCCCAAACTTTACTTTATAACATAAATCCCTCTTAAGTAGCTAGTCTATAGCTTTGTTATGCGGCTTTATGATTAAGTTTGAATATTTTTGAATACTTAATGCTAAAAGTGACAGGATATTTAAGTCCGAAATTACGAGTGTATCTGAACAAATAAGTTTATTTTTAGCTTCTACCTAACAAGATGTGTTAGTACTTTATTGGATATCATACACAAAATGTATGACAAAGAATACTAAGTACCTACTTAAATAAAATGACAACCATTTTGCTAAAAAATACCCAATAAGTAGAATATAATATTCCAGCAACTACTAAATTCTTACAAGGCGTATTTTCAATTCTGTCGCCCGAACAAGTTGAGGCAACTCGCCGGCGACGCGCGTCTCCCTCCCTGTATTTTTCCTGTATATTTTTTCCCCTCTCTATGAAGAAGTCATAAATCACGTGGATGTAAATCTGTAGCATCCAGTAGCGGATGAGTGACGCGCCATTATCGCTACTCGGGGTGTGGGCCGCAGCACAGGCCTAAAACTTGACGCCAAGCTAAACTTTGTCTTCTAAGGCTATCCTTTTGGCTGTTGCATTTTACATTATGTATTTTTAAATTTTATTTCTTGTTAGACCATATTTACGTTTTTCGAGAAAATCACTGTTCGATATCCCTTCATAGTTAACATAATTATTCAGAGCTTTAAAACCTTTTAAGTTATATGAAAAGTTATACGCAGTTATACTTTTTAATGTCCCGTACCTTTGGAAAATGGAACACTCATTAAAATTAGATAACTTTAAATCTCTTTGAGTGTTTCAGAATTAAGGTAGATTAAATTAATTGAATATGAGTGAAGATTACGCTTGATCTTTTATAATTTTCACCACTGTAGCACAGTTAACAGAAATGCTATGTACCCCGGTAATTGCTATATTAAACTTAATAAACTAATGTTAAAATAATACAAGTGACCTGGTACAGCAATAAAAAAAGTAAATTACTTAATAATGCCGATTATTATAAGTATTGTTCGTAGAAAATGAGAATGCTACATCAACATTAATCTAATAAAATAATGGAACGTCACACGGGGCCAGATTTCTGTATGGGAAAATGTAACTGCTCGTAATAAGCCAACACGTTTCCTATCCCCTCGCATCCATCACGTAGTTCCAGCCGAGGCTCTTCCATCTGTCACCCATACTGATGATCTTTCAAAGTTTTACTTTACGACCATATTATATTTCAACCCCACGTGACTTGTTTTTAAACACTGATTTTCTTTTACAGGTACGTTCAACGTTGACATTACAATCACTGCCATCCCTTGGTAAGTAATAAAAGTTCATCTGTCCAACTATTTTTAATTGAATCTTCGCACAGCTAAATTTACGTCCGTCCACTTTGAAGGACTAAAGTTAAATAGTAAATTTAAATATAAGATTTACAATTCTTCGTCTTGGCAAGTACAGTTGAAAAGTTACCTGAATTTTAACTTTATCAAATTGGCCGAGGTCACGACTAAACCTATTTTGTTAACAGACTTCACCGCCACTAATTGTGTTAGCCTTTGTTGGTTCCGTGATGGTTTCTTAAGAATTTGGAAATATCTGCGGAAACACATTAACAGAATTTGCTATATGATTCAAAATTATAATTTACTGGGATATTTGCTTACTTTGATAACAAATTCTACCGAAACCTAAGACCCTGTCAATACAAAATCTGATAAGAATATTAACATCTTAGATGTCTTGCTGGAAATCATCATTTTATGTATTTCAATATCAATTACATTTCTGGGAAAAGAGGCCACTGAATAAATTATCTCTTCATTGCTCCAATATCGTGCTGGATTAAAAAATTGTATACGCTTAAATATGAAAAAAGTATAAGTATGCGAGAAGTATTAAACCACGCTTACGTAAACGAGATTTCCACGGAATGGACGAAGATTTGCATGTTAACTCAGTTTTCATAAGTAATAGTTTAGTTTAGTTGAAATAACCCAACCAAGTTAGTTCGGAACGAGCCAACTTGACGATTACACCGAAATATTTAGAATTCGTTGCGTTGCGAATAGTTACAAAAGTTATATTAGTTCACGCAGTTGTTGTTAATGTTGTTGTGCGCTTTATTTATTACGGAAATAAATTGAAGATTTTTGTAAACTTTTACTTTTTCAAAATATATTATATTAGGATTCATGAACAAGATTCAATCAAACAAATATCAAGTCTTGTAAACCCTCCAACGTACAACCTACTGAGTAAATTTTGATTTTTTCCTCTGATAAAGTTTATACAATTTGTTTGAAAGTTATTTATAAAATTGAAGGGATCAATCCCTTGTAAGCGTTTAACAAAGAAAACTCAATACCTGTAACAAACAAAAGTTGGTTTAAAGCTGTTAAAATTTAAAAGGGTTAATGATATTTCTTGGCAGCAATAAATAACTTACAAATTGTTAAAGGTGTCCCGGGGGCATGGACTCGGGCGCCGCAGCCTTTGGATTTGCGAACGAATAAGTTTTTCCACTCAAACTTTATTCGCACCTCAACTTGCGCCATCTGTCTGCTACTCCCAACTTATATTCTTGCTTCAAATGATTTTGTTTGGGAGTACTCGTTCAGAAAATATTTCCCTTTTGTTGTGTTCCTCAGTAGTATGAATGTACAATGGATAGCAGAGCCCGAGTATACGTTCGGAACTAACAAGATAACTACACAAAATCTATCTAGTACCTATCTAGTTGCGTACCTACAGCTTATCTTGTCTACTTCTTTGAGTAGAGTACAAATAGAACGATTATCGAATCGTCTAAATTGTAGTGAAACGGCCAAGCCACATATTTTGACTAAGGTGTAGAGTTTGTGAAGTTAGGGCTTCTAGAGTAAGTGCATGTGGAGTTATAAGCTTGGCTCTACATGAGATCTGATAACTTTTTGACAGTACGAGCCATATGTTTTGGCGGCAACATTTTACATAAAAATGTTTTTGGTCGGATTCCGTTTACGAGCTAGAGACCTGTTACATATGATCGAACAGAAGACAGCAGAGAAACAGCAATAGGACTCCAATTTGCCTTTTAGGTCCGGAAACCTAAAAATCAAGCAGATATAAAGTACGATACATAAACTCTTAATAATAACAAAACTTTTTTGTATTTATTAATTAAAAAATAAAAACATACACATTTGAACAATTGTTCACCACGAGACACGTGTAAGAAAAACAATTTTTATACATACCCTCGTAAGTGAAAACAAAATGATTCCCCTAAACTTGATACAGACACCAATAAATCTAGCTGCGAGATAAGACTCAATAAAGTTGCCGGTGGCTCAGGGCTGTCATATTTTAGAGCGTTCATAAATCCATCAATATTTAAGCTCTCAGACCACAATATTTTTCTTCGCTGAACGTACAAGCGAGAGGTGCGTCACACAAGCCACATAAATTCCGATAATCCCTGGCCCGTGCACACCGCGTTTGGTACTTTACTATATTCATGGCTATTATTCATGTGTTTACTTTATGGTAAAACACCGACAAGTCTTAATCATTTTCCGATATCAATGTTTCAGCGTATTACAGGGTAGTGGATGTAATACAGATGGATTTTCACTACATACCTACAAATAGATGTAAATTTTTTCAGACTGTTTTATTATGAGTTTGTATAAGCACTTCTTTATTTGAAAATGTATAGATGTTGTCTTTTAGAATCTGGGGGCCTACCACAAGCTCTTAAGTTAAAATAACCTTATTTGTCTTTTGTCCCGTTTTGACGCCGGATGTTAAAGAAAGACAAAAGTCAAATAAGGTTATAATAATATTGTTTTAAGAGCTTGTGGTTCGCCCTCTGAAATTGTTCTATTTAATACATGTAGCAGCAACAAATTGTGAATAATCGTCATGTGTTATGAAGTGTCGCCGGGCATGTTTGCATTCCGCGAGCGGCGCGCGTCTCCGAACAAATTGTATTAGACGATGCCAATACGTGACCCTAAGAGAAATTCACGCAACAACATGTGTACCACGACGCCATTTTGGTTTTTTCAATATGAAAATTAGGCGTATTCCTACGTACTTGTCAGTTTAAGCACGAAGTTTCTCGGAGGAAATTTTCATCTCCCTCCGTACGTTTACCTAATGGATTTATGACACATTCATTAATTCATTATTATTATATTTGTATTGTGTCCCTTGTGGGGTATACAGAGAGGATGTTGCGCAATTTCTCCGTATTAACATAATATTGATATTTATGACACAAATATAGGTGAGCACATTGACTTTCGTAATCTCGCCTGGTGAAATAAAATCTCGTAGATAGTAAAATAATGTCAGCTTGGAAAACTACGAAATATTTTCCAAACAAAACCTATTCTCGGGATCATACTTAGAAAGATACTATAATAAAAGAATAAGTTATAATAAAAATAGATATGTTAAGTTAGCTAGTAAATAGGAGAGCATAAATATGTAGAGCGTGCGAGTTGGCTAGATAGGAGCATATTTATCGCGCACGGGGCACGGCGTTATTGGAGTTGTCTTTTCGTCGTTTAAGGCGAACGGTGATGTGCTTATTCAATTTGTTGCCGTGGGAAATATTGTTACCTGCCTCCGTACCTCCGTTTATTGCTACGTCGACTACACATACCTCTTACTACAGCTTACATAAACACAGTTACACACAATGTCGCTGCTGGTTCAGAAAAAACAAGCTGTTTCGCTGTTTTGTGTCCATGCACATACACATTTTGTGTATTAATTTAAAAATGAATCACCTTTTTTCTATACTCTTTATTAAGTTAATAAGGATTATTTTATAATTAAAATTGGACCAAAAATATTGTGTGCAGCAGTTATCAATAGTGATTTTGAAGTGTGCTCAAAATTTGTGTATCTATTCAGTTAAACAAAACAACAAACATTGTGATGGACGCGATGCATTTGTAAACAATATTCATCGGAATGGGTCGCGTGGACGGACGGACGGACACATGGCCGCCCGCCCGCGCGCCCGCCAGGGACTGCCTACGGCTGTCTTTAATTTTATATAGTCTTTTGTTTACATGCCCAATTGTTCATTCCCAATATTTTGTTTCGGCAAATTGTATGTCGACAAATATTATGAGACCAATGCATGGTATGCAACATAGTAAATACAGTGCATGCATTGTTACAGAAATAATGTTATCGATGAATGATTTACATTATTCGATAGAGTTGAGAGTTTTTTGAATAATAATTATAAATGCACTCTTCCATTAAAATACATTTGTCTTACTTTTCATTTAAAAAACTAGAATGGTTAAAAGTAGCACTTAACGTTTGTTGAACATACAGAAGTTCAGTCATATCCCTAATAAATGATAATCATCCAAATCCCAAAGTTATTCGACAAAAGAGCGATAAGGTAGGATCTAGATACAATCTAAACTTTCACCACTAAAGCGAAATTTGTATCACCATTTCTACTTTAAACGGCCCACTCGCCGAAACACAATTGGAAAACTCCTCACATAATGGGGCTTTTAACGAGACCTTTTTCGTGAAGTAACTAAAAACATCCCCCGGAATGATCCATTATCTTCTCACGAGGACAAGTTAGCTATCTCCTTCCGTCTATTTTCACAAGTAATAACTAAATTTATCGTCAGACTTTTGGTCGTCTCCGTAGTGTTCCAATATGAGGGTTAGTTGAGGAGTCAGGTCACGCGCGCGGTAGCTGTGGGCGGGACGCGCCGCGCAAGGAGCGTCGTCGCGGGTGTCGCTTGGTCGGCGACGCGTCATTAAAATTAAGCATCATTACTCTTGTAAAGCGAGTCGCGGTGTACCGGAAGGCGGCGCCGGCGGTTTATTGGGAACTTTGTCGCGAACGCGCCTGCCGGTTGCTAATCCTCCGCCTTATTGCTGTTCTAACAAATGATTTGCGTGGCTTCGGCAATGTGCCGCGTCAACAACGCGTGTCGCGTGGCGTTTGACGCGCCCGCACTGTCACTTCTGCCCACATGCTAATATTGCCCAAATATTTTATGTATTCTTGTGTTGCGCCACATTTTATTCTTGTAGAAGATTGTTAAGATTGTCAGCAAATACAAGCATATCGTCAACAAATAAAAGCATAATTTTATGTAAAATATCATGCATGTTTACCATTTGTTGCAAGGCCTTTACCGAACAGTGGTCAGTTAATTATTTATTAATAATAAACCGCGAGTCATTTATTCCCACAAACACATGTGTTGATATCAGTACAGATTTTCCTAGTAATACTAGCTGAAAGGAATGTAACCAAACGCATTCAACATTCAGAATCCCAAGAAACGTCAAAGAAAATTCCGCCATAAAAAGTATACCCGTAAAAACTTCAGCTGCTGTTGCCTTTGAGGTGAATAAAGTGAAGAGAGAAAGTATAAATATTCATTCAGAGGAAAAGACTTCACGCACAGTAAATATAAACTTTTATTTCAGTTCACCATTAGTAAGCGGGGAGACGCATTGAAAATTCGACTCGCGACTTCTAATTAGAGCGGACACGGCGTCCTTTCTTCCTGAGTTCCTTTATTAATGGAAAAGTCCGTTCCAATTGATTTCATATTTAGCATCCTTTTCTCTTAAGCCTCTTTAGAACCTGGAGCATTATGTTGTTTACTTGTTATTTGTTTGGAGTATAATTTACATGGATTTTAGAATAGAATATAAACGAATGGAAAATATTCTTTGTGTCGACCATTATACAAAACGGGAGAAGTTATCATCATACGATTTAAGGATGGAGAATACAACATTATAGACCGGGAGATACTGGCATAAATTTCCTGGTCATTTGTACCAGTATGGCGATCCTTCAGGGGTCTAATTACGTAATAACGAAAAGGAAAATGATGGTCATAGCACTGGTACCGGCGGCCCAATCGCGTGGGCGTTAATCGAACGTGTCGGATAAATTACGAGTGTCGAATGATTTGTTCTACAACATTATTATATACCCCTGAAGGGTCGCCATACTGGTACAAATGACCAGGAAATTTGTGCCAGTATCTCCCGGTCTATTAGGCAAGCTTACCGTTTTCATTAAGATATACAGTGACTTTTTGGCGGGAACTTGCAGAGTGACATAGCGTTTTCATTTTTATTTTCATAAATTCGTTTTTTTTTATTGCATATTATCGGTGGTATTTTATCCAATAAAGATCAATCCATGTGCACCAGTGAAGTGAAATGAAATGAATCATGTGTATCGTGCCTTTTCAAGTTGTCTCAAGAAGTCCGTGAAAAGTTTTAGCACAACCACCATTGTACTAAAACAAGACTTTTATGGACAGTGACTGACTGAGGACTATGTGAACGTGATTTATTGTGACTAGAACTTATAATATAACTAGAAAATGGCAAAATACACAAGCCATGTGACGCCAACAAATTAAAAAAAAAAAAAAGTTATACAGTTTTTTTTTAGTTTTTTTTATATTACGATGTCGGTAAACTATCGTATGGCCTGATGGTTACCTTAGCCTTGCAACACGCATGTCATCACTCACGCACTACCGACCCTAACCCCCTGCCCGATGAGCACTCGAGCAAGTGAGCTCCTGCGAGCAAACTGCATCTCCGAAACTTTCCTGGATAGAAAGTAGAGGACTACCCGCTAGATTAGTCATCCGGCAACCCAGCTGTAGGCATTGGGTAGATGCGTGGATACGTATAGGTGAGCGCGCATGACAGTTCCGGGACCATCCTGGAGAAATGGGAGTCAGCTTCTCTGGCGTCCCTAGCGGGGATTGAAACCGCTAGCAAATAGCAAGGTGCGTTTGTGCTTGCGCTTGCGTACTGTCCGGTACCATTCCGGAATAATGGTAGTAAATGATCACGCTGCAACTCTGAAAGAAAGAAAGAAAAAATATTTATTGAGCGAAATAGCGCTACGTTCTACCTCTCTTGATAGATTCTACGAATTTGTATTGTTAATGGTGCCGATTCTGTTGTAAATCGCACTAAACTAATTTTAGTCACATCTCATCTCTTTCTTACGAACATGATTGAAAAAGGATAGAACATGTTTTAAGTTGTCAAATTAATCTTTACCGTCTTATTTTGCGTATATTTAGGCGTAACCACGATAGATGGCGACTAAAATTATATTGAAAACAAGCATTGGACTAATTTGACAGGACTCAATTTCTTACATCCCTATCTTATGTTCTTTATTAGAAAGAGACATAGTGACATTAAAATTAGTTTAGTTGTGAACAACAGAATCAGGGCCATTATCAGTTTCTAAACCACCATTTCTAGAGATATTTTCTTGCACCGCAGATCTATCTATCAGTAGGTAATGTTATTTTTGTTTTTAATACTGTTATACCAATTATGTCTATGAACCCGGTCTAAAATAATGTGTTTACTTTTACTCCTACAGTGGTAACGTAATTAACATAGTTACTTATTAACAGGAAGTGTTACTTAGCGGACAGTCGAGTGGTAAATTACATTTGGAATGCGTCGCAAACCCGACATGAATTACGCATGAAAGAAGACAATGAGCGAGCAATATACTGTAATGCTAACGAACTCTACCGAATAACTACAATTTTATTATCCTCTGTACATACTTTATTCGATTTTTGAATCGCCAACATTGTCATTGGCAAGGTAAATTGGTTATATTATATAAATTCAAATTCAAAAAGCATTTATTCAATTTAGGCCCTGATAAGGCACTTATGAACGTTAATTTTAACAATCGATAATCGCATTTTCTCTATAAAAAGAAATGGACCGAAAAAAGGTAAATCCAGACAAAAATACATCACAGATTTGAATAAAATACAATATCGTCCCACTAAATTGACAATAAAAAGTTTTATATGTGAATAAAAGGCAAATGTGTGAGGTACTTGAAAACTTGAAGGACAGAGCAATAACATTTAGACCGGCCGCATACTATAAGAAATTTTCTGTCAGAAATTCGCTTGCTCATACATTTTTGGACGTCAGACACGTCAGAATTTTCGGATAGTATGCGGGGTCTAGAACAAAATGTATGGGGAAAGTGCCTTCCGGCGGGCATCCGAAAACTTCTGACAGAAAATTTCTTATAGTATGCGGCCGGCCTTAAATTTTCAGGTTTCGAATGTTAGGCGAGAACATAATAGATGGGGCATTGTTTCATTTTCGAATCGATACTGTTCTTTTTTTTCTCGTTGAAAATATGACGTATTAATTGAAATAGCTCACAAAAGGGCCAGAAACTGACAAAGGCCTCCTACTGCGCTGCTGTGGCCATCATGTCGCGATGACATGCGGTAGTTTTCATGTATATGTAAACCTATGAACATAAAAATACATGAGCTGTTTAGGTTTCATTTAGATTGATAAATTATTGTAGTGGTAGTAAGTAAAAACTCATTAATAATTTTCAATAATTCCAAATGTTCATTATGCTGTTTTATACTCGAAATTTTAACGAAATAAATACAATATGATCCGTACCTTCCCTACTGATCAATCCACGTTCTCTGGAACTCCCAATCTCATTGCTTTTAAAGGGTTTCCAATTTTCTCATACGGCGGCGGATTAATACACACAAATAAATTAAAAAAGCAAAGATGGTAGTCACGCGAGGGCCTTAGCTAGGCGGGAGGACGTCGGAAATTCCCATAATATTTCCTTGTATAAAAGCAACAATATCGGTTATGAAGGTCAACTGTGTGATATAAAGCAAATTTATTCTGTTCGGTGTATTGGCTCATATAACTGGTGATCTCGCCGGCGACAGCGGTGGAATGATAACGGTCTAATTTTGGAGGCTGCGGCTCTCCTTATACGCCCTAAATTACATTGCGGATCCGCATCCGCCCTGAAAGGTTTTATTCATAAATCTACTGAACGTTTTCATAAAGTTGCCGAGAAATGTACGCTTTCGATGGTTTTTTAAATCTTTTTTCCGTTCGTGTCCGCTGTTAATTTAAGTTGGTGTGTAATTTATTAACATAGTTTTTTAAACACGAAATACTTAGTTAATAAAGTTATTTTATAGGTGGTGTTATGAAATCGAATAAACTACTAACGATTTTTACCACACCGTCTCCGTCTTTTGAGCATTTGTGAACTTATTTCATATACAATATTTAAAATACCTGTGGTAGGAATAGTCAGAAGTACATATTCGTTGGCCGAATATGTACTTCAAATTGAAGCTCATAAAGCAAATAACTACTACAATAACCAACTAATGTTGAACTAAATGTCTGTCAATAGCACAGATCACGAGTCAATAGTAACCACAGTGAACCTTTCATTACATAAGGCCAAGACACTTTGCAACTTGTAGATAGAAACTAACTAAAATAACTTATAATAAAAGTTCCGTTCAGAAATCCAATCAGAAGATTAGCAACAGAAATGGCAACTTGGTGTCGATTGACTTAAAGTTGAGAACAGTTAACGTTTATTGAACATTAAGCGTAAAAGTTAATTGAAAGATGCCTTTATCGAGAACAATTTAAGTGAGTGACGGGCCGATCCGGTTTGATTGGATCGCCAAACATTGACTGTACTAATAGGATAAGCTAACGCTACCCGATTTGCCTAATGAGGAGCGATTTCACTCGCCGCCTAACTCAGCGCAGGAACATTATGCAAACTTGTGTTTGACTTCTATATTAGCTTCCCGACTTAATCACAACAACAGTCGCTTAAAGATATGATATTATGGAGATTGTACACGGGGAATGGTGTGAGACACGCTAATTGAATTCCTGAACGGTTCAAAAGGCTTTCTCTTAGCGAGCATGACTTTACATTATTGTCTACCATTTGGGTTACGTAATGCTCCTTACTTTATTATAAAATATAAGCGTTCTAACCATTATTTATTGTTCCATATTTGAACATAAATATTATACGATATGTGTTCAAGGAAATGGAAATAATTGTAATGTATTCTCAAACTTTTTACCCTTATATTAAACTTTAAAGTTTCAAAATAATAAATAAAAAATGGTTTTAAAGGCACTTTAAAAACTAAATCTCAAAGTCCGCGAACATAAAATTAATGATTGTTTATCACGTGAAATAAATCATTACTGCAAGCGCTACATAAAACAATGGCCCTGATTCTGTTGTTCACAACTAAACTAATTTTAATGTCACTATGTCTCTTTCTAACAAAGAACATAAGAAAAAGATGTAAGAAATTTAGTCCTGTCAAATTAGTCCAATGCTTGTTTTCAATATAATTTTAGTCGCCATCTATCGCGGTCACGCCTAAATACACGCAAAATAAGACGGCAAAGATTAATTTGACAACTTAAAATATGTTCTATCCTTTTTCAATCATGTTCGTAAGAAAGAGATGAGATGTGACTAAAATTAGTGCGATTTACAACAGAATCGGCACCAGTATGTAATTTTAAAACTTGTTTTTCATCTCATAGTTTAGTTTGAATTATGTATTTAGTAGAAGTACCATACAAACATAATAATTTAACGTGAGCCGACGCTGGCTGGTGGACTTGGGCGCAGCGCAGCGCCGCCGTCTCGTCGCGTCGTCGCCTCGGCTCGTATCGTAAAAGCACATATTGAAACTAGACCTTTACTCACTACTTTCGAAGCTAATGAATTCTGAAGGCGCTTCGGTTCGTTAAAAATAATACAAAACTCCGCTCACTTAGTTGCAAAGTTTCACCAGAGTAGTTCCAGTCACCGAACATTAATCTAGTTATAATTCTGAAAGCTCGCTTTTTACTTGGGCAAAGTTCCCAAAAAAGTGTACCTTTTAACTGTCACTTTGTTAACTTTCCTTATTTATTGTACGTTTCTTTTTTAAAGTTCTGGTGTTACGTTACCGTTACATTATTGCCGTGAACTGTGAACTTCACCAACAAATGTAAAAACCACCAACCGTCTGAATGTTTCTTTGTAATGAAACGACTCTGCGACACCCCCCTGACCCACCTGGAATTTATTTATTTATAGCTGTTACATTTTATTTGGAGCTGTAGCTCAACAAACTTATTTTATTACTGGATCCGCTTGTAGTTTTGTTGTTTATAGATTTAGGGTTATAGTAGGTATTATGTCATCGTAGGACCGCGTAATCTGTGCATTTTTGTGCGACAAACAGTCTCTCGTTGGTTTTCGCTGCGTATCCTATTATAACAATTGATGTCACTGTTATTGTTTTAACCGCGAGCCAAGGTATTAACACCTAGAATGATTTAGAAGGTTTAGATTAACTCTAATAATTTGTTATCTGTAGTTTCTATGATGCCAACGGAAGGCAATTTACATTGAACTTTTATGGTTCAACGTAAATAATTTCCTAAAGATGCATTGTGTTGAAAAATTCAAAGTGACTGATTGAACTAACGTAATTTGTAAATAAAACATAATTTTGCTCACTCGTGAATTTTTATTTTTATACATAAAACACTAGTCAGAAAACAACCTTTCACGGGAGGCTTTTATTCCTATTGGGTAAACATAGGATATAGTTAGTATAGGCTTGCAAACGATCGTTGTAACTTTTGTATTTGACATTCAATTTTGTGCAGTGTACGAGGCAACGCAAATCCGTTTCCATATCGATTTGCCAGTTCTAGAATAAATTTCGATAAACTGATACATTGTACAACACAAACAAAGGTTGAATGCGATCCCCACGGTTACAGTACAATAACTAAAGTAGTAATTCATTTATATAAAATAAAAAATATAAAAAAAAACATGTACAATATGTTTAGATAAGCAATATTTAAAACCATTCCTTTCAAACCAATAGCATTAGTGGTTGCTGAAATAGCGCTGTGATAGACGGATAGACAGACGGACGGAGTGGCACCATAAGGGTCCTATTTTTACGTTTTTGGATCAGAACCCTAAAAAGGAGAAACTAGACAGTTCTCCGTAGTTTATCCGTAGTAGTCAGTCAGACGACTGACATTTTATCACACAGCTCAATTAAAAAACTAAAAATATTTTACCAAAAAAAAAGCGGAATGCTAGTTCAGATATAAACCATACTCACTGGGTGCATCTTACGTTTGCTTCCAACACTAAAATTAATTTAATATTGCACCATAGGTAAAAATATTTTAGAAACCTTAAAGCTACAACAAAGTTTAAAATTTACACCCTATTTGTGATACTGCTTATCATAATACAAACACTTTGTACTGTGTTACGGCGCAGCGCTGCGGTACAATGCTTACAAGGTTTTCTAAGTGTAAAGGTTCACATAGTTGGTCCGGTGGCGGCACCGGCAGTCACGTTTCGCCTTATCTTAGCTTCCGAAAACACTCACTCACAACGCTGAATCAATATGACAAGCGTTCACTTAGATCGGATTGCTTAAGCTCAAGAATTGAGGGCCATTGGCATTTGAAGAGCGAATTTTTGTACGTGAAATGATGCTACGTTTTACCGCTATACAATTTCGTTTCTGTACAATACGTTTCAAGATTTTTAAAAGGTCTGATTTAAATCTTATATTTCATGTTAGATAGTTTAATTTTTGATAGAAATATAGATTATAGTTTTGTGTACCTACTAATACCTACTATTTGTACTAATATAATAAAGCTGAAGAGTCTTTTGTTTGTCTAAACGCGCTAATCTCTACATTATCCCTGAGTATTATAGGCTTTGTATCCAAAGATTGCGGGTGAATCCACGGGAGATAGCTAGTATATACATATTTATATGTAACTAATTGTAACATAAAGCTGATATAGCGTATTTTACCTTTCGTCTTTGGTTAGTAAATACGTAGTTACATTCAAGCCATTGGTGCTGATTCGGTTGTTTACAACTAAACTAATTTAGTCTCACTATGTCTCTTTCTAACAAAGAACATAAGAAAAGGATGTAAGAAAATAGAAAGTCAAATTAGTCCAGTGCTCTTTCTCAATATAAATTTAGTCGCCATCTATTGCGGTTACGTCTAAATACCCGCAAATGAAGACGGCAAAGACTAATTTGACAGCTTTAAATATGTTCTTTCCTTTTTCAATAATGTTTGTAAGAAAGTAATGTGACGTGACTAAAATTCCCATAAACAAAATTACTAAACCTTCTTTCTTTCTTCTGGCAGCCCTACCTCAAGTAAGACGGAGACGGCCTATCATCTTCACCTAAATCGAATGAACACAAAATTAGCATTTTATCTGAAATTATTACTATCCCCACTAAACAGCAACGCCTCCCTATCCTCCCTGGATGTCTACCCCCAGAACCCCTGTCCAGAGTTCTCCGGATCGCTGATTGAATCGCGCCGATTATGACGTTAATCTGTTCAATGCAAATTGGACGAGCCAGTCATTTACATCCCTTTATCAGTATTCCGTATTAAAATATTCAAATTTTTATTGTTTCAGTAGGCAACCCTACCCTTTTCGTCTGTCAGTGATAGAGAATTGTTTGTTTGCAAAACATTGTGTATTTTTCTGTAGTTCTTTCATCGATATCTAAGTATGCACTACAAATACCTCTTGCTGTATTTTCTCTCTCGCTTATTCTTTTTCCCTTATAATCCCATTATCTGAGGTCGGCATTTTTTCGAAGACACTATCAGGTGATATCTAAATTACCTTTTGCTTATTTGATTTTTAAAATCGTTGACATATTACTTATATAAATAAATAAATATAGCTGATGTTAATTAATTCGGCGTATCTTCAAGCTTTTAATTAAGAATGCAAACACACCACAAGTTATCCTTAATAAATTAATTTTAACATAAAACAACTAAGACAAAACACCGCTTAAATGTCCATTGGTAACCCGTAACGTTCTAAATACCTACACAAGTAAACAAACTTGATTAATTAGCCGCCGTGTTACGTCAAATTTGGTTGGATGTTTTATGAAATATCTTGGGCACCCTTCACACTTAGAGTTAAAACGCTGGGGTGGGTGAATAACGCCGATGTAAATAGGTACCTCTTTTCCTCAAATCTGAGCGCTCTTTCATTCTATCGGCACGATTTAAAGTAACAAATCGCCGATGTCTGAAGTGGGTACACAAGTTAATGAGCGGATATTTGAGAACGTCTGAGAAGATTAAATGCACGCCATTTCTCAAACGGCAGGTATGAAGTGAGTGCACCGGTCTCAGAGTATTAGATCGCTGACTGGATCTTTGAATAGCGATAAATTGTGATTATGCAAATCTATCTCTTTAATAGAAAAGGTATCTACTAAAGGAATCCAATTCTAAAAAGAAAGTAAGCCTTGTATAATTTTATTGACGACTAGTTTTAGCGCCGCAGTTTCGCCTGCATTGCCCAGGGATTTAATGATTTCCCGAGATAAAAAGCATCCTATGATCTATTCCAGTTAATCTAACTGTATGCCAATTTCATCATGATTTGTTAAGATGTCGAGGCGTCAAGAGGTAGGTAACAAACCTCAATTACACATTTATTACTTATATTTGTAGGATAGAATTTTACAGCGGTAGGATACTTTCTGGTATCTACTCGCATGGCTGGCTACCACCTACTAGTGTGTTCTGGCACTTAAGAACCAGTAAGCCTTCTAAAGATCTCCATAATATTGATGATGCCCTGGTCCATAAGCAACAGTCACCATCAGGCGGGTCGCCTGCATGCTTGTCAGAATTCTGACATAAAACATTGTGGTTCTAGCTGCTAGATGTATTTCTTCCATGTACATAACATCGAACAATTAACCCAAGGAAGAGCAATGACGTTGATGTTGTTTAAAGTCTATCCTGCCAATTCTCCACCACTGACGATACTCTTATTGGCTAAGTCAAGGCCACAGTCACACTAAATATTTAGATGCGGTCGGTATCAGTGCAAACACGCGTACTTACCAGTTGCGGAATTTGATTGCTCGGTATAC
This sequence comes from Polyploca ridens, assembly GCA_951394255.1. Lineage (NCBI taxonomy): Eukaryota > Metazoa > Arthropoda > Insecta > Lepidoptera > Drepanidae > Polyploca > Polyploca ridens. Next base: position 6,757,590 of record OX596246.1, on the reverse strand, counting down.
TACTCTAAAGGGATTTTCCTCTATAATAGAGAAAAAATCCCATATATTTTTGTTTCAAAAAGGGACATCGGTTTTAAGTATGTCAGTCATTAGATTCACAGAAAAAAAACACATTCCTGCCGAGTTTTTATTTTATTTATCAAAACCTATTTATTACATAGAAATTAAAAATGTTGTGAAACATAAATAGGTACTCAACTATTTTTATATTCTGACTGATGATTTTAAGTAAGAATAAAATTCTTGTCACCTTTTTTAATATTCACCTTAATTAGTTATGAACATCACCATCAGGACCGGAACTTGGGTTTTTTGAATCGTCCACAATATTTTCATTAAAGAAAAGACTCTTTCTACTGGTGCATTTGTGCCAGGTTATTTTGTTGTTGAGAAAAACGGATAAATTTTGCGCCCCGAAGCTTTTTTCGGGGACACTGGGACGGAGAACCGAAAAAAGGGACGGTCCCGCTAAAAACGGGACTTATGGTCACATTATCTTTGGCACATATGTGTAGTACCTCAGTTTTTGTTAAACTTTTATTACTTTACAAAAATAACTACTTATATATTAACTGGTAAAAAGTTGTAAACTGCGTTGATGATACAATCCGTCAATAGATGTCGCTACGTGGAATGTGCGTACAAACTTATTCTACTCTGATAACAATAAACTTCATACGAATAAATAACAATATCAAAGTGACTTATAATAAACTATACAATCAATCCAAAGTGAGGAAATAATATATTTACTGTCAACTGAGTTGGTACAGACATATTATTTCATGGGAGGTTGTTTGTTGACCCTACGTTCAGAATATTAGTTTTTTGCGAGCGCTGTCCGGCCATGACAATGTTGTTTGGATTTACTATTAGATTTTCTAGCCAGACTGTTACCCAATGTTTCTTGTTAGCAATGTCGTACACTTTTACGACAAGCTTTTTCAGCAACTTTAGGAAATGAGTATTTTCATGAACGCTTTATAAAAATAGGTAAACAAAAGAACGCCGAAGCGAACAAAAGGTCGTGTGTAAAGGCAATTACGAGTAGGGGCATTCTGCAATAACTTTCATAAGTTGATTCATAGCCGAAGCTTTTAAATCATTTAAAGAAATTTTTGAATTTAAAACTTGCTCCTCGTTGTGAGTGGAGTGATTTGCAGCGCAGCCGAGAGTTTGGGTAAGTGAGTAAAAGAGTAAAAGTCTAAAGTCAATGTTTGCTGTCGTGATTTCATCTCCCCTTGGCCAGGGCCGGCGGTGACGCGCACTTTCCACTCTTCACAACGCTTTGCGAACGTGAATACTAAGTTTTTTCCCAACTGTGAGGTCAAATAATATTCTATTCAACACTTTTAAATTATTTATTGGTTTTATCTTTTGAGATCCCTAGTAATATTTTCTTTGCTGCTTAAATCATAAAGTGAATACTTATGTATAAGTGACACATAGGTACCTAAAATCAAAATTGTCTCACTATTCGCTTGTTTAGTATGTAAAATTAAAAAATGCATATTAAGAGTGCGTACAAAGCCAGAAAAATATGGCAATGTCAGATGAAACAAACTATGTCTAATCTTCGCGTGGCATGAGACGGAGATAGCGTGTTTCGCGGAACAAAAATGAACTTAGCGCTTCTTATCTAAATTAAAAAAAATCGTTAGTAGCAGCCCTAGGTAATATGTTAGTGATATTATTTATAGAATTTTTGTCTTAATTAGATACATCATGAACGAATAAAAACGAAAATTCATTATTATTAGAGGTATCTTTGTGACTTTTTTCTATCGAGGAATTTTCATTCCATTATGTTTTTGTTCAGATAGAACCGTCGGGTATATAATGAAAATACCCGTATAAAAATATTTTTACATTTAAATACTATTTACTTGGGTAACTTTAAATTCTAAGATTGTTATTTTGCTGTATACGCACTCTTAAGTCTTAATTAAAATACACAATGGAGTAAAAAATATGTAATTAACGAAATTGCAAAAGGATCATAAGAGAATCTATAATAAAAACACAACCAATTAAATAAACAACTTTAATACATGTCAAACTAATTCCAAAAACTAGCGCAAAAGCGTTCACTTTAAATAAAGATTCATCTTAAAACCACACGGCTCAGTGTTTCTTTGAAAATTTCGCATGCAATTGCATCTCGGAGCTCTAAAGAGTACGGAATAAAGGGGCGCATGTCATTTCCCGCTGGCCTCGAGGGTAAAATCGCATGAGCAAATGTTGACATCCGGCTCCGCTCGGATCAGAGTCCGCTGCCATGTAAAAGTATGATTCAGCTTCATGTTAGTTACCTACATACTTAGATGCGACTTGAATGTCACTCGTTTCCTCGTAAAGATTGCACTTTGTTATACAGCTTGTGTGCTTTCCACTCACTTTGGGATCTAATCGAATAAACTTAAAACACAAAATCAAATACGCTTTGGCTTTCTACCAATCAGTGATAAATTAATCACAGTGAATGAATAATGGAGTACAAACACATTTGTTCGCTTAAATTCACTAACGAGTTAGAGTCAAATACAATATGGACTTTGATCAGTTTGATTAACAGACAAATATTAGCACGAATGATCGTTTCACCCCCTTATTGTAATGTATTTAGTGCATCCAATATTGTCTGCGGCGGAAAAAAATCGACAGGAGTATTTTGATGTAGGCTACGGTTATTTTATGACTGCGGTGATCCTGAATGATCAATTTGCATCGTAATTAGGAGTTTGCTCTGTTTTAACACAAATTAGCTTTAAACCAACAGCCGGTTATTTTCCGAAAGCAAACACGTAGATATTGGGTTTTATGGTCGGTTTTAATTTTGGTTAATGGCTTACTATAACAGTGTTAATAACGTACGCTTGGTTTTATTAATGATAGGGGTCTTGTTACTGATGACTCTGTTTACTTATACTTTTATTACTTTCTCTTTTCTTGTGTCAAAAAGAAATTAATGTGAACTCTTTCTCATAACAGTCATATATGAATTATATTCTATACGTAAACATACTTATTATAAAGAAGCTCAATTCAAAATATCGACAGTCATATTCAATATTTCCAGCTACCTACTTATTATGCATGGGTAACTATAGTTTGTGCGGCAGAAACGTACACCTGAGTGTAAGGGTATGAACACACTGCAGTGGTCGCAAAATGTACCACTCTACATCCTCATTACCAATTCATGGTTGATGCATCCGCACAGGACCGCTGCATTCCGCCAATCAGCCGCTAGCTTTTTCTTCACTTTATGTAAAAATAAACGAGTCTTATAAACAAAAGTGCACTTCTCATTTCAATTTTAAAATAATTGGCTTTATACTTTAGACACAATAGCAAGTGCAATTTCGAAGTATTCCCGTAAGAGCACCTATTTTAGAGCAGCGAAATTGTGTGTATACCAAAGCCAACGAGACGAGATAATGAATGCAAACTTTCAATTTTTATGTAAAGAAATTATGTTGACAGCTGCTTTACCGACCGTTTCCCTGTACCACGAATCACACAACGACAGCCGTCGTCGAACAACTGACGTTGACGTCGAACAATTATCGCTATCGTAATATAACTCAGTAGAGATCGGTTGTTTACATATTTTATCTCGACTCGATGGCTTTGGTATAGAGATTTGTTACTTAATCACGCTTCTAATAGGGATGATGACTCATGTTGAATTTTACAACATACCGTAGTTATAAGAATTGTAAAACAGCAATTTATTATAACAAAGTGGAAAAAACGAAAAAGAAACAAATTATTTAAAGATCGAGACCTCAAAGTTGCGCTTAGTTTGTTAGGTTATTTTTTTATCATCCTAAAGTAAATTGAAAGCTACTTTCAGAACCCATACGCTTCAATAAAAAAGAAATTGTACGTCAACTACTCGTATGTATTTAAACGCAGATTTTCACGTCCAAATGGACAAATTACGTGTTTTTTTTATAGGCCTGTGTTTGACCACAATCTCACCATGGTAAGTGATGATGTGGCCGAAGTTGGTAAGTATACAAAGCCTAGAAGGAACTGGCTCTCAATTGCAGTTCGAAACGTGTTTCGAAAGTGACGTCACATTAGAGTATGAATTTGTATGGGGCGTTTTCGACGCTGTCTGACTTTGACTCATATTCCTGATTTTTGTAGTGCACTAATTACAATTTGGTCCATAGACTTTTGATCCCACCAAAAAACACACGTCAACAACGATTGACATCATAAAAAACAAGTAGTCATCTAGCCTATTTGACGAACCGGAAGGCATCGTTCCACTTTGCTCACGGCATGTTCTGTTTCTGTGGATTACCCTTGAATTATATAGAGCTTTTAGGAAAGACCGCTTAACAGGAGCTTGGGTATAAAGTATCTTACTAACTTCGTTAACTAAACCGAACTGAACACAACCCGTACTATGGAAATTAATATCTTATTTACACATACTAGGTATATTGTCAGGCATAATAACACGATAGTGAAGCTTAGCATAGTGTGCCACGCGCGGTCCAGTTATAGATATTTTCATTGTAGACCGCCAAAAATACATCAAGTACGAAGTAACAAGCCCGTCTCGGATTCCAGTAAAAAATAAAACATTCATTCGTAACGAAAATTCAACTTGAACAAAGGTAATTCAACAAGTAAGTATTACGAGTGTAAACGTGTACTGACGACACGCGATTTGCAAATAAAGCTAGGAAGATATCAAACAACCAACGTTTGCCACAACATGCGATAAAAGACCTGCGCCGTTTCAAATGGAAATAACGAATGGATGTCTGATATACTTTTTTCCTATGCGCCGCAGCCAATGTGGCTTAGATCAACTTTAATAATTCATTAACTGCACAGCATAAAAAGTATATTAGTTCCGTTTCTTTGCTGGATGATATACATTCAATTCAGATAATACGCACGCGGCTTACTTTACGTTTTATGGAAATTTTACCTTCTTACTTTTTTCGCGGCTACGCAAGGATGAACATTTGGATTAGATAAAGATGGCTTGCTTAGCTGTTGTAATATAAGGATCAAATAACTGAGAAGTAACACTTTGTTGTAGGTATTTGTTATCGGATATAGTTCTATAAAATGAAAATGATACTTATTCAAATGCCAAATATCTGCAATTATGTCTAAAAGCATAAAAGTTAGCACAAAAACTTATATCTTGCTTGTAAAGAAAATTTTAAAATATCATTAACTTCATGCGAAAAACTAATTCCCATAAAGGTTCACGTAGCACAAACCAACACCATAACGTCAACCCTTAGACTACATGTATTCCTTATCTACGAACTATAAAAGGTAACAACTTTCATCTTCTAAAGCTTAAGGAAACATTAGACCGACCTATAACCGAAAATTCACTTCCAATGTCTCCCATTTGATAACAAAGGAAAAACACACAACGACCGACAAGATGCTCTAAAAATACTTTCGCAATCTAGCTACCTGCTCACCTGGGCTGGCCATTCCGGCCTTGCCATAAAGAAGAGTAGACGGGAAGCGGCGGGAAGGGTTTATCGTCCCTGAGGGAACGGCCGCTGGCCCGACACTATATCATTGCCGCCTCTATCTCTATACTACCACTATACTCTAAGCTCTTTGTACTCCACCAACCATGAAACTTTCTGTTAATTTGTAACCCGAGTTATTCTTTATTTTAACTTTATTATCTTGTGTTGTGGCGTTTAGTTGGAACGTTCGTGAAATATTTTTAAGGATTTTTTTGGATTTATAAATCTGGATTTTTATTAAGTACCTATATGCCGCCCCGTGGTTTTACCCGCGTTCCCGAGGATAAAACTATTCCATGTTTTATTCCATCGTCTTTCTGTTGACTAATCTTACTATCTTACTTCTTACTAATATCTTAATTCATACTAATATTATAAACGTGAAAGTTTCTATGTATGGATGTCTTTTACTCTTTCACGCAAAAACTACAGAACGGATTTGGATGAAATTTGGCACACCGATAGAATATGTTCTGGATTAACACATGGGATACTTTATATCCCTTTGTATGAAAACTAGATTTATATCTATTAAGCCGATTGCGATTAAGAGACTGTGATTGAGTAACAACTAAGTATAATATTAGTAGGATAAGGTTCTTTCGATAATATAATCAGTGACAAAATTATTCATGAAAAATAGTGATCCTTTATTCCCAACAGAGTTATAACGAAAAAGAAATAAATTACATTATTTAATTTATCGTGCCGAATATAAAATCCATTAGCTTAATATGAATTGAGTTGGTTAAACTACGTACGAGATACGCGAAGGTAAACAGAATCCGCATACAAAAACTGCATCATAATAACTCAGTAATACAAATTTCCTTCATTATGGCGTCGACAAAAATAATTAGCGGAATTAAAATCGATGTGCACGCAGTAAATAATTTGGTAATATGTTAAACATGGACGTGTTTTTGTGCATTATTGTGATACATTAATCGGTAATGCGTTGACTGTCAATGTATTCGTAATGAAATACCGCGTACACAAATGCGGTCGACGCAGCGACACCACCGACAAACAAAATATGAAACAATGTCCGCTTTATTTGCATAATGTATACCATAAACGGTGGCCTATATTGAGCCCCATCATAATATTATCGTGACGTCATAAAGGACTATGCGAGAAACGACGGATTAACACACAGTTAGCTGTGTGCGAGCCTTTGTTCGGCACATAAGTAAGAAGAATAGGGTTAAACCTATTGATACTACATTATCCCCTAGTCTATTGAGGGTAAAAACTAGGAAAAAGGCTATTGTTCGTTCAAATTTCTAGTTAACACTAACCCCCTTATTCAGAATAAAGTTATCAAACGTTGATTAGCTAAAACTCCGAAGTCTTTATCTGACAGGTGACATTTGGTGATCGAAAGAGTGAGACGGGGCATACTATTAAATAATATATAAAACTAGGGACGATCTCAGAAGGTTAAAATAGGAAACAATATAAGCTGCGCCGCTGCAATCACTTATGGTATTCCACAAGGAAGCATCCTGGGCCCAACCCTATTTATAGCCTATCTAAATGACATCTCTAAAATATCTCTAAGGAACACGGACATAATATGTTACGCAGATGATACAGCACTCATATTCCACGACACCTCATGGAAAAATGTCCAGAAAACTGCGGAAATTGGGTTGAACATAGTTGGACAATGGTTGAACTCAAATCTCTTATCCTTGAATATAACGAAGACGAAGTTCCTGTGCTTTCATAAAACTTTAGCTTCTGCTCCGGTACCATCTCCTGCAATAACTATTCACTACTGTACTACATACCAAAATTCCAATGCACCGTCAAATTGTAGCTGTGATGAGATCCAGAGAGCCCCAAATGTTAAGTACCTAGGCGTCATAATAGACGAAAACCTTTCTTTTGGTAAACATATAGATACAATGTCATCCAGAATAAGAAAACTCACTCATGCTTTCAAACTGCTAAGAGATGCTATTGATCTTACACTATTAAAAACAATATACTTTGCCCTCTGTGAATCTGTGCTCTCGTACTGCATATTGGCCTGGGGTGGATCCACAACTTCAAACCTAATAAAATTAGAAAGAGCTCAAAGATCCCTACTCAAGGTAATGATGAAAAAACCCTATAGGTATCCGACCGCAGACCTTTTTAGTGAAGTAAAAGTACTTAGTATAAGGCGTCTATACATCCTTAAAATATCAATTCACGCACATAAAGCTGCTCTGAAAAGCGAGGTTTTATTGGATAGGCTCAAGAAACGGGTTTACAAGGTTGACGTTCCTAGCATACAAACCACTTTTGCGAGACGCTTCTGTTTTTTCGCTTCGCCCTATTTATATAATAAAATAACCAGTATTTGTAAATTTAAGGTATGCTCCACCAGAGAGGCAAAGCTAAAAATTACAAATGAAATTATACACTGGCGTTATGAAGAGACCGAAACATTCTTACGGATATAAGAGTAGCATAAAATCCCTTTCTTAATCACACTATACGTATACTTACATACCACCCACACACAAGAACACTCCCTCACATACACATACATACACACACACTCATAGTAGCATTTTCCAGTTCACATTCGTTTTTAATGATTGTTTTATATAATTTAATTTAATTTTAATTTTCAATTATTATTATTATTGTAACTTATTTATTATTGTAACAAAATTTTAGCCGCTTCGTAATTCTGTTGACGGGATAGTAATAGAACCTCACAGGACAGGCCCAGCCTAGTGTGAGGTTCGCAAGAAAATATGTAATGGTATTGTGCTTGATTATTAATAAATTATTATTATTATTATTATTACACTGATTTAGTTAAAAAGCGATTATGAATAAGGAGGTAACTCTTTAACCTATAGAGGGGTAATGGTGCCATATCGATAAAGGCACAAATGTTTTCAGCTTACTTATACAGGTCGTTGTTTTGGTCAGCGACGAGCGACTCAGGGTCGATAATACAAATGATACTGGTGCTAAAAAAAATATAAAAAAAATACTTTATTTTTTTTAAATAATAAAAATAAAAAAATAAAAATTTTGAAAATCATGTAATAAGCTAAAGTGTAGACATAATACTCAACGGGAGTACGAGGGAGTAAAGGGGTGGGGCGATGGCGGCTTGCGCCTAGCTCTAGTCTGTGCACGTGGCTAGTAACCATACTTTGCGGTAATTTTATTTGAAATTGAATAAGGTATTTCTCAACATATTTACAGTATTTAATGGAATTAAGTCAATTTTTGGGGAATATATATTTTGTACTACCGGTCCTGGGTCGCTTGTCGCCGACCAAAACAACACCCTGTATTATGTACCTCATTATTATCAACAGAACATAGATAATCTCCCCTATAAGGGGAGTTAACCTTCAAGTCAAGTCAAAACTTCAAGTCTGACTTCTAAAAGGTTTCAGACATGCATTCAATATTTCAGTTACTCACGTAACTTTGAAATAACCGCTTCACTTATGAGTTACAAATACATCCAGAGATAATATTCCCCTACATATTCTGAATGTACACTTGTATAAACCACAAATGTACAAACATATATATGTATTTATTATGTACGTATGTATATACTCTAGTCCTCGTATTACGTACGGAACACCGCAAGGCGAGCTCGGAGACTTTAGTGTTCCCTTGGGTCTTGAGGAACACCTGAACTGCACACATTGATTTTACATGAGCGTCCAAGTGTGCCGGGTATATTATGTGCTTGAATGCGTATGTACAATATATGTATGTATGTGTAATACATCGATTTCTCAGACTCACTTAGGCTGAAACTGTGGCTAAAGCCCTTAGGTACCTAAAAGTTTAAAAAAACTTACAGATCTTTTGTATTCATAAGACAAGTGTAGCAACTTATCGCTACGATTTTATATAATCATAATTAGAAGAAGACTGATAGCCTTACTTCACTCCTTAAATTACCTGTATAATAATGTATACGCGCTACTTAATAATTATAGCGTTACACACTTACATATGAGTTCTGTTGAAGGTGGTTTCTTGCGAGGGTCCTTGCCCGTACTCGGAGGGTGAATGTTCAGAAAACTTTTGGGTCTTTATTTATTGTTATTGCCTCATTAAGGTACCTACCAAGCGATATCCAACAAATTGCGAATAAATAAGCCACCTCTACCGACACGTGTGGAATAAATAAGAATGTCTACTTAACTAATTATTTTCTGTTTTCTTGGCGCTTTCCAATGCTGCCGTTTGCGATTTTGTTGTGTTTTCCGCTTTGCCTCATCTCAAGTTTGTTGTAAGTTTAATTATCTTTTTTATTGACGTGAATTATTTTATCGCGGTAGGTATGGTAGGTCAAATATCAATGAAACTATTTTACGTCAATTCACATTATCGCTCATACAAATTATAAATTTGGTATGATTTCATGATACAAACCGACAAAATTAGCAGCATTGATCCGAAATCAACAGTTTCAATTTATTTTTGTTCAGTTATGTACTCACACAACAATTTTGAACAAAATGAGGCGAGCATTAACTGAGCTTACAATAATGCTCTAACGAGCAAAGCTTGCAACCGCATTTTCGTCGAATCCGAATGATTCATGATTAAAATATCATCAATAAATAATCCCAAAGCCGACTAACGTTTCATTTAGCTAAAACACCCGCAATACTCGACGCAAATTGCGCGTTCACTCAAAGGTAGAGCGCAGGTATTTTAGACTTATTGAGCGCAAATTTTGAAGACCGCAACCCTTTGAATAGTCAATGTCGCGTACCCTTATCTCGCCACAGAAAGGCGACACCACATTACCGGTATTATACCACTACTCCGCGTCGGGTCGCGTGTCTCCGAAACATGCCCTCGCAGCCTGACTTGAAAGTTGTGATTCGTATGCATACGGTTTCAAGTACAGGGCATTTTCAAAGTGCAATTTATATTGTATTGGAAGTTAGTGCGGCTCGTTCACCCGGCTTGCACAATATTTTGTGTCGGGTCGGGCCAATGTGCCGTGCGGCTGAGCCGTGTTCCGTGTCCTCTGTGATACCAGCTTTACTGGTTTCTTATCATAGAGAAAATTTGATAAACATAAGTGGAATTCCCTCAGTCGCTTGTATAGTTTAAGACTATTATAAAACTTTTTCTGACTTGAACGATTCCTCTTGTTGAAAGACGGGGAAACTTCGTAATAGGTCCCGAGACGCATTAAAATAAATCAAACTTCATGTGATTCCAATGGGTGATTCCAATAATCGATGTTCATCGCGTACCTTATCTGTCACAGGCAAGTTTATAACTATAATACTTGTTCAGGCGGAATTTAGAGCAAGGTAAATTGATGGTTCATGCCTCTGAGTTAATGAAGTTCATAAAGCCACTGTCACGGTGGCTTCTACAATTATCTTTGATGTATCATTTTAATATAATAGGTACGTTTTCGTGTTTACTTTGAAACGTGTTAAAATGAAATGAAATGCCTGAGGCAGTTTGTCACAAGTAACACTTACAATAGCCGGCACGGACACATAGCGTACCTCCAAATAATGTAGAGCCAGGTTGCGTGTCACAGGTGTATTCATGTGCATGGCTCGCGAGCCGATATCGCAATTCGCAACCGAGCCAGTCACTTTAGTACCCCCAGGGGAGCTGCATATATATCATTGTCGACGCCTATGTACATATATACTACCAGTGGACCAACACGATCCGTTGCTAGGCCATTACAATTATGTACTAGCTTTTGCCCGCCACTTTGTCCTCGTTCAATTTTGTTTACTCGCGACACCTAAAAAACAGAAACGGTTTTATTTACTCCGTTTTGATAGAACAGTTGCAGTTTTGAAGTTGGATATTGAACATTGAGATTTAGAAAAATCTAAATCTTTTATGATGCAACTAAAAATTGTATACTAGGTACCTAATCTAATGATTGGGATGGATGATTTTAAAAAAGGAGATTAAGTTTGTACTCCTTGCAAAGAATAGAACTTAACCCACTAAAACAATCTTTGAAAACACGAAGCCATGATCAATGGGCCATGCAGAGAGGTTTGTCTGTGAGTTGTGTTGGACCCGTATTTATTTACATGTAATTAGGTCGGTGCCAGTGATCGACGGCGGCGGCGGACGTCCGCGCCGAGGTAAACAATCCATTACAACGCTGTCAAGCCAGTGTGGCTAACACGCCCGATGCCCGACGGCCGGCGGGCGGGCGGCGCGGCGTGTCATGCATATAGCACCCCAATATGGCCAGTAAACATGCGAATTTAGACCAGTTCGCTGTCCTCCAAAGTCAATATTGACCGGTATTGACTTTTTGATATAAATACCTTGCCGTGCCCACCTAAGCCTGAATTTCAGCGGTTTGAATAGGTGGCGCCGAAAATGTAATCTAATAGTCTAGTTAGCCAATGAGAGTAACATTTAACTTAACTTATAGTGTATTAAAAATGGAAATTAGATTCGAAAGTATGTTAGGGCCTTGCACAAATATTTAAGATATTGTGATGAAATACGTAGATTAAAGAGAAAATATGTATGAAAATAGAATCCCCAATTCAAAATCAAAATCAAAATCAAAAAGTCATTTATTCAGTTTAGGCCTTAGTAAGGCACTTATGAACGTTATGTACATACAGTTGAATTTACCACCGGTTCGGAATACATTTAAACTGAGAAGACTCCGGCAAGAAACTCAGCAAGGTTTTTTTTTGTGGAAGATCTTTTAATTTAATATTACAGCTTTTTACCCAAATACTTACTACAATACAATATATATGTCGGATCGCCGGGCTGATTAGTCGTCATAGTTATCAGGATGTAGGAGATTTGTTAGAAAATATAAACACCAGAAATGTATTTTTCTCCTGAATTTATTATCACAACTTTTAAATGTAAGTACAACACTTTATACAACACCGTATTCGTATTATTGACAGATATTAAATAAAAGAGATAGTGGATTTGCGACCGTGCGCACAACGTCGTAACTGAACAAAGTCTGAGCCCGACTGCTAGCGTGCAAGCGCTTATAAACATTCTCCCCACCACTAACGTTGGCGCCCGGTCGTAACCCCACTCGAACGATAACGTTCTCTCTATGATATGGAAATAGTCAAATGAGTGCCCAATATTAATCATAATGGTAAATAACAGCTGTACTTGTCTCAATAATCAAATTAATAATATTGAAATTAATTAAATCACAAATTATGTAATCTTTACATAAAGAAATTATACTTTAAACTTTCAATTAATCCATTCATGTATAATCAAAAGCGATGCGCCGTCACGGCCGTCCTGCGCCTTTACACGTCCTCGTGTCTCATCATCCGTGAACAAAACTGTGAACGCTTCATCATTGACACGCTCGGCCATACCTACTAACATCAAATTGAGGGCATATTTAAATTGAAAAGCTCTTTTCCACCCAGACGTTTACGCAACGTGATCCCACCCAGTTTTGCCACACAGTTTTGTCACACAGTTTTGTCACACAGTTTTGTCACACAGTTTTGTCACACAGTTTTGTCACACAGTTTTGTCACACAGATAAGTCACACAGTTAGTCACACAGTTAAGTCACACAGTTCTGTCACACAGATTATCCACACAGATTATCCACACAGATTTCCACACAGATTTTTTTTCCACACAGATTTCCACACAGATTTTTTTCCACACAGATTTCCACACAGATTTCCACACAGATTTCCACACAGATTTCCACACAGATTTCCACACAGATTTGCCACACAGATTTGCCACACAGCTTTACCATACAGATTTGCCACATAGTTTATTTACAGTCACATAGACAACTTACCATATTTACCAATTTGTCATGAAGTAAAATGATCATCACAACTATTAACGATGTACCCACTACTGCCGTCATCGGCGCATCCGGACATAGTAGGATGCAACTCCAATGGTACACAGCAGTCCAGCACGGCACGCATACGGCCATGTGCACACATACGTTCGATAAGAATTCAAAGATTTGAGGAGACACCAGTCACCTTTTGATTAGATTTGATTTAGATTTTGTACAACTAGTGTTTTACTTGTTTTCTACTTCAACCTTTTAAGCATCACTTGAAGCCTCTATCTAGCTAGTGGCACATTTTAGCTAATTTCGAAATTTAATATGCGGATAGTATATAAGCTGCAAAATTGTGTTTTTTTTTTGTTTTTTAGTTTGTTACGACTTTAATGTAGCTGTTTACAATGTTTTGAAAAAAAATATAGTCAGTGTAAAAAAAAGAATATTTAAAAAAATTACCTTGCTGAGTTTCCTGCCTGTTCCTCCCAGCTAAAGGCCGACTTACGAACTGGTGGTAACTTCAGTAGCTTTGACCTTCATAAGTGCCCTACTAGGGCCTAAATTGAATAAATGGCTTTGATTCCGACTTTGACTTTGATTGCCCACTGGAAAACTCTTGGAACAATAGGCAACCAAAACCCACAACAATTTCGATCCAACTTTCCGTGCAAAACTCCATGTCGTAGTTCACCATGTTTTTGCTACAACACTATTCACCATTGAGACAGTTACTGCCAAGCTTCGACATTATACCAGACATTCCAGAATCCCTCAGTTGTTCTGCTTGCAGCTAGCTATCAGAAACTTCAATAAGACCAATTATATTCTACAAAAGCTTTGCCACAGGATTACGTTACAAAAAGACAGCATGTTCCATTCGTGGCTCCCGTCGACACTAGATATCGAAATTTAAAGTTTGAAGAAAGCAACACCACCCACGAACACGAGCTGCGACATGTTTTTCAATCCTAGAACCAAAGATATGAATAGAACCGTAACCTTCAGAACTTGCTTCTGTACACATTTTTTAAGGACTGTGGATTAATAATGGTTAAATGGTTAAAACTATCTTTTCAGTGAGTATAATAATTATTTTCTTACGTATTGCCTCACAGCGTGGACTTCAGTCAATTATACCCCTTTTAGATGTAATACTATAAAGAGGTGACGTAATTTGAGAATATCCAGCTATAGGTACATTATCAAAAACAGGATGCTAAGCTAATAAACTGTCGTAATTATAAAGCTGTTTGAGGAGGCGACTGCTAAGGGCGTTTATCTTGCGAGGATTTGGTTGTATTTGACCACCTGAAACTAGACTGATTTCCATGAGCTTTATTTATAGCACGTTGGTACTCCGATGGTACATTTCGTAAATGAAAGGGTATATACCTAGTTACAAATTCAATTTTCCTATCGGGAATAACGAAGGCAGTGTATTAGATTGAATCTGGATAGATATGAATCATTAGCAATCAGATCTGATCAGCAATTAGATCTGCAACTTCGCGTCGTACCACTTCACGATCTTCTGGGCTGATTCCATAAGAACGAGCGATGTTGCCTAAGATCCACTAACCTAATTTTAAAACCATTAAGATTTTATTCTACTAGTGTTAGTTTTTACGAAATCCTAACTATTATAAATGCGAAAGTGAGTTTCTTTGTTTGCTTGTTACGCCTTCATACCTCAACTACTCAACGGATCATCATGAAATTTGCATGGAGAAGGATATAGACTACCTGGGTTTTTATCCCGAGAACGTGGAAGTGCGCTTAATAATTTGAGGCGATATTTAGCGGGGATAATCAACCTACATCAATTTTTACAATGATGTACGTGTTTTAGTAATAATATTTTTTTTGTAATGACAGAGTATCCTAACTTATCAGGATCAACGTTTAAAGTAATTTAACAGAATAGTTTTGAATGATAACTGTCGATAGTATCTGTAAATTATACCAAATGGTTCATGTAATATTGTTGTATTGTTGAACTTGGCTTGACACGCTACCACGTGTCTAGATTGCATAACTAAATCATAAAACTTTTATAAGAGAGCATACAACACCAGAATAAAAATAAAATGAAAACTTCTCACCCAAACTATAAAGGTAGTCAGTGGCAGGCCTGATAGTGCAGACATCTATCCTTTGTTCGACTGCTTGATGTGAGCAGCGCGGTGCCTTGGCATGGCTCACCAAATCGATCGGAAATAGATGATTGTCCTTTGGCCTTCAGAGTCCTTGCGTTGATGTCATAAAGGGCTTGGTCCTGTTCCTGTCGACTCGCGTCGAAAAGTAAGTATTAGCATGGTATTAGCGGTATCTTAGTAGGAATTTTATCGTACAACATAAGCAAAATGACCAACCAACCTTGCTACAGTAATTACTATTGCTTTCTGAGTTATTTTCAGAAGACGGTAAGCTTCTTTTTCTATACCTACACAAAAGGCATAAGTTCAAGCTGTAGCTTGTGTTTGTATATCAGTCGTTAAGACCAGCCTATGTATCTCAATAAGTAACACATGAGCTAATTTAACACTAATGGCAATTTATTCCATTAACAATTTCACCAACAATGCGTCAATGTACTTAAAATTTGAGACAAAATATGATGAAATATTTTCCCGTAATTTTGGGCTGCCATTCAAAGTTGGTAGACGTTTGCAACGTGTGTTTCTATTATTCCGAGTCGAGAAATTATTCTTTAGGTTAGGCCATGTATCCAGTTATCTACGAACGAAGTAACCTAACACCTTGTTATGGTTTAAGAAATGTAATAAATCTGCCCTAGATGTGAAAAACTGATATTTTAAAAATTTGAAAAGTCCACTTGTATTCTAAACAAATCACTTATAATCAGAGACCATGGTATCTTGATAGAAGTTTTGGGCAAGCCATGTGCCCGCAGAAACTTTTAAGGCTTGACTTAAAATAATATTAAATTTACTTACACTTGTTGTATTTCCTATTAGGCAAGGATCGACAGTGTTGCACCATGCTTCAGCATCTGTATCTGCTTTATCAGGATTGAATTCCAATAGTTCCAATTTGCTAGTCATCCTTCGATCCTTGCAATGATTTAACGAATTCAAGCATATTGTGGTACGTGTCGTCAAATCACAGCCTGGTATCAATGTGATGAGTGACGACTTAGATGATTCTGCTCGGGCGCCGGCGGGTAGATCCATATTTGCGTTCACACATGTTGCTCTTTCGGCAGCTGCTCCGTGAATGTCATGCCACCGACTAGCACCACAGTGCGTGTTCGCCTCGCTCGATCGCACAACTTACCGTACATAAGTAGGCATGTATAGCATCGCTTTCGCGACAGTACGGACTGTTTTCTGCATCTGGTTCAGTCCCAACTTCTGATGTCGGATCGCCGGGCTGATTAGTCGTCATAGTTATCAGGATGTAGGAGATTTGTTAGAAAATATAAACACCAGAAATGTATTTTTCTCCTGAATTTATTATCACAACTTTTAAATGTAAGTACAACACTTTATACAACACCGTATTCGTATTATTGACAGATATTAAATAAAAGAGATAGTGGATTTGCGACCGTGCGCACAACGTCGTAACTGAACAAAGTCTGAGCCCGACTGCTAGCGTGCAAGCGCTTATAAACATTCTCCCCACCACTAACGTTGGCGCCCGGTCGTAACCCCACTCGAACGATAACGTTCTCTCTATGATATGGAAATAGTCAAATGAGTGCCCAATATTAATCATAATGGTAAATAACAGCTGTACTTGTCTCAATAATCAAATTAATAATATTGAAATTAATTAAATCACAAATTATGTAATCTTTACATAAAGAAATTATACTTTAAACTTTCAATTAATCCATTCATGTATAATCAAAAGCGATGCGCCGTCATATACATTATTATTTTATGCTTATTTATTCCTAATTTAACAGCGTAGGTTCTACTATAACGAATGGAAAGCAGTGTGTGCAAGAGACTATAAACCAAATGTAGCCCTAGGCTATGAAGCTAACTCATAGGTAACATACGATACCATTTCTTCAATTTGCCTGTGCGCTGTTTTTCAAAATAATAACATTAGCCAGATCCCCTGGCTGCACAAAGCAGACCTCAGTGCAGTAATCCATTCAATGTATCACTATGCAACTCTTATCTTACCACGTATAGCCACGCCAATCCGTTACCGATATTTAGGCAAAATACAAATTCATTTCCATCCTATTTCAAAACAAACCTTACATGTGCACAACAGAGTCGATTTTCTATAAACCCATATTTAAATTTACAACGTTTTACAATGGATAATCCGCATGATATTGGAAGGCTCGACGATGCATTCACTGGGATGCACGAAATTTTCTATAAGGATAAAAGCAAACAAGATAGCCATCGAACCAATGTTACGAGGCTGAGCACCCATAGGCACGTAGATTATGCCTAAACCGCGGCTATTTGGCTGAAAAAGGACCGACAAATGGGAGTTAAAAAGCAATAAAACATTTTTATTTGCTCACGTCAAGTTCTGGCCGATGAAGATGAAATTTTACAACCATTCAGGCTTTCATCGCAAATATTTGTTAGGACGTTTTTCGTTCTATCAAATTATTTTTGAGTTGATTGTTGCGAGGTTTATTTTGTGTTGTAGGGCTTTTTGAAAATAGTTTTTTTTATACATCTCATAAATTACAATAGCGGTCGCGCAATCACTAACCCCCTTATTCATAATAAAGTTATCGAACGTTGATTAGCTAAAATTCCGAAGTCTTTATCTGACAGGTGACATTTGGTGATCGAAAGAGTGAACGGGGCACACTATTACACTGATTAATTTAAAAAGCTATTATGAATAAGGGGGTTAATCTGTTTGTGTTGTCTAATGAAGTAACACCTATCAAAATTTACAAATTGATAACAATGAAATTCCTTAGTTTTTAGCAGTAAGTAACATGTATAATATTATTTATATATTTTGATATTATTATAACATCCTAGGTACTTATTAAACTTAAATAACGATGGATTAATGGACGCTACCCGAGCGTTATAACTGTAACTAAATCAGAAATTTACTCGAAGATGAAACTCAAGAGCTTAAGTAATTATAACTTTAGTAGAAAAAACTTAGAATACCAAATAATAAAATCACGAGGTATAATTCGAGTAGAAATGTTGACAATAGTCAGATATCACAACACACTCGCGACAAAACATAACGACGTACTTTTTTGGCGTGTAATAGGAACAACAGTGACAATACGGCGGCGCTTCGTCGGCTAACGTTAAAATGCTTCCGTTTTTGGCGTACTCTCAAGTTAGTTAATGTTTCCAAAACAACGCTATGACTACGAATAATACTGCTGTACCTATTTGTGGTGCAAAGTTTGGACGTGACTTGCTCTATGCGCTTCATTCAGTGCTAATTGCTAATGATAATGTTCATATTCAAATGTACTGTGAAGCTTTTATGTATGTGGTTTCCGACGATAATGCTCCTCAATTATACAGATTAGGCTTATCTCATCATCATCATCAGCCTATAATGTCCCACTGCTGAGCACAGGCCTCCTTTGACAAATGAGGGTGAAAGGTAATGGGCAAATACTCCACCACGCGTGCCCACTGCGGATCGGTGGACGTAGGCTAGTGGTCAACCTACTGTTGGAGTTTTCAAGCCGCCTAGAAGGCCTCCAACTAGCTTAACGGCTATCACAATTAAGTGATAACCGGGACCAAGGGCTTTACATGCCTTCCGAAGTATGGAAACACTTGATTTGAAATACCACTAGGTCACCCATCCAGGTATCGACCACGTCGGTGTTAGCTACGTGATCCGGGAAAGCATTCCACAAGAACAAGAAATGATGATGACAACCATCGAACATTTGCGCTCATAAATTTCAATTTTGACTAAAACGTTGTATTTTTAAGTTTTTAGGTTGTAATGACGTGACCTGGAAAATAACTAGAGCATTTTTTTAATCTTAATATATAAAATGATAAACTGATTGTTGATATATCAGCCCACAGCCCAAACCGCTGGACCTAGAGATTTGAAATTTTGCACAAAGATACCTTATACAGTGGAGGCATCCACTAAGGAAGGATTTTTGGAAATTCCACCCCTAAGAGGGTAAAATAGGGGATGACAGTTTGTATGCAAGTCCGTCAGTTTTGAAGTTAGGATCTTCAAATTTTGTGTTTAGGCTGACGATTGAAAGTTAATGTGTAGTTATCTCAGCGTTTGTGATAATTCTACCACCGGAGGGAAAAAAAGGGGGATGAAGTTGGGTATGCAAGTACTTCAATTTCAAAGTAAACTTCACTAAATGTATTATTATACGGTGTAGGCATCCACTAAGGAAGGATTTTTGGAAATTCCACCCCTAAGATGGTAAAGTAAGGGATGAAAGTTTGTATGCAAGTTCGTCAGTTTTGAAGTTAGGATCTTCAAATTTTGTGTTTAGGCTGACGATTGAAAATTAATATAAAGTTATCTCAGCGTTTGTGATAATTCCACCACCGAAGGACGGAAAAGGGGGATGAAGTTGTGTATGCAAGTCCTTCAATTTCAAAGTAAACTTCACTAAATGTATAATTATACGGCGTAGGCATCCACTAAGGAAGGATTTTTGGAAATTCCACCCCTAACAGGGTAAAATAAGGGATGAAAGTTTGTATGCAAGTTCGTCAGTTTTGAAGTTAGAATATTCAAATTTTGTGTTTAGGCTGACGATTGAAATTAATGTATAGTTGTCTCAGCGTTTGTAATAATTCCACCATCGAAGGGAGGAAAAGGGGGATGAAGTTGTGTATGCAAGTCCTTCAATTTGAAAGTAAACTTCACTAAATGTATTATTATATGGTGTAGGCATCGACTAAGGAAGGATTTTTGGTAATTCCACCCCTAAGAAGGTAATCTTAATAATAATCTTTAATATATAAAATGATTAACTGATGGTTGATATATCAGCCCACAGCCCAAACCGCTGGACCTAGAGATTTGAAATTTTGCATAAAGATACCTTATACAGTGGAGGCATCCACTAAGGAAGGATTTTTGGAAATTCCACCCCTAAGAGGGTAAAATAGGGGATGACAGTTTGTATGCAAGTCCGTCAGTTTTGAAGTTAGGATCTTCAAATTTTGTGTTTAGGCTGACGATTGAAAATTAATGTGTAGTTATCTCAGCGTTTGTGATAATTCCACCACCGAAGGGAGGAAAAGGGGGATGAAGTTGAGTATGCAAGTCCTCCAATTTCAAAATAAACTTCACTAAATGTATTATTATATGGTGTAGGCATCCACTAAGGAAGGATTTTTGGAAATTCCACCCCTAACAGGGTAAAATAAGGGATGAAAGTTTGTATGCAAGTCCGTCAGTTTTGAAGTTAGGATCTTCAAATTTTCTGTTTAGGCTGACGATTGAAAATTAATATATAGTTATCTCAGCGTTTGTAATAATTACACCACCGAAGGGAGGAAAAGGGGGATGAAGTTGTGTATGCAAGTCCTTCAATTTCAAAGTAAACTTCACTAAATGTATTATTATACGGTGTAGGCATCCACTAAGGAAGGATTTTTGGAAACTCCACCCCTAACATGGTAAAATAAGGGATGAAAGTTTGTATGCAAGTCCGTCAGTTTTGAAGTTAGGATCTTCAAATTTTGTGTTTAGGCTGACGATTGAAAATTAATGTATAGTTATCTCAGCGTTTGTGATTATTCCACCACCGAAGGGAGGAAAAGGGGGATGCAGTTGTGTATGCAAGTCCTTCAATTTCAAA
This sequence comes from Polyploca ridens, assembly GCA_951394255.1. Lineage (NCBI taxonomy): Eukaryota > Metazoa > Arthropoda > Insecta > Lepidoptera > Drepanidae > Polyploca > Polyploca ridens. The sequence continues at coordinate 6,736,466 of OX596246.1, read as the reverse complement.
GTAAACTTCACTAAATTTAATATTATACAGTGTAGGTATTCAGTATGGAAGGATTTTTGGAAATTCCACTCCTAGGGGGGTAAAATAGGGGATGAAAGTTTGTATGAAAGTTCGTCAGTTTTGAAGTTAGGATCTTCAAATTTTGTATTTAGGCTAACGATTAAAAATTAATTAATATATGTTTCAGCTTTTTTGACAATTCCAACCCCGACAGGGTGAAAAGGTATGGGATGTATGTAAGTCATTCAGTTTCAAAGTAAACGTCACTTAATATATTATTACACAGTGCCTCCAAAATTGTGCTGTGGAACTAGACTACAAGTAACAGCTCTCCGCCGCAATGTTATTGAGGCCAAAATATTTACTGGTTCTGCCTGAGGAGAAACAGTCTTCTTGCCGCGTATACCATTGATCCCAAATCACCTTCCGTTTGAATTTAAAAGATCACAGTTCCTAATTAAGGTTTGTAGTCACAGGGAAAAACTCTGAAATTTGCTAGAGTTGATTTGCGGCAGGACTGTTTCAGTTTTATGTGGCATCCTCGCATATGAGCTCTTAATCTAGGTGAACTTTTGTCAATATCACACGTAGTGGCGGACAATAGCCATGAACAAAGCTCAATATTGTTACAATGATTAATATCTAGAAAAAAGAAATAATCTACGCGGACGAAGTCGCGGGCTATAAAGCTAGTATTCTATAACCCTCAAATGAATGAATGAAATTCTATGTGAATATATATACCACCGTGTAAACTAAACCAAAAACTGTATACAAACTCCCCATAGATATTTGTAAAATAAGACATTCAAACCAATCTCAATATTTATACATAGAATAATTGGACTGTTTTACAAAAAAACTTAATCCGACTTCAAACTACACTAAGAAGTAATGAAATCCTGATCTGATGACAATGGGACCAAACGGGAAGTGTACCCTTTCAAATAAAAAAAGATTTTTCCAAATCGGTTAATAAAAGACGGAGTTATGAGGTAACAAACATAAAAAAATAAAAAATACAACCGAATTGAGAACCTCCTTCTTTTTTTTGAAGTCAGTTAAAAAATCTTATGATAAATAAGCCTATGCTGTTACGGTTGATAGAATAGCATAATAATATCACGAAGTAAACAGCAATAACATTTAAGATAAATCGGCGACAATTTTCACGTGGCAACACCACAGAAAGCTGTCGCGCGACTTTGGCGCAAATTAAAACAATTTGTTTTCCTAGCACGACACAGAACCCGTACCGGACCTATTTAAAGCCATCACAATTTACTGCTATCCACGTAAAATATTTGTATCGTTTGTTTGCATTTGCGCGCTTATTATAGAATTAACTTGACCCCGTCCCACTAACTTTTAAATCAATAATAATTGTGGTTATTTTAAACATTGTAATTGAAGTCGTATTTTTACTCTTGACCTTATTGCATAGTGTAATCAACTTTTCTCATCCTTATTTCTATTTGTGAGGTAACTTGGAAGGCAATTGTTTTTGCCGACAAACATTTTCTAAATGCTAATGTTACTATTTATAGGAACCTCATTAGAAAAATCTCTAACAAATTATTTAATTATTAGTAAGTATAATAAGAAATAATGTTCTTTATGACCGCTTCTTATTATTACCTACAGTGCTTTGCTAAACTATTGTCTTCACACGATATAAATCAATAATCAACAACAATGGCCCTGATTCTGTTGTTCACAACTAAACTAATTTTAATGTCACTATGTCTCTTTCTAACAAACAACATAAAAAAAGGATGTAAGAAATTTAGTCCTGTCAAATTAGTCCAATGCTTGATTTCAATATAAATTTAGTCGCCATCTATCGCGGTTACGCCTAAATACACGCAAAATAAGACGGCAAAGATTAATTTGACAACTTAAAATATGTTCTATCCTTTTTCAATCATGTTCATAAGAAAGAGATGAGATGTAACTAAAATTAGTTTAGTGCGATTTACAACAGAATCGGCACCAATGACAGAATAGCTATTGCTTTTAAAGTCCCATAATTTTCTTTTTATATTTCGGTCATCAATAGCTAATATGAATATTTCCCGCAATGCAGGGCAAAGGTAGGTCGGTCCGCTCGCGCCGGCTCGTCAGCGACAATTAACGCGGGCCGCGGCCCATAATTCACTCCCACTGACATTCACTATCGTGCAACACTCGCATCCACAGTGCAACACTGAAAATACTACTTTTAACCGCCGCCTACGGTCGCATTGCCACGGCAGCCATTCCTGGCGTTAGTCGCTTTAACTGTTTGTAATTTAAATTTAGTATTTACATAGTTTATTGTGGTTTAAGAACACAATTTGCTAATACGCACGTTGTATACAATTTACGAGTTGAGGTTGCAGTTGTTTATGCACGTCACTGTCGGAGACAGTCTGTCTGTAAGGTGCTGTTCACAAAGTGTAAAATGTCACTGCGATTGAATCTTATTGATGATATTAATTATATTGAACTAAGTATTATCACGTAGGGTATATTTATTAATCTAACAATTTATTAATGGTAGATAAAACAATTTTCTAGCACATATAATACGCTGCATTGACTCTTTAGTTTTTTTTTTTCTCATTCCACATCCTAATGGTCCGCAGTAGGAACGTCCGACAGAACCGTTGTGTGGACGATCGAGGCGGCTCGAGGATATGAGGATGAACTCCACATCGCCGGCGAGCGGTGCGGTGGTAAAAAGGTGATGATGGCACCAGGTAAAAAAGTTTTTGAGGACACTCCCCATTATATAGACGGTAGAACACACAGAGAGAGTTTATAGTAGAATGGATTTAAAAACTGTAAAATTACTATCATTTAAATAAACCCTTCATTCATTCATAGAAAAACCTCATTCAATGTAACATACAGTTGCGCTAGAAGTACCTTGTTTCGCAATTTGTCTTCCACCGATTTCGATTCCCAACCACAAGCCGCTGCGATACGTGACAGAGTGTGATAGCCCCTCTACCATGAACCGACACGCGGCAACGTGGCGACTATCTAGAGCGAATTAACAGATTGACTGGCAACAAAGAGGCAGATATACTTTATCGAGAATAGACAAATGATCGTCACGCATTCTATCATGCATGAATAAAACCTTACGAGTCGCGGAATTAGTATTTTTCATACGTTGCATCATTTGCCAATTATCAACACAGACTTTAAAATAAACAATCTGGGTCCAGCTCAGTGACGGAAAGAATTGTTTTTTTCTTATAATTTGGATGATTTCAGTAGACCTATGCGTATTTTTTTAAAATTAACTAGTTTCAGTTCAGCATTTGTTCTTTTATTTTGATGTTAGAAAACAGAAGGAAGAGTGACCATAAACGACAAATTGAATATACACATAAATCAATACGACATCGATAATTGTGTAATCTCATATTGATACAATAGTTTAGTAATCTCGGTTCTTTACTATTTTAGTATTTAGTCATGCGTTTTATTCGGTCTGTTCTCACCTGAATAGTTTCACGAAAGGGAGCAATTAATTCTCTTAGTCTAGTCACGAAAATTTTTCATTTTAATTAAAGCTCCGACCGGAGGATCGTTTCCATCGTTGGCTAATTAACCCATTAAAACACAGACTCCTTTCATTTTGTCTTTTTTCCTTGAGCGTTCACTTTCTTGTGATTTAAAAAAAGAAAATTAAAATATTCGCGGCCGCAGAGCGGTTGTGAGTTTATGTATTCCGCCTATGATTGCCAGACATGTTTTGACATTGCTTGTAAATTTGCGGTTTTAAGAGAGAAGAGGAATGTTACAATTTGTTTTGTTACCGGCCGGTAATTATCATGACAGATTGACTAAAATTACGATACCAGCTTATATTAATGTTAAAAAATCCGAGCACTAATTGATTAAATTAAATTTCTCAACGAAAACTAGAGGCTCCTCATCAAATAAAAATTCGGCTCACCGTCGTCAGTTAATTAATCCATTAAAATTTTTTCATCACTTTAAATTACGTTTCTGAGCAAAGAACGTGATAAAAAGTGGGCAAAATATTTTATTTTCTTAATACTTCTTCGTGTTACGTTAATTAAATAACTCTGTCAGTATTTTCAATGAAGGAATAGATTTACATTTAATTTACTGGAGGTAAAAACATTTTGAGCAATAGATACTTTAGGTTTATATCATTAAAATGTTCATATATACTAATAATATATATTATAAAGAGGAAAGATTTGATTGTTTGTTTGCATTGAATAGGCTCCGAATCTACTGAACCGATTTGAAAAATTCTTTCACTGTTGGGAAGCTACACTATCCCCGGGTGACATAAGCTACTTCTTATGACGGGAACGCGGGTGAAACCGCGCGAGACAGCTAGTATACTATAAATTTCTATTTGTAAAACGTTATCTGTCAACATTATTTCACATAGATGTATGTTTACATTGTCATAACAGCCTAGATTTCGATGATGTTAACCGTTTATAACCCAAAAATGTTTAAAAATCTGTCTGTCAAATAAAAATAACTTCAAAACTTTTAAATATTGGTATATTTAAATTTACTTCTGCCACGACTTTAGCAATGTGAAATACTCAAACGTAAAGTGATTGACAAACAAAAATCCAAACCTATACTTTTTCGAAATATAAATATTTTTTCATCACACTTGCTCGTAAAGTGACATTTATTGCAACGTTTTTAACTTTTTACTTTACATTACCGCACAGTTTTATGATAAGTATAATCCCGTTCGTTTGTACCTCAATGCAATTGATATATTTGTAGACAAAGCATTCTTAATTTAAATGTGTAAAACAGCGCTTAAACAGCGTTTGACAGCGCATCGTTGCCAATAAAAAAAGCCTGCGCGTCAAATTTATTTACGTTCTTATTGCGTGTTTGATAATTATCAAAAAATCTACTCCAAGAAATACAAGTCTGTATTTTTCCTCGCTAGTGTGTTGATAAACGTCGTATGAGACGCGTGTGCATTTATCATTACACTCTCGGCTCTCTGTCTGTAATTACCAACTTAGCATACATGTATCATAATGTACTATTATTATGAAGAAAATCAATACATGTTGGTTGGCTCCTCAGCTGTGCTGTCCTAGGGTATTCGCAAGATAAAAATGTACCATATGATCAAACTAACTTTCAATTTTGGAGCAATGGATCCTACAAATCCTAACTAATATTATAAATGTTACTCTGTCTGTCTGTCTGTTACGCTTTCCCGCTTAAACCGCTGAACCGATCGCGATGAAATTTGGCATGCATATAGCCTATGGTATGGAGAAGGACATAGGCTACTTTTTATCCCGGGAACGCGGGTGAAACCGCGCGGGTCAGCTAGTAATCTATATAATATTAGTACTTTGTTTGTACGTTATTTGCGACTTTGTACTTGAGTGAAACTGGCTTTTCTTGAGTATATGTTCTACACCTGCACGTCTCAAAGAATGATAATGAATTCAGAAAAAGAAATGAGAGTAGAAGTCTAATACAATACCCACCTACTATTATTTATTGTCTGTAGGTACTTCAGCCCTGATTTCAGACATTATACTCAGAAAAGCAAAGAAAAACAAGGGCGTCGCAAAAAGAACAACCTGTAAATGGGGTCACTGTAAAAAGAAGATTGAGAACTCCTGATATAAGCCATATTTTATTTAACCTGCGAATCTTTTAGTAAGTTTCTATACGATCATATGATTCCTGGAATTGTTTAAACCGATTAAAGAAATTCGCAAAAATAAGCCCTTTTCATGGAACGTTTCATTCGAAACCTCCTTAGGTATATTGAGAGATTTCTGAGAAATAAAATCATGGAATTTTATTGTATAATTTATCATCAAAGAAAATACAAAAATAATGTTTCCTACAATGAACATTGAATTTCTGGTGAGACTGAGAGACTGTACTATAAGTATCTAGCCTAATCATGATTATTTTAATAGCTAAACCATATTTTAAGACTCGTATCTAAATAAAAAAGGCTTGAAACTTGTTGCCGTCATAAAAGGGAATGGTGAAAACTCCGAGACAATGGCACATGTCAGCCGACGTAAGGCCACGTACACAAAGCGAGTGCCTACAAGTACAGTCAACAAGACAAGCGGGTAAAGCCGCGATCATCTGAATGACGAAGCAATTACGTACATTCAGCGCCGAGCGCAGTCAGTCGAGGCAAGTGGTGAGATTGGTTTCAATAAAAGCGCAACCCTCCCTGCCCATGTTTTTCTTTCATCACTCTAGTTTGAATGGTGTTATTCAGCATTGATATGACTGTTTTTTTATCGAAACTGATTTATAATATAACTAATGACACCCTTCTTCTATTTCAGGTAATTTACAGAATTAGAAGTTTGAAGGTAATTTACTAGATTTATTTTCAGTTGTATAAATATTTTCCCACGCTCAGACGATTTTCTGAGATAATTAAACTGTTTGAAAGTCTTCAAATTATATTTTAGTGTCTTCACAGAAAGATAATTTTTGATTATATTGTTGGTGAAGTAGTTTACGAAATACAACGCTGGTGTTCCTCAGGGATCTGTTCTCTCTGCTACGCTCTTTTTGCTGCATATTAACGACTTGCTGAAACCCGGAATCTATGGGTACGCAGATGACAGCACCGTCACAGAGAGTTATATATCCGATCCGCGGGCTAGTAGGGCCACAACAGAGTCTCTGAGAGAGGGTATGGTTACAAGGTTGAACTCGGCTCTGCAAATTGTTGCCGAGTGGGGTACTGCCAATAGGGTCGAGTTCAATGCCTCTAAAACACAGTCCTGTCTTTTTTCTGCCAAGAGGAGCTCCTTCAACCTGACTCCCGCATTTCGTGATGTATCTGTATCGATATCCAATAACCTAGATCTTTTGGGTCTCAATTTATCCTCTGACCTTAATTTCGGACGGTCCATCGAGGCAAAGGCTAAGACTGTTGCCAAAAAACTTGGTATCCTGAACAAGGTGAGACGGTACTTCACAAAGGAACAGCTTCTAAATTTATACAAAGCTCAAGTTCGACCTTGCATGGAGTACTGTTCTCATCTGTGGGATGGCTCAGCCAAATATCAACTAGCAACTTTGGACTCGTTAGATAGACGCGCTCGAAGAATAATTGGCGATTGCGACCTAACGAGCAAGAAACTGCAAAACCTAGATCATCGGCGCCAGGTTGCAAGTTTGACGGTATTCTACAGATTGTTCCACGGAGAATGCGATAAAGAACTCCATAATCTTGTCCCTCCATCCCCTTTCTTCTATCGGACCACTAGGCGTCGGGGGGGTCTCCACCGCTTCGTTGTCGACATCCCGTCTTGCCGTACCAAGCGTTTCGCTTCCTCTTACCTTATACGCACGGCCAAGTTGTGGAATGCTCTCCCAGACAACGTGTTTCCAGACAATTATAACATGGGTCTATTCAAGGCCAGAGTGAACAGGCATCTTATGGGTACGCGCGGTCCACCCTAGACTACATCTTCGCTTACCATCAGGCGGGATTGCGGTCAAGCGCAAGCCTATTAAATATTAAAAAAAAAAAAACTATATTGTTATCATTTGTATAATTTATATTTTATAATTATAATACCACCACAAAAAAAACATCAAAACTTTTAATTATCATTAAACACGAGGCAGAAACCTATCCGCGGCACGTGCCAAAGACTAAAGAAATACTAGCGTCCGACAACTCCCACAAACGAATCATTAAAGTCTACTCTAAATGCGCCCGCGGCTACGCTGATTAATCATCGCGCTATGATTAATTAGTGGTGAAAAACCCGATGAAGAGCGCATCGATCCCCTGTCTGTACCCACCCTTGTACGGTAGATTAAAAATAAAAAGCGAACGTTGAAAGATATCTTCTCTCCGAGACTGACCCCTCTGTTTTTTATCAGCCTCGCTGTTAATTTAAGTTGGTTCTATAATTATAATGAATAAGTATTAATTAAGATCAAAATCTGGTTAAATGACGAATACAATTAGTTGAGAGCCCATACTAAGGTGTTATGAAATTGTATAAATGGCCCAAATTGGTCGTTAAACTGATAAAGTTTTCTATCGTGATAAATAAAACCGTCTATGAAATAGTTATATTATCAAGTAAATGAAAATGCATTGGATACAAGGTAATAAAAAAAATAACAAAGTATCAACCTATTAGGTTGTACGTACGTATACTGGGTGGAGACTTCGAGATGGCATATTTTCGAAACCTATGTTGGGTTGGTCATGCTGAACAACTTTTACTAAGGGACCAATGGTGAATTCTCAAAAAAAATGTTTAGCTCTTCATAGTAAATATCAACCTTGCTCGATCATAATGTATGAAAAATACATCATGATCGCGGCACAAGCTGCACGCAACATCAACGACGTTTACGGAGCTAACACTACAAACCAACGCACCACCTGTTATTGGTTTACTCGCTTCCGTTCTGGGAATTTCAACCTGAAAAATGAACCTCGCGGTCGTCCGAAGACTTTGGTCGACAATGACGAATAAAAGGCGATTGAGGAAGCTGATGATACACAATCGACGGCTGAATTAGCAGCAGCATTCGACGTTAGCGTCAAAACAATATTGGTCCATTTGCGTCAAATTGGCAAAGTAAAAAAGCTTGACAAATGGGTGCCCCAGAACACAATGATGGAGAAGCTGGCACATTTCCAACCAGCATTGGTCAATCGCTCGTCTCCGCTGCTCCTGCACGATAACGCGCGACCTCATACTGCACAGCAAACGGTTTCCAAGTTGCAAGAACTGGGGTTGGAAGTTCTCCGTCATCCGCCCTACTCACCAGACCTTTCGCCTACAGACTACAACTTTTTCCAGAATTTGGATAACTTCTTGGCGGGAAAAAAATTCAATACCCGAGAGGCAGTACAAAATGCCTTTGAAGAATTTGTTGCCTCCCGTCCAGCTGATTTCTTTAAGAAGGGCATCAATAAACTGCCACTGCGTTGGCAAAGATGCATTGATTGCATAGGTGATTACTTCGATTAATACAAATAAAAAATAGATGAAAAAAATTCGTTAAATTTTTTCATACAATACGGCAATTTCATAGGTAAAGACCTAATATAATCCACGTATTATCCGAATAAACTATTTAACTGGATTAATGCAGTCCTTCAATACATTTGTAATTATTTACTTTTATTTTATTAAAAGACGTACACTTCCCATTTGCAGTCTACAAAAAAGAGTATTATAGCCTGCCACGTTCTGATATAATTCTCGGGACCTCGAGATTGACATCAGAACGTGGAATATACTTCCTTTTTATCAGAGTTTATAGTCATTTAACACGTTGTAAAAACTTCTCGTCACACATACGGCTGCTTATCATAGTTCTATCGTACATTGACAAAGACTGCATGTTTTCCCGCAAAAGTTCGATTATTTAGTTCGACACCAATTCACTAGATTAACAAATTAAAATAATTGGACTGTTTTATAAAAAACTGAAACCGACTTCAAAGTACACTAAGAAGTAATCAAATCCTGATCTGATGAGAATGGGACCAAACGGGAAGTGTACCCTTTCACATAAAAAAGAATTTTCCAAATCGGTTATGAGGAGGTTCTCAATACAACCGAATTGAGAACCTCCTCCTTTTTTTAAGTCGGTTAAAAATATATAAGACACTAAAATTCCAATATTACGGTCATTTTTCTATATAATAAAATACAGTCCATCCTACCTCACTTTGAAGCAAAGCCTTGCTGACACGAGTAGCAATCTTTATGAAGAGCATTCGTTTGTAAACACATTACCAGTGTTGTTAACTAGAGATACTCTAACTGATTGCATCGTTCATTGAAGTCGTTTGACGAACGAGCTCCCAGCCTACGATTTATACCCAAATAAGCCGTTACTCATATTACAGGGGGAGATTTAAATGTCGCTTTTTTAGATGAAATATTTTACAGTTTGTTTGGGCGGTCCCGTAACTCATTGTCAGCGAATTTAATACGTTAAGTGCACCCATTTATGAACAACTTTTAAATGCATTTGTGAATGATCGTGCAGATTGGATGACTATAATGTCACCCGTATTTTATTACATTGAACAGAATTTTGCGCAAACATTTTCCGATCCTTTAATGCACACAAGATTAAAAAAAAACGTAGTAAGTTCAAATATTTAACTGAGTGTATGAAGTTGTTCGGTGCGGCTAAATTAGTTCGCAATACCGTGGGTGGTAAATTAATGGCAGACGTAATAAATTGATTTATTTATAACAATGTTGCGAACTCGGCACGATTAAGTTGGAAATATGACGGCGTGTCGAGAGTGGATGCCTCTCGGTACCCTCATAATTACAATAATTGCAAAAGTTTCGCACTACAGTCTTAACCGCGATGCTTTAGAGCCATTCATTTGTATTTATGCATGCAGCGTAAACAAGTCTTAATGGTGTTTCATTTTATATTTCCTTTGTGGAAGCTCTGAATCCATCCCCAACGCGACAGATAAATGGATACCTTGAATTTAGACGGGAAAAATCCTAGATGAAGTTTACGAGTGTTTCATAATACTTGTGTCGAAACACGTAAAATTCGTGGAGTTTTCGTGCAGACGCAGCATCGTTGAGGGGGATGGGCCTCGTTTGGGCGGGCGTTGTAAAAATATTTCGTAGAAATCGCGGGCTAACAAAACAAGTACTACGTAAAAAGTAACAGATTACCGTGCCGAGTACCGACCACTCTCTCGTTTACAGCGGACGCGTTATGGGACCTCTTTGTTCATGATGTGTACCTCCAGTGTACCCTCAAACGTGAGCTGCTATTTTCCCTAGTATTTTTTTATTGCCCAGTCTGACAAATATGCTGTTTAATAGTAACAAAAAGCTTTATTAAAAAGGAAATTGTAAGGGTGGTAGTATTTCAGCTTTTAAGTTAGTACACTTTTGCTGCTATAAGCAGGGTGGTAGATTTAATTCAGGCGTGCAGTTTTTGTGTCTAAATATAAATAAAAAAATCATTGACTGCCACATAAAAATAAATGAACAAATTAAATTAATTAACTGCGGGAGACGAGCGACCAAACTAGGCACTCCCTGTGCTATGAGTCTCCTGGCTCCCATTCTTGGTAGGATCTAATTATTAATAATAATATGTACCTACTTTTACATATATTTTTGTTACACTAATTATAGTTATAACCGTTACTGGTGTAGCTTATGATCATACTCTAACATAAACAACGAGAAAGAACAAGTAAAACTCGAGATACCCAGCTTGATGTATGTGTGCGCTTTCAAAAGTGTTGAAAGAGTAACTTTTTAAAACTACTATCCTTAATGCTGAAGGTACCTAGCACACTTCCATCAGGGTACAAGAGACATTGCATCTTGCATGAGACTGACAACTCATATTGTACACAGCAAAATGCACCTGAGAACAGCAACATTGGTCTAAGTAGAAATTCTAAAGAAAGACAAATGAGCTTATCCAAATACACTTCAATATATGTGAAACGATGACTCGCACTTATCAAGGTTTCTATTTAAGATTGTCGATATATGAGGCTAGGCATTACGTTAGTTGATCCTCTGCTCCCTCAACCGCAATGTTGCGTATACACTGAGCGAGCGAACGTCAACGCACGGTCTAGAAGATTTTGCCAACATTCATTAGTCCTAATTTTATACTACGCTAGGGATCTCGAGCGAATGCCTTGACTTGTATATTATTACTAGCTTTGAAGCCTTTGCTCCATGGTTTTACTTTTATTTAAAAGATAACTTAATTTTTCTTCTTCAAAGCAACATTATATTAACATGATTTTTGAATAGGCTACCGTAAACAACTGAAAATACTATGAAAGATGTAGAATTTCTTCATGCAGACTATTCATGTCTTTATAATTCATGCAATCAATGTCCCAGATATTCCATTGGTTTTCTAGTCATAAATCTTAACGAACTAGTCACGTGCAAGAATGATATTTCACCCGTGTTCATTGACCCGGTGTACACTCCAGATCCGCGGAATCACCTAGAAAATATTATGTGGCACGAGTGTTGGCGCTTCTTAGCTACAAAATGTACATAATTAGAAAAGTTTTTACGAGCGGGGTCCCGCCAAGTCGACGGTTGTCACCGCCTGACACGGCTCCCCATGTCCGGACGCGGGTTATAATTTTACCGAACAAATTATTTACAAATTGTAATTCTTGTTTGTGTTAGGTTAATTTTAGACCTTTGTATTGTTTCTATTATTCGTTGTTATGATGTTTATTTTTGTAAATAATATTAATACGTTGTGTTTTTAACGAGTCCATATTTTTATTGTTTTTTATCCCTTACTTCAATGAAATCTTCCTATCAGAGATTAACAATAATCTTAGTATACTCAAGAAGTATCAAAACAAGTATATTTTGTGGATTTGTTGTGTGTGTGGTCCATTATGGTATTAAGGAGATATTTACAACACAAAAATCACGATGCTACAAGAAATTCAGCAACATAAATTAACGAAGTACTAACACTTATATGGAATAGAAATAACATACCATTACTGGCACAAAATCAGGTAGTGATAGTTACGTCATGTTAACGAGCCAATATCCATATAAGCCTGGTTGTATAACATTGTGCAATTTTATAAGATTATCAACTGCATTATGGTTTACTGGTTTAAATAAGATAGCATTAATTTAGTAATAAACTTGAACCTTCACAAATTCTTTGTTTATTTTAAACACATAGGTGAATATTTGTTACTTGAAATAAATACGACAAATGCTGCAAAATGGAAAGTGTATATCTGTGGTTGTGAAAGAATCTGTGAAGTTGCCGAGGTCGTGTTATAAAAATAATTGCCGTTTTTGGCACGACACCGCGTCAACGGCGGGTTCCTTGTACTAAATGAGTATAATTATAAAAGTTTTTATTACTAACTGCGCGCCAAAACCGCCTTCTACGATCGTATGCCGTCTAATAGGCGACGAGAAGGCTTATGACGATGTCTGTTTCTAATTTCATTAAATTTAATTTTGTTTTCATTATGTTTAAAATACTCGTTGTTCACACGTCTTTATATACGGTGCAAACGTAATGGAATATGAAGTATCACATTTTTCCTTTGCTTTATCTAATTTGCATCTACTATCACGGTTAATTAATTTAAAACCGAAACTTTTTCAAATCTAAATAACTAAATAATATTTTCAACAGAATAACGTTTATAACATTTGCAATATATCTAGCGGAAGCTAAAAAGCTACGCAGATTTGTGGCCTTCCTTAAAGTAAATTGAATTCTTTCAGTCAAATTAATTTAACCCTATAATTAAAGTACCCTTAGGATTTAATTACGCGAATTCCATTCTAAGGAGAATTTCGTCCTAAAATTTTAAATATCCAGATCCAATAAGAACCTTTCATCTATGTATAGAGATAGAAGATCTCTCCACTGAAGTCAACATTAAGAACTTATTCTTAATAGTTCTAATGTAGATCCAGCAAAGGGATCATTTTATTTTGCTACTATCAAATAACTAATAGGTAAATATAGTTTTAATTATACGATATCTAGAACAGGAAGGCAAAAAATATATTCAATTGCATGAGAGATACGATATCATAATAAAATCATGAAAAGCACTCCTCCAGTATAGGTAATGATAGTGAACTAAAGAAGATATTGTTCCTGTAAATTGGCCAGCGATAGTAACAATTTACGCTAAAATAAGAAATTAAATTTTCATTTAGATATCTATCGACGTAGATCGAAGGAGGTCAGAGTGCAGTTGGTGCACAATGAGCCGATTAGTTCTTAACGAACCCCGGGACGGATTCGGGACGGGGGAGAGAAAGGAACGGGCAGGAAATAAACGGAAAAGCACGTGAAGTTAGAAAATCCCAAGGCGCCAGAGTTCGCATTTGTGGAACATGACTTTTCATAGCGTCGAATGTAAATGGGGTTTATTATCTAGGAAGTGGCTAGATAGTTTCAGTCGCTTTTTGTACGTCTTTGAATTAAAAAATCATTTGATGGTTGGCACTTGGATAAAGGAGGTATGTACTACTCAATTCAGAGCTCACAGAAAACTTGCACTGACAGAAAAAATTATCAACATGATGACAAGATCAAAAGGAAGAGTTCTTTAGGATTGACAATAGTTCAGACTTCATATATTTCATTAGACGGTACGTACCTAGCATATCTATTTTACTAACAACTACAACTCAAACAAACATTGAGAACTACTTAATGACATTAAATTATTTATTGGATTGGCATAGTGTCCTTGAGCAGGCATGTTGTCAGACACAATAGGATGGGAGTGACGGGAGACGCCACGCTTGTCGCTGTGGCGTGTCGCGGCTGGAACACGCCGCTCGCCGCGATATGCCACGTCCCGGTGATGTATGCGACGCTAACTCACATATTCTCCTCCTTGCCTACCCAACCGTACTGTGGAACACTAACACGGTATAAATTTCAACTTAAACCCACCACTTCACGTTAGAAATGTGTGAAATTCACACAATGAAGTTTTTCACAAGTTCACAGATGTTTTCACCCGCTAACTCTTTAAATTATTACGTTACGGCGCTCTTACCTGTGGATGTAGTGCTTTTTACAGGATTTATGTATGACGTCAACTTTCGATTCTCGTAAATTGTAAGTAGTTGATAAACAAGTGTAGCTTAGAAGGATTTTGTAATAATTGCTTTATTTGTGCTAAATAGCAGTGTTTTCTTCTTCAAAATTATCTCGCAGTGAATTAGAAATAGACGGGATATAGCTTTTTCTCTAGTGTAAGTGTAAAAAGACTTAATTTAATTTTCAATAATAAGCCCAACTCTACATTCATACATTATGAAAAATCGCCTGTATGAACTCGAAAAAAAAACAGTCTATATATTTACGTTAGTGGTCGAAGTGTCAATCATAATGATCAATTCCTACCAAATAACATAGCATCTTTACCTAATGAAAAGAATACCGTAACAATTAACATTCACATTATGAGGTATAATACTGGCAAAAAAAAAACTATGAATAGCAGATATTTTTTTTAAAAATAAGTTTCCTTTCTACTTAATTTCCTATCTTCAATGTATAAAGTACTTTTTCTCCGTGTGGCATAGCCGTTACGACGCTTACTATAGGTATAGGTACCTATTAGCTACATGTTATTTAGCATTCCATATCTTAGATATCGGCCACTATATAGCTATATACTTGCTATATACTGTCCGATATCAGTTTAGTGAAATAAAAACTTAGTAGAATGAGTTATCATTTTTATATATCGCTTATTTCTAATTCACTGCGGCAGATAACAAGAATATAACAATTTATTTTTAAATACATACCTACAAGCTTTTTTATATAATATCGACCAACTTAATCATCCGACCCTAAAACCAGACTCTTGTCAAGACGAATCAAACGAGCCATAAGTCGATGGGGTTGCGTCGTTTTATCACAATTCCCATGGTCATCTTCCGGCTCCATCATCAGATCAGCTCCATGTCCTAATAATTATGCATTGTTATCCGATTTACATAGGTAGGTATGCATGCAAAATTTCAGCTCAGTCGGAAACATGTAAAATTTGATATCAGACCGACAGATACTGGACAGGTAAAACTAAATAAAAAAGCTTGTAAAAACAGAACCAAGCTATTATAGGTACTAAAAAATACAGAATATTTTCTATCAAAACGATATTATTATTCACTTGGTGATACCAGCGTCAATACCGCTAATAGTTTCAGCTGAAAATAGAAAACAATTTATAATAAATTCTCGGCGTGGCGATTAAAAGTGAAGATAGTCGAGGTGAGGAAGGCAAGGCACGGGAGGTATCAATAGGGTGGTGCTGTAAAACGAAGACGCAATATCGAGAGCGGTGGAGCGTGACCGACTCCACGACATTTGCATCCTATAAGGTACATGTCGTATCCACAAAGACGAAGCGAACTGACTGAAGACCTTTTTTAACGCCAGTTTTTTTATTTAATAAATCTGAGTATCTATGAATATTGCTGTGTTTATTACCCGCTTTTCTCATCAAAAAACAACAGTTATCGAGAAGGTATCGACAATATCAATTTGCTTGTGAGAACTATTAGTATTTGTGTAGGTCCTTTAGTAGTTTCATCATAAATACTCTTTCCTGTCCCTGTATACATTTTGTATCAATCAATCAAAAGTGGATCCATACGGTTCGTATAATATTACACATGGTGCTGCTCGCCAGTTCTCTTTTTTGTCTTGAACTTTGCTTAGACACGCGACCGCGACTCATCTTATGCTGTAAAACTATCGCTAACCTTTTCTTTCTGACCTACTGTTAGCTGTTCGCAAAACTTGTCGGTGGTGAGACAGGTCCCTAAAAGAAACCATATTATCGATGTTGCCGCACACTTATTGAACCACTTATTGTGATGATAGAGTCGTTTTGATAAGAGCTCCGTCGCTATTTAAATGACAATTTAGAAACGAAAAAATACAAAACTACGTAAAAAGTCAATTTTCAACATCTATTAGTGATTCGGTTTGCTATGTTGAATCATTCTTTGATGCAACTGATACTGAATGTTTTTTAAAATTTCTAACGTTTAAAAACATTACCGACAATTTGATTTAATTATTATTTATCCAACTTATGAATGCTAATTGAACATCATGTTAATCATACTTAATTATTATAACAACCATAAATGATTATAAGTCGCGGCCTGTAGGCCAGTATGTATACAGGTCGTTGTTTTGTTCAGCGACGAGCGACTCAGGGTCAATAATACAAATACTGGTGCTAAAAAAATATTTAAAAAAATACTTTATTTTTTTAATAATAAAAATAAAAAAAATATTATTTGGAAAATCATGTAATAAGCTAAAGTGTAGACGTTATACTCAACGGGAGTGCGAGGGAGTAAAGGGGTGGGGCGATAGCGGCTTGCGCCAAGCACTAGTCTGTGCACGTGCCGAGTGACCATACTTTGCGGTAATTTTATTTCAAATTTAATAAGGTATTTCTCATCGCATTTACAGTATTTAATGGAATTAAGTCCATTTTTGGGAAAGATATTTTGTGTACTACCACTCCTGGGTCGCTTGTCGCCGACCAAAACAACACCCTGTATAGTGCCGTTTGATACCTTTAAATTTCCAAATTGAGCTAATAAAAACTTTTCAAAGTAGTCGAGTGAATGGGTATGATTAATTTCGTTATAGGTGAAAATGGCTTGCTGGGTGTCAAAATATTTAATGAGTTTGCTTTATCTAGCCTAACTTAAGACATATATTAAGAATGTGCTAGGTGTCGCTCACTGGTCTAAATTCTTCATATCTTTTCTTTCTTCATATTTTTTTATTTTAATTAAATCAACTTTAACTTTCTGTGTTCTTTCTCCATACACATTAACTACGGCAAATCTCTCCTCCCCCTCCTCCGTGCGCGCAATATGTTTTAAAAAGGGAAACATAGACTATCTTCACGTATTAATACATAGATTCTGACTTCTAAGTTAATCAATAACATCTCAAATCTCAAATATTCTCCGTCGTAAAGTTAAATGGCACAGACAGGTACAAGCAAAATTCCCAACACGTATTCGATTCTTGATTTCTTCAGAAAGAAAGACGCCTTTGCAACGAGATTCGATGCCCGTTTCGCAGCCGCAATATGTATGATAAATAAATTGCTATCCAATATCAAATGGAAGCTATACCGGTGAAATGTACAAAGCGTTTACTCATATTACATGTATGCCTACGAATGACTCGGATGGAGGTTAGGGAGTCGATCACTTCGCGCTGGCTGTGCCAGTGAAGTGCCAAACCGGCACTGCTAAAGTGTATTGAGTAAATTAGTTTTTTTGCCTTACACATCACAAATCGAATTGAACGGAGTAGTCAGATCATGATGATGTGACATCAGAAACAGCTGAGCGTTTCAAAATTTCGTTGGAATTCTCCAAACAGAACCTTCTTCGCATGTTGATGAATTTGTCTTCTTATAATGAGCATTTTTTCAATGTTTATATTAAAATCTCAAGTACTCTCAAGAACACTCAATCCGATTATAACACTAAAATAACATAATACAAAAGTAAAACTTATTAAACATATCGCAACAACTGAGAGTAACTTACCAATATCAAATCTGGATAGAAAACTTCCTAGACCAATCCAAGTAAAGCATTTACGTCAGATATTGACTCGATATATTTGGTAAGTAAGCATGGGGACTCTATTTACTATAAATAAGTCTTTTTCGTTTACCTGAATCCGATATTATTCCCGGCTATTGTCATTTGATATAGTGTCGTAAGTAAGGTAAGAAATCCCGCAATACCAGACCAATTTATGAAGATTACCCCCAATAATATACCGACATACATTGAGAATGAACACATATTTCATATTAGATTGAAGCACAAAATCGTATAGCTATAGAACAGAAGCGTAAGTAAAAAATCCCAATCCAAGAAATCGGAACAAAAAAAAAACACTCAGATACAAGACTTGATGTCATTCTGACTCGAGGACAAAGGAAATAAGAAATATTAAACGTGACTTGAATGTCAAGACGCTTTCCATACAATGATACGGGTTTGTGCCATCACACGTTGGGTGTATGTAAACCATCCTGCTTTTATGGAAATAGCGTTATTATAACATTGAAACGAGATGCCGTTACCCCAGAGATTTGTTGGGAAAACGTTGTAATTGACTTGTTTTTACATCATACCGAGCTGCTCGAGCTTAATTGATATTAAGCGTTCTGAATGCTTATCATAATTTCAATGTCATTTAAGAAAATATCTTAAGCAAATATTCAGTTGAAACGGTAATATCGATGAACGTCGAAGCAATTTCAGAGCAAGAAAAGGCACAACAAACTAATAGAGAAATCATACCGTGGAAGTTTCATTTTTACTTAGGTAGGTAGGTACTTGTTTTTTTTAGAGTGAGCAACAAATGTTGCGCTCTGAAATATTTTGCGACTTCTCAAACTACATTTTCTCAAAACTTCTACTGAAATTCTTTTAAACTTTTGTACGATTCGTGTCGATTTAGTTATATAAATATCTGGCACATATTAAGCTCATCAGAGATGAACATTTGGCAGAAAATATTGTTATCCAATAACGTCTTCATATGGTAATCCAAAAACCAGTATCGGAGACTTGCAATTATAGAAGATAAAACCAATTGCAGAATTTTCAAAATTTTGGAAAGCTTTTATCTGTACGAGTATTCCACTCCAATCAATATAGAATAAAATTCGATATTGTTGATTTCTTTGTCCCCGTTCATTAGCTTAATAGTAATGATCAGTACGAAAATCTTAGATTACAAAAATGGCCTTCTGATCCCAAATCAAGCAGAGCTTGCACTATGGAAAGCAGAATTTTAATAATTACATCCAGCGAATAAAATAAAAATGTAGCTCATTTATTGCAGATAGATTATAATTGAAATGCTCTTTCATGTTGAGTATTAACTTCCCCCCCTGGTCCTTGTAGTGTTCGGACGTGTATTACATTTTTTAAAATTTATTGTTAAAAGTAATAATTCGAAATTCTAATTTATATTTGCCAAAGTACCAGGACGACATAACTCTCAGGTAGCTAATTGGCTATTTATTGTAACAACACAAGTGCAATACACGGACACGATTACCAGCTTTGTGTGTGTGTTTACTACCTGCTACTACGGAGCGCCATCGACCCGACTTAGTTTGTGAGTGTGGCCACTAAACCGACTAGTTATGGCGCATTCCCTGCCAAATACCCAAAAACTTTGCAACTCAGACCCGGATATCCGTGGAACGGCTGAAAGCGATGACATATCGAAAAAGAATCTCAACATTAGAGCTAAACGGAATAGAAAATTCGAGAGTGATTCATTGAGTGAAGAAAAAATAATGGACATGCTTAGTTTATGGAAAACAGAGCAAGCTGCCAAACTAAATGAACTTTGTAATGACTTGACAGTTGTAAAGGAACAAAATAAAAAAATCCAGGAGTCAAACCAGGAGATAAATGATGCCATTATATTTATTTCTAAACAATATGATGATCTGAAAAATAAGATCGACAGCATGGATAAAGAGCGGAATGAAAACTTGGCTTACATAAAAACCTTGGAAAATAAAGTTGAAGATATGGAGAGAATGTCTAAATCTACAGCTATTGAGATGAGAAATGTTCCTGTTAAGCCAAAAGAAAACCAAGAAATGCTTGTTGATATTGTTAAGCGAACATGTCAGGAGATTAATGTAGCTATCCAGCCAAGTGAGATCAAAAATGTATATCGCGTCAGCACAAAGACCAACAAGAATATGATTATCGCAGATTTTTCTTCGGTTATACTCAAAAATAAAGTTATATACAATGTAAAAAATTACAATAAACAAAATGGAAATAACAAACTTAATACAAGTAAGATCGGAATTGAGGGAAAACCAGTGCCAATATTCCTGTCCGAATCCCTCACTACCAAATCCAAGAGATTATATTTTGTTGCAAGAGAGTTCGCCAAGATGAATAATTATAAATTCTGTTGGATAGCACATGGAAAGATTTATTTGAGAAAAGCCGAGGGTGTTATGCATATATTAGTCAAGGATGAAAATCAACTGGTTGGCATCACTGAAGCAAAATGACTACGTAGTAAGAACCTTAGATTTATTATTCTTCCACTTATAACCTATTTTGATGTTATGTTGCATCCTACCTATTATTACTCACCTTACACTTTATGGCCACACAATTATATTCTTAAAGAAACACACATATTATTTACATACCCACATATATTCACAAAAACACATTACGAGCACTCAATAGTTGCAATAACATACAATCTAACTTTATGGAACAAATATGTTAATCATAACATGCCTCGGAAACTATACATTTTTATTAACTATCCCTTTTTGTTTCTACGGAAGAAATATTATAACTTAGCCGCATATGATTTCTTTATGTTACCTATATCGCACTACCTATTACCCTTGTTAAAGATGAGTTCGTTGCTTTCAACATTTTATAAACATCCACTAAATTTAATTGATAGACGAGTACAGGTAAGCCACGACGGGAACGTAAATACGTCGTGCACCTACAAAGCATCCCATTACACTACTGCTTAAAATTCGATTCGTTAGAAAATATTATGACCGATATGGATACTGCTGGTGAAATATGTTGCACCCGTATAGCGAACCTCACTCAATGCGACTCAATCGTTAATCACAACAGTAATCATGACACACTATGCATTTTAACAGTTAACATAAGAAGCGTCAATTGTAACATAGATAAGTTACTTATTTTCGTAGCCAAGCTTAACTTCCAGGTTGATCTGTTGGTGTTAACGGAGTGCTGGATTAATGAGAACAGCGTTATACCTACCGTCTGTAACTATAAGGACTATAGTACGAAAAAAAGCCTCAACCAAAATGATGGTGTCATTGTATATGTGAGGAATGAAATTAAAGTATTGGCTAAGGAGCCTGGGGTTGTTGATGGTAACTGTTTAGTATTGAAAATTGGTGATGAATTCACAATTGTTTGCTCGTACAGGCCCCCATGCTTCCAAAATCCTACAAGATACTTGGACTCTCTTAATTTAGTTCTTAACAACTGCAAAACTCCTAATGTTATCTCTACAGGAGATATCAATATCGATACTATGATACCGAGTGATGGAAATAATTCTTACGATTATCTGGACCTTATGGCCTCCCATGGGTTAAGACCAGGAATCCACTTTCCAACTAGGATTAATTCTTGCATCGACCATTTTATGGTTAAATCATCACTAGAACTGCAAACGTTTGTCTTCGACGAACTAACGGACCACTCGCCCATACTATTGCTTATAAAAAGATCTAAAATAATCAAAGAGATCCCTCATCAAAATTGCGTAAAAATTAATATGACCAATATTGGTAATGATCTAAAATTGATTTCCTGGCAGGATTATTATAGTATTGATGACGTCAATCAAGCTGCTGATAAATTGATTTCTATAGTTCAAAATTCAATTAAAAATAGCACAAAAATCGTAAAATCTAAAAACAAAAACAAATCTCTTAAGCCATGGATAACAGTGGGTGTAATTAAATCAATTAGAAAAAGGGATAAACTTCATTATAAGTCTCGAAAATCGATTGACAACGTTCAATTGCGTTCAAATTATATTGCGTATCGTAACCTCTGTAATAAAATTATCAAGGATTTAAAAAGAAAATACTATCAGTCAAAACTGGAGCAAAATAGTGGTAATTTAAAAGAAACTTGGCGTCTTATAAAAGAAATCTGTGACTTCAATACGAAAAAAATATGTTCAAAAGAGCTGTTTTCTGTAAAATCAAATCACATCGACTCCTTAAATGAGGTTAATAATTATTTTACGTCTGTAGGTAGCAATCTCGCAAACTCCACGCTCAAAAAACTTGACACTAGCGACTTGGACCTTGCTAAACACGCGTTATCCTCGCAAGCCCCAAAGGACTCAATGACATTTGAACCAACTGACCCTTATGAAATCAGAAGCATCATTTTAGGTTTAAAATCAAATAGCGCTGCCGGAAGGGATGAAATTCCAACAGATGTCATTAAGACACACTGTAATTTACTATGTGAACCCATTGCTCATCTTTGCAACCTAGGTTTAGGAAGTGGTGTTTTTCCTACTTCATTCAAGCAAGCGATTGTAGTTCCAGTGTATAAAGCGGGAGAAAAAAATATCCCCTCCAACTATAGACCAATCTCCCTCCTTTCTTCCCTTTCCAAAATATTGGAGAAGGTGGTTAATGGTAGGCTAGTCAAATATCTGGAACACAATAACCTGTTGGCTAATAATCAGTTTGGGTTTAGATCCTCAAGATCAACAAATGACGCGGTGCTAAAACTTGCATCCCTAATTACCTCATATTTAGATAAAGGGTTGAAATGTGTGGGGGTGTTCCTGGACCTACAGAAGGCTTTTGATACAGTTTCGATACCTATTCTTATTTCTAGATTGCAAAATGTAGGAATTAGGGGACTTCCGCTTCTGTGGTTCCAGGATTACCTCTCCGCTAGAAACCAGTGTGTGAGGATCGGTAGTGAGGTTAGTAATGTCTCAAATTGTTCATACGGTGTGCCGCAGGGTAGCACCCTCGGACCTAGCTTATTTTTGGTATATCTAAATGACCTTGGTAGGATCAAGATTGAGGGGGCCGATCTGCTCATGTTTGCTGATGATACCGTCGCTATTTTCCATGATTCAACGTGGGATTCGGTTAGGGCTACTGCAGAGAGTGGCCTACTAAAAGTAACAACTTGGCTTGAGGATAGTGAAATTAACGCGAGACTCAAAAATAAGATATTTAGGTGTAGTTGTCGATGACAAGCTTACATGGAAAGATCACATCAAAGGTGTAGCTGCCCGGACAAGAAAGTTAATATATGTGTTCAAAAATCTACGTCACGTTGCCAATAAAAAACTACTTACACAGGTTTATAAAGCTTTGTGCCAATGCATTCTATCCTACTGCATATGTGTCTGGGGTGGTGCTCGTAAGACTCATCTTATGTACGCTGAGCGTGCACAACGTGCGGTCATTAAGGTCATGCTTAATCTGCCATTTCGCCATCCAACACCATCAGTCTACAATATCGCTGAGGTCCTGAGTGTGCGAAAGCTTTATATATACGAGTCACTTCGTAGATACCACCGTCTGTCTGTACCTCACTTGAACATATCAGTTAAGAGGAAAAGAAGTTCTCGTATACCCCTACCAGTGGTTAAGAGTGTATTTGCCAGACGTCAGTTCCAGTTTCTTGCCCCACATCTATATAATAACATGAATCAATCTATTGATACTAAACATTTCAGCAATTACCAAATAAAGTCCAAAATTACATCTTGGCTACATAAGTTTGATTATACAGAAACAGAAAATCTGCTTCAGCAGCAACTATGAGAATAAGGATAAAAACACACACATTAACACACACACGCATACACACACACCCCCCCCCCACACACACACACACACACACAGACACACACACACACACACACACACACCCCACCCCCACACACATTCACACACACATTTATTTATATAAATTGCTACAAACATCAATTATTATTATTATTTTATATCCAAAGTTCAATTATTAATATTTTTTTGTTTATCCTAGGTATTGTAACCTAACTTAAACACTTTTTACTAAAGTTATTAATACTTATTTTTTTTTTGTCTATATAATATGAACCATTGTTTAGATATAGAACAAAGTATCACTGTAAGGGAAGACTGGTATCTAAGATACAGAATTTTTAATTCTAGTTTAGATACCAGGGAACCATTTATTTTTGTACACTTCTTCTATTTCAATAAAGATTATTATTATTATTATTATTATTATTAAAACTTATAGAAATACAGTACTTTAAATGTAAAGTCACGTAAATCAGCGATATCGACAAAATTTCTTATACGGCCTCTTAATTGTATTGTATATACATAAATGATAAATTATCTTATAATGCATACAGTATTGGTAAAGGAACGTCTGCCTTCCATGTTTTCCTGAACAACAGCAATCTCAAGGAAAGCTTTGCTAGAAGCTGATAATGCGAGTAATGAAATAATGAGCTAAACTTAAACGAGCTGTAAAATTTATGTTTTGTGCAGCTTAAAAACAGCTCTCCGGAGATTTCCAGCAACGGAACTGAGTTAACGTTTTGCTTTCTGTTTAGCTGTTTTTTTCGTACAACTTGAATTTAGCTTGTGGCTGTCCGTGTTTTTCGGAGTTTAAACTTTATGGTATGTTTACTCGTATTTCAGAGTGGATATAGAGGCTTATGTCGTACCAATTTTAATGTTTACTCATTCGTACACCTCATAGTTTCACTTTATTCAGCACCTGCACCAATTTCAAACTGGAATTCATAGTTTGTTGTATTCGATATAAAAAAGTAAAAGTGGTATAAGTAAGTAAGTAATAAGTAAGAGATACGGGACGGGCAACACTGTAGTGAACTTGTCAAAAGTTTGTCTCCTGTATTTTAATTAATTTATAATTCTAATTTTAGTAAAATACATTATATTTCATTGTAATTAAATAGTATTTATGATTAATGTTCCTGAAAAATAAAAACATAAAGTGTCTTTACGAAAAATAACGAAAATCAGCTGTGATATTCACCGGCGAAGTGACAGCCAACGGAAGGAATTTGAAAACCAACAATAAACCTGGGGAGTATTGTGATAATAAGCCTTATTTTATACTTATAATATCAATAGTAGCTAAATCTTTTGAATCGGAATCATATCTTTATGATTCCTTGTCAATTTGAGTTACTTATATCATACAGATGCAAATGCATCAGCAGGGATTATCACAACTTATTTTGTCTGCCAAATTGTGTTAAGAGTTAAAAACTTAACATACTGAACACTGCAGTATCCTTGATGATATATAAACTCAATATTTTGGCAATCCCCTCACTTTAAACTTTTCATTTTAATGTTTAACATTTATGGCATTCCATTAGACACCCAATCCCAAGTAGTACTTATTACAGTAATCTTGAAAGAGAAACACTAAATTAAACATTATAATTTATTATATAGATATACCAAGTTCACAAAAACATAAGTAATACTAATAATTAAATATTTACACAATCCTTAGTAGTACCTCATCTTGTATTATTTGTGAATAATTCTCTTAATTACAACTCAATTTACTGTATAGACTGTGGTGTAGGTTCTCAAATATTAATCCTTATCTTCCCACTTGCTTAAACCGTCCTGTGTGTATTCCAGGTCCACTTCAATTAAAATGACAACTCGCAGAGCCACCGCTCGTGACATGGAGGAAAAACTTAAGAAGACCTTGCAAGAACTCAAGGTCTCCCAGGATGACTGCACTAAGTTGCTGCAGGAGCGAGAGGAAAGTGAGGAGGAAATTAAGAAAATCATAGACAAAAATAGTCAGTTGAAAAGTGAAATGGCTGAACTTCACCAACATTGTACGGAGGCTAATGATCGCCAAAGTAAATTGCAGGAAAAATTATTACAGTTCCAAGAATGTAGTGACAATCATGAAATGGCCTTGACTCGCATTTCTGAACTTGAACTCAGCTTGAGCCGGGCCAATGGCATTATAACTAAGTATGAACTTGAGAAAAGTTGTCATCAGGAAAAAAGTACACTTAGCCTATTTGATGAACTTGTTGTGAGTTGTCCTGGTCATTTACCTACTTCTAGGCTTATTGAGACCATTGATTTGACAAATGATGTATCAACCACTAATGAACCGATTTTGATGAATAGTCATAATAGAATCAAAAAGTACATCAAAATAAATAAATTCATTACCAAAACCAGGAAACTCATAAAATGTAAAGAAAGTTTCTGTAAAAATATAAAACTTAGGAAAGAACGTGTAGGACTAATTACTCAATTAAAAACATGTAATAGTAGTTTGCAAAATATGAGGTTATTATATGACACTGACATGCTGCAGTTACAAACAGATCTGAAGCACAAAGAGGATTTAATTAATGGTTTAGCATGCAGATATAACAGTGCTAAGAAAGAGATCAGCGAGCACATAGTTGCAGTCACAAAACTGGTGGACATGTGCAAAAATCATGAAGAACGGTTTGATTCCCTAACATTGAAAAAGATATGTAATTGTCATGTTACTAATCCATTACCATGTGTTGATCTCTCTTCTCCGGGCGCTCCGAGTGATCCGGGCGCTCCGAGTGCTCCGGGCGTTCCGGGTGCTCCGGGCACTCCGTGTGCTCCTGGCGCTCCGAGTGCTCTGGACACTCCGAGTGCTCCGGGCGCTCCGAGTGTTCCGGGTGCTCCGGGAGTTCCGAGTGCTCCGGGCGTTCCGAGTGCTCCGGGCGCTCCGTGTGCTCTGAGTGCTCTGGACGCTCCGAGTGCTCCGGGTGCTCCGAGTGCTCCGGGCGCTCCGGGCGTTCCGAGTGCTCCGGGCGTTCCGAGTGCTCCGGGCGCTCCGTGTGCTCTTGACGCTCCGAGTGCTCCGGGTGCTCCGAGTGCTCCGGGTGCTCCGGGCGTTCCGAGTGCTCCGGGCGTTCCGAGTGCTCCGGGCGCTCCGTGTGCTCCTGGCGCTCCGAGTGCTCTGGACGCTCCGAGTGCTCCGGGCGCTCCGAGTGTTCCGGGTGCTCCGGGCGTTCCGAGTGCTCCGGGCGTTCCGAGTGCTCCGGGCGCTCCGTGTGCTCTGAGTGCTCTGGACGCTCCGAGTGCTCCGGGTGCTCCGAGTGCTCCGGGCGCTCCGGGTGCTCCGGGCGTTCCGAGTGCTCCGGGCGTTCCGAGTGCTCCGGGCGCTCCGTGTGCTTCGAGTGCTCTGGACGCTCCGAGTGCTCCGGGCGCTCCGAGTGCTCCGAGTGTTCCGGGTGCTCCGGGTGCTCCGGGCGCTCCGAGTGCTCCGGGCGCTCCGGGTGCTCCAAGCACTGAACCACATGTCAGTGTCAATATTTCTGTGGGGAGCTCTGAGGCATCAATCATGAAAACTGTTGTGTTTTCTGACCACATTGGGGTCAATTTTGGACCAATTTTAAATAATCGTGTGGATCAGCCAGTTATTAATTATTGTATGCCGGGAGCTTCCTATACTGATATAATGAATAAAATTGTAAGTACTAAGTTTGACAAACAAACCACTGTTGTGATACTTATAGGAAATGGTTTGAACGTGAAATTCAAAGAATTAATTAATAGTTTTGAAACATTCCTCAAACTAAAGGTGATGAATGTTTTTCTATGTGCTTTGCCATACTCCGTCAACTATACGGATAAACAAAATAGGTATATATTGTTTTTGAACAATTTTATATATAGTTTGACATGTCGTCATAGTGACGTTTTTTCTTACTTCGACACTAATAAATTTGTTAGTGGACTAAAATTTACTGGGGACTCATTGTTTATGCCCAAAAAATGTAAAAACTTGATTGCTACACTGATAGCTTACAATATTAACACGGTTATAGCTAATATAACTAAATGTAGCCTTAGTGACAAAACGGTATTGTCTAGTAGTACTAATAATACTGTGATTAGTTGTTTAAACTTGTAACTCCGACAACAGAGAAGCATACTCATGGCATTACTTTACTACATCAGAATATTAATCGCTTCTCTGGCAAAATACTTGACGTTGAATTATTATGTGATGAAATCAGAATCGATATATTATGTTTTACAGAAACGTGGCTAAAACCAGACAGAATGCTTTTTAATGTAAATAACTTCACTGTTGCCAGTGCGTACAACAGAGTGACTGCTCAGGGTGGCGGCACCCTCATTTTGCTAAATAGTAATATTAAATATAAGAATCGTACTGATATTACTTGTCATTCTGTGGAACGCGTATGCGAGGTGGCATGTGCAGAGATTGAAAGCTCCATTATTTTATGTGTGTATAGACCTCCTGCGTCAAATTTTACTTTGTTTTGTTCCATAATGGAACAAATACTTAGTAAATTATCAAAGTGTAATAAGTCAGTAATTATTTGTGGTGATTTTAATATTGACATCCTAATACCCTCATTAGATAGAAATAACTTTATTACGTTATTTAAATCATTTAATATGTCTCATCTATTTAATGAGCCCACGAGAGTGACGGCTACTACTTCCTCTTGTATTGATAACATAATAACCAACAGTAACGTTTTAGAGAAGTCAATAATAAGTGGCGTCCGTTCGGATCATTTGGCCCAATTAGTAAAGTTTCCGTATAAAAAACTTAGTTCATCCGTAACGAAAACATTTAGGTCAGTTAATAAAACGAGATTAAATAATTTCAGCGTCAATATAGATTATAAAATTAGTAACACTACATATAATTCTGATGATCCAAATGTAAACTATGGAAAAATATTTAAAGATATTTGCAACGAATTTAATGTATCTTGTCCAATCAAAACTAAGAAGGTAAATAATAATAAACTTCAATTCTGTAACTGGGCAACTAAAGGAATCAGGAAGAGTAGGGATAACATGTATGATCTTTACCATCAGAGATCTTACAATAGTAATGAAAACTTTCATATATATGTTAGAAACTACTCCAAGATATTTAAACAGGTTTGTATTCGAGCAAAGGCCATCTACATAGGCAATAGGGTAAATAGTTCTAATAATAAAATTAAAACAGTGTGGCAGATTATTAATACAGAGACTGGTAAAAATAAAATCAAAGATAATACTTTTTCTCTTAAAATTAATGATAAATTAATCTCAGGTAAATTAGAAGTAGCATCTGCTTTTGAAACTTTTTTCTCAAATATACCTATGGAGGCTACTAAAAATCTTGCTTCGTCTTCCACGTTAGCAGAATCGATTTTACAGAATAATTTTCAACAAAACATTCCAGACTTCGCATTCACCCAGGTTAATGACTATGACATTATCACGGCTTTTAAGTCACTAAATATGAAAAATACAGAAGACTTATGGGGTTTGTCAGTTAAGGTTATACAGTCAATTATTTTCAATATTGCCCCTATTTTAGCCCTCATTTTTAACCAATGTCTCGAACAGGGCAACTTTCCTGACTTAATGAAATACAGCAAAATTGTTCCAATCTTTAAATCGGGATGTAAAAACAATCCCTCAGATTACAGACCTGTTTCAGTACTTCCTGCATTAAGTAAGATTTTTGAAAAGATTGTGCTAAACCAAATGTTAAGGCATTTTAATAACCACAAGATACTCCATGATGATCAGTTCGGTTTTACAAGAGGTAAGTCCACTACGGATGCGGGAGCTAAACTTATTAAGCATATTTTTCAGGCCTGGGAATGCTCACACGATGCTATTGGTATCTTTTGTGATCTCTCCAAGGCATTTGATTGCGTAGATCACCAAACGCTAGCTCTTAAACTTAAGTTATATGGAATTCGTGGAGTGGCCCTCGATCTTGTGGTTTCCTATCTTTCAGGGCGCCAACAAAAAGTAGGAATCAATGGTAGTGTGTCATCGGGCTCCTTAGTCAAATTAGGCGTACCTCAAGGCTCGATTTTAGGCCCATTTCTGTTTCTAGTTTATATAAATGACCTACCTTACATGGTGAAAGAACTATCAGATGTCGTTTTGTTTGCAGATGATACGTCTCTGATATTTAAAGTAGATAGAAAAGACAAAGACCTTTTAAAAGTTAACCACGCTCTGGAAACTGTGTCTCAATGGTTTGCTACCAACAATCTAATGCTAAATTCTAAAAAAACTAAATGTATAAGATTTTCATTACCAAATGTACCAAAAGTTGATACCAATGTTATTGTGGACGGTACTAAACTTAATGTAGTAGATAAGACTGTTTTTCTTGGTCTGACCATAGACTGTAGATTGCAGTGGGGTGCTCACCTGGAAGCCTTAGGTGGTAAACTGAGCTCCGCTGCTTTTGCAGTCAGCAAAATAAGGCAACTGACGGACATTAATACAGCCAGATTAATTTATTTTGCATATTTTCATAGCCTTATGTCTTACGGTATTTTGCTGTGGGGCTCTGCCGCAGACTTGGAATCAATTTTTGTATTGCAAAAAAGAGCAATTCGCGCCATCTACTGTTTGGGTTCTCGCGAATCTCTGCGAAAGGTATTTCCGGAAATTAATATATTAACTTTGCCCTCTCAGTACATTTTTGAAAATATTATGTATGTTCGTAAAAACATTAATTTGTTTCCAGTCAATAGTGATTATCACGATAGAAACACTAGAAACAAAGACAAAATAACTGTGCCTAGATTTAGATTAGCTAAAGTAAATAAGTCCTTTCTTGGGAATTGTATCCAATTTTACAATAAAATTCCTCATAGCGTGACCAGTATGTCCTTTTTTAAATTTAAGGAACATATCAAAAAGCGGTTATTGAGTAGGGCGTATTATAAAGTGTCTCATTATATTGACGACAAGGATGTATGGAAGTAGCTTCTCTCTGCACTTGCTTCACTTAGCAGCTAGTTCAAGGTCCATTTTAATTCAGAGTATGCTATTATTATTATATGTTATCTTTTTTTTTTGTTTAATTTACAGATTATTACTTATAGTAATTAATTCAATTTAATGTTTTTCATTTATTTCTAAATTCATCGATATATTATGTCTGTCTAATAAATTGTTATATTTTCTATATACCTAAATGATATTTAGTATAAACTTGTCAATAGTCATAGTGATAACAAATTGCGTGTTCAGTAGTTTCCTTTTAGTTTTTTTTTTTTTATTTCTAAGGCAGACTTAAATAAGTCATGCTCACTTTAAGGCCTTTGCTTGCGGCGGCGTCGTGTGACGGGTCGCTCACTTCCCTCCAATATGGCGAGGAGGGCGATGGCTGCCACACGCGTCATACTTGTGAACAGGTGCTGCTTGTGGGGGTTGGTCTGCTTAAGTTTGCCATTTATTTATTTACTTATTAAATATAGATTCAGTCTACTTTGTAGTTTTGCCGCCGCGCCGGGGCACGCAATTGTTGTCAGTGCGATTAGAATGTAAATATTATGTAATGAATCTAAGCTTGTTTTGAAAAGAGTAATTGCTGAGTTTATTGCCGGCTCTTCTCAGCAAATGCAACCTTCCGAACCGGTATTAGAGTATTAGAGTCAGACTTTTCATAAGTGCCTGCGAAGGTCTATTTGAATAAATGATTTTGAATTTTGAATTTTGAATTTAAGAATAGTACCGAAGAAAGTCTAATAACAACCACGGAAACTTGAAGTAGAATCGTGCTCACGTTGACCTCTCTGGAGGAGAAATTAAATGAGGAACGTGTACTATATCTAGGTGCATTAGAACAAGCTAGATATCTGAGGAGCTGGAAGCTGATTAACGTCAGGTTGGGGTGTGAAATAACCGAGAGGGAGGGGCAACAAACAACGGGATTTATTGTTGATGGCCCACAGCCAGACGTTAAACGCGATGAATTCCTTAGACTAACAACACAACACTATGTTACTAATACGAATAGGATTATAGAAATTAAAATTGATAAATTCTGTCTATCCCCCTTACTCATAAAACGTTATTTAACTAATAAGCTGATTAAGTGGTCACCTAAATAACGTCAATTTTTTTGACAATGACATTATTGACGTTATTTATTTGACCATTTATTCAGTAGATTTAGTTAAATAGCGTTTATGAGTAAGGCCGTATATGTTTATCTCAATTCTAAGACAGCTCGTGAAACTATTTTCGAACCAATTAACGTAAAAGACGACGTTATAAGTTCAAAGCTATCTCTTGTTCGTAGGTTTACGTAATTTAGAAATTAAGCTGTAACAAAGTAGATTTCACGCGGTAACAAGACTTTACAACTCGCTCGAGTGTGTCGTCCTCGGCTAACTTTCTAGACGAGAAGTCAACATAGAAGAAAACGCTACCTTCCAACATAAACGTCGCCAGCGACTAAACATTTATCTTATGCGGAATATCGATGAGAAAATGAATATTTTTTAATGCTTTAATGTCGTGTTTCTGTGTGCTGCTAGCTCAAACTTTATTGCCCGTAAAATAGTCGGCAGCGAAGACTCACTTTGTTTGAAACGGCACAGGATATAGTTTGGGGAGGTAAACTTTGTGAAAATATTGTTTTGGATATTAATTGTTCACGATGCTCGTGTTTTCGGTGTTTTGCATATTACTACTACAACCAAGTACGTAGTACGTACTAATCCAAGGTCTTTTATTCAAAAGCTTTTCACAATAGACCGGCACAAAAGCGCGGTCAAACATAAACGTTGTTCATAAATCAACCGAGGGTATTGTGAACAAAAAACGCTATAACTGTAATATTTACATTAACAACTGACAACTCCCGCCATAAGGGTTTCATTTCAAACATTCCAGGTATGAAAGGAACCGAATAATCCCGTTCGAGCGTTAAAAATGTAAAAGTGGCATCTTTTTTCCCCTTCAATCCCGTTCTCCGAAGATTAGAAAACACGTTTGAGAGAGCTCTTGAACAATTTTCCGTTTACGTAGCGGTAATTGTCTTAGAACAGGCACGAGTAGCTACCTCTCGCGCGGCGGCAGAGGCGAGCGCACTGCGGTAGCCGCGCCGCAGACCCCGGTGGCGGCTTCCTCCACCGAAACCTCCGATACGGTACGTGCACTGAATCCAAAAACTACCTGTACTGATTTTATTTTTGCCTCCCTCGCTCTTGATTCAACTATCAAATAGTTATCTGCGGTACCCCCATGATTCCGTTTACGTTCGCTTTGGAACTTCCCGCATCAAACTTTGAAGTCTAATTTTCTTAGTGTTACGTAATACGGTGTCTGTTTTATTGCCTTTTTATGTTTCGTTTCTAACGTTTCCTTTTGTGTAAATTATGCAGAAATCAATTCGGAATAGTATGCTGGGCGCTGGTAAATAATTCAGCGCTGATTGTAACGAGGGTCCGAGTCGGCACTAAATGTTCTGAGAGAACCTTGCGGTCGACAAACAAGCTTTGTTTTCCTTATCTCTGTTAAGAATCTTCTCTTACTACGTATTCTAACCCGGTCTAGAGTCTTTGTTCCGGTAATCTTACCTATTGATTTGCGTTGAATTGAGGGATTCATTAGATATAAGTTCGAATAACTTCACTCAGTTTTGTACGAAATTCAAAAGCCACTCGGTTATTTCAGAGGGTATATTGAGAGGGTTCCAAATGAAATCACAGCGCTGGCCCCGCTGCCTGCTCTAGATTCCGCTTGCGTCCACTGTCCACCGTACTCCCATTCATTTAATTATTTCATTAAAATAATCTTTGTCAAAGACTGCGTGGTCTGCAGTCTGCACTACCTACCGAGTATATTATTAAATAATAATGTCACGATTCACGGATGTTAAACAATTAATATTACCTATTTTTGGTAATTTTCTGAAATTATTAAATATCGTAATCCTAATTAAATTTCTCTGTGGCAGCTGTTATAATCACACTGAAATGTTTTGTTGCAAAATAAAGTAATACAAATTACGAAAGACAGCCACCGTCCGCAGTGGCGCTAAAACAGTACAAATAGCCTTAAAATTTAATCGTTTTCTGCAAAGATTTTTCCATGAAAAGTTTTCCACTTCAAACTTTGCCACTTCGCCGAAGCCAAGTCGCGTTTAACAAAGCTTTTTCATACTTACATTTTTATATCAGGAATGGAACGTCACGCTCGGTTTCATAGCTACTCGCCCGCCCGACCGCGAAAAGAACGCATAGACCGGTAATAGGTGACGCTTTATACGATATTCCGGTCACGTTTAGAATTCCTTATATTTCATCTTTTTCTACGCCCCCGAAAAATGTCATCGAATACACATTTTCCCGTAATCCTCATAAGTCTCATGGCCTCGAACAGCTCCGGCCGGAGCTCCGTCACGTGACACCGATCGCATCCCCTCAGCCGCGCCCGCGCCCGCGACAACAAGTTCACGCCGCGTCGTGACTCGCATCCCATATCACTCACTCGACACACTTCCACAATTAGGTAATAAGTCTCTCATATTATTAAAACAAAAACAATTTCCATAACTTTTAACGCCATTTCATAACCGTATAATTTCCAAGTCGTATAATTTTGAAAACTGTAATTCACATAAAGGTGTCTTAGTAGAAAATCCCGAGAGAAAGTTTTAATTGACTGCGAGGAGTGTGGGCGTTTTGCTAACCTAGACAGATCCAAGCGCATGTAAGGATTTAGGGTCGAATCCTGCCCCTTATCGGGAACAGGTTGGAACATGCACCTTGCTCCGGAAGTTTCGACAACAGTCCAACTAGTTTGGAAGCTTGGAAACTCTATCAGATACGTGAGCGGGAGCGATTACCTCAAGCCACTGCAACACTGTAACTCCGGCCGGAGCAGGGTGACATGCATTAGCAATATGCTTCGTAACACTATTTTATGTAGCTTGCTATCATCTACTTTATGTATTGCATAGGTTCATAAAATAATCAACTACTTGTTTTAAAATTAGTTTTGATTTTTTATTCCGGCTCATATTAAGTGATTGCTTTCCTTTTTAGGGTTCCGTACTCGATGCTCCGTCCGTCTGTCAGTGGGCTGTATGAATCTCATGAACGGTAATAGGAAGACAACTGAATTTTTCAGATAATATGTATAAAATTTAATAGAAGTAATTTAAGGGGGGTTTACAAGAAACGTCCTTTTTGGCGTTTTTTTTTCATTGCAATGTTGAGTTACTCGCACTTGACCGGTTTTTTTACCCCGAAAGTTTTTAGCTCTCGATGCTCACCACCATCAGCGCAAAGGGTAAAAGCCGTCAGCTAACCTTCTAGACTAACGGCCTTACTCATAAACGCTATTTAAAGTTAAGTCATACTTAAAACAGTTATTTAAAAAAATCTTCACTCATAAACGGTATTTATCCCTATTCACTGCTTAAAAACGTTATTTAAAGAGCTGTCAAATTAAACAACCTACGACCCTTGTTTAACGGGCTAAATAGCAAAATGGCCGCCAAATAAACAGCTGTTGCTTGATTGATGTAAAATATTTTTCATTGATTTCCGAAAATAAGCTGATTATATAGAAACTCCATAAATTACTTAAACTTGTACCTCGATGACCGAGCTGTGCTCGTTTTTTTTTTGGTAAATCATATTAGTTTTTCTCACAAAAGAACTCAAAAGCAAAAAAAATTATCATCTGGACTCGAACAGGGTCTTCTGGTTTCGGGACCGCCCGATTTGGCTATGATAACCTTGTAAATGGTGGCAAAATTTACATTTGTATTCTAATGATATTGTTCAACCTTATTCCACCATCCCCATTTTTACACCGAACCACAAGACGCCGGGAAAATTTTCACCCGTACGTTGTTGACATACCGAATATACGGACACAGCGTTCTGCATCCTCATTTATAATGCGGACAGCAAGGGAGTGAAACTTGCTTCAGGCGTCTGTGTTTCCTGACGCTTACAATCTAGGTACTTTCAAGAGTGAATAGGTTTCTTCTGGGTAAGTGTGTTTCATCTTAGGCTTCATCATCGCCCCATATGGGCAGGTCAGTGGCCAAACGCAAGCCCATTTAATAAAAAAAAGCAGTTTTTCATTGCCTGAAAACACGGATAAAACGACATTTTCTAAAAATGAAACCTAGCTAGATCGATTTATCGCCCCCCGAAACCCATTGGAGCTGTTTCCGAGATTCAGATCATATACAATGTAATATTATCATAAAACACATAATAAAACTTTTCAAATTGTTGTTTTTTCTTTTTTTTAAAACCTCCATAACTGTCAAATGTATGGTCTTGACGTTGGTGTCGCCATATATAATATTATTTTTGCTCTTTAAATCCTTCAATAACTAAATCATGATTCAAATGCGTTTATGAGTAAAGAAAAGTTAAGCACTGAATAACATTTTAAATAGTATTTAGCTATATACTATTTAATCCGTTATTTAAGAGATTTTTATGAGTAAGACCGTTAACCTTTAAAAAAGCGATTGGCTCCATACCTGAACTCTAAAAGAACTTTGATGAGGCCTATAGGCTCTAGTATAGGCTGTAGCAAGCACGATTGTGCACTAATGTGTCTATTGAAAACACAAATGTCTAGCGGTCTTACTCATAAAAATCTCTTAAATAACGGATTAAATAGTATATAGCTAAATACTATTTAAAATTTTATTGAGTGTTTAACTTTTCTTTACTCATAAACGCATTTTAATCATGATCTAGTTATTGAAGGATTTAAAGAGCAAAAATAATATTATATATGGCGACACCAACGACAAGACCATACATTAGACAGTTATGGAGGTTTTAAAAAAAAGAAACAGCAACAATTTGAAAAGTTTTATTGTGTTTTATGATAATATTATATTGTATATGATCTGAATCTCGGAAACAGCTCCAATGGGTTTCGGGGGCGATAAATCGATTTAGCTAGGTTTCAGTTTTAGAAAACGTCGTTTTATCCGTGTTTTCAGGCAATGAAAAACTGCTTCAATATCATTACAATACGAAGGTAAATTTCGCCACCATTTACAAGTTTATCATAGCCAGGTGGGAAATCGGGCGGTCCCGAAACCAGAAGACCCTGTTCGAGTCCAGATGATAATTGTTTTCGCTTATTTTTTCAAGTTACCTACCATCCACCGTCGTTGGCTACCTTCTACCATCGCAACTCTCGCCATCGACAGGGAGTCCATCCTCACATATTGAAACCAGAATTGTTTCGAACTGTGCGGTCTCAAAGGAGCTTTCTTCCGCGGACGCTCAGATTGTGGAATGAACTCCCCGTCGTGGTTTTCCCAATGGAGTACGGCATGGGGTTCTTCAAAAAGGGTGTTAAGAGATTTCTGCAGGGTCGGCAACGCGCAAGTGACACCCCTGGTGTTGCAAGCGTCCATAGGCTGCGGTAACCGCTTACCATCAGGCGGGCCGTATGCTTGTTTGCTACTAAGTAGTAAAAAAAAAAAGAAGTTCTTTTATGAGAAAAACAAATATGATTTACCAAAAAAAAAAAAAAACGAGCAAAGCTCGGTCATCGAGGTACAAGTTTAAGTAATTTATATAATTTATGGTGTTTCTATATAATCTAACATCATATATCCAGCTTATTTTCGGAAATCAATGAAAAATATTTTACAGCAATGAAGCAACAGCTGTTTATTTTGGCGACCATTTTGCTATTTAGCCCGTTAAACAAGGGTCGTAGGTTGTTTAATTTTACAGCTCTTTAAATAACGGTTTTAAGCAGTGAATAAGGATAAATACCGTTTATGAGTGAAGATTTTTTTAAATAACTGTTTTAAGTATGACTTAACTTTAAATAGCGTTTATGAGTAAGGCCGTAGGAATATAAATGCAATTTCTGTTTGAGGATATATTACCTAGATTTTTAGTTAAAAAAAAAACAGTCGTTAGCGTAATTTTGAAGGATAAGCATAGTAACTATCACCAACATCACCCTGCTGCTGTTTGAAATGGAATGTAATAAAAAATGCTCTATCAAAATACATTTATTTATGAACTTCAGAAGTCGTAAACAAACGTTATTTGTTTTCTGAAGTACGTACTATTGCGATCTGACCTCGGTAAAAGTAATAAATATAGAATAATAGTTGGGAAAGTTCGGCCATTTCTTTTATTTTAAGTGATAGAATTTAAACAATACAACTTGTCGGTAGAGTTGAAAACAAAAATGGACTCAAGTACAATTTATTGTGAGTAAAACCTAATTTCGAGGTTTATGTTTATTTCAGTGTTTGTTATTTGTGGAAATATATAATTTTTTGTTTTATGATTATCAACTGTTTACTTAGTTTACTGTCTTTAATATTTCAACTGATTCCAAATATATTAGTAAGGACAAAAATAGCACTTATACTTGGGAGTTTCTCTCTAAACTCTCTTTCCACAGAGAGAGTTCTACAGAGTACACACAGCGAGCGAGCGTCTAGAGTTCCGAAGGTAAATGGGCAAATTTGTATGGAGCTTGTCCCATTGGCGGCCAGCAACAATTTCTATTTTTTTATAAGGCAATAATATACTAACAAAAATATGAAAGCTTATTACTGTGGTGTATTTAGAAATAAGTTAAAGAGTATTGAAGATTTAAGAAATAATTGCAGATATTATGAAATTGCACGGTAGTTACATTACATGTAATTAGTATCCCGTACGAAAAAGTGTAATTATATTCATACAGCAAGCAAAAGTTTGTTTACATTCTTTATCTCGTCTCATTGGCCTTACTTTAGTTTCATTAGTGGCCGCTCATGGGCCAGAATGCCCATTGTCCTTCTGCCTTGTGTCACTCAGTAAATTAGACAGTGATAGCTTAGACGTGTCTAGAGAATAGAACTCCGACAGAACTCGCGTTCTCTTGAACGCCGAGTTCTCTGTGTGCAACAATCAAAGACGCCGCATAGATTACAGTGAACGCGGAACTCAGAACTCGGAACTCTAGAACTCTCTCTGCGGGACCAGCGCCTTAATATTGCAAAATACCTTAACTCTAAACTATTGTAATATGAATAATAGAATAATCGATGCTTTTTCTAGGCTACACCTGATTGGTAGTTTTTTTTTAATTTTGTTTCAATGCAGGATAGCAGATAAAATTGGTGGCACGCAGGTATTACCTATGTGAGTCACGGCGGCATGGTGTTAGTTTCGATGAAGTAGCAAACTCCTTAGTCGACTTAACAGTGGCAATATTTCAACACATAGTGTTTCGTGCGGGCACTAACTAGTGAACACAGCTGGAGTTGCGGTGCAGTGACAATGTTTGGACGCCACATCCTTGGGGCGGGCGCCGTGCGTCGCATCCACAATGAGCGCGCCGGACGACCACCCGCCCGCCGCCCGGACGGCCGCTACTCTAATTTATAGCAACGGTTAATTACCTACAAGAATCTGACTCAGCTCGGCTTGGACAACAAAGCCGGCCCGCAATGGACCCGACTGTTTGTTGTGCAGAGACGGCTAATCAATCTGATGCTATTAGTTAACGTGGACCATTGCTAGCCCCACATGCACTTTTTTTTTTACTAACATTTATTTCTAGCAAAGGACAGTGGCTTACCGATAATGTCTTTTTGTCATCGCTCCGGTTTCAACTCTCGCCCTCGCTGTGGAAAGTAATTAATATGCATAATGTGTATCGGGCTTAATACTAGGAAAAGTTATGTTATTTACGGGACTTTGATTAAGACTTTATATTCATAAAGCACATTTAATTATTATGTTAACGAAACCTTCTTTTGAATAAAATATTAGAGACGGTCTGTCAAAGGGAATTAAGTCTTCATTATTCCACTCTGAGAAAAAGTATTCGGTTGATGAAATCACCAAAGCAAAAGTTTAAATAAAAAATCTCAATCCGGCGAGGCGGACTACACAACATCAACTTACCTTCATTCCCTAAGAAGTACGTATATGAACATAAAAAATGCATTCATTCCGACGAAAGTAGTAAAATACAAACGAATGTTTTGTTTTTAGTACTAGAGAGAGGTCTCAGGGAGGTGTTTTCGGTGTTAAATTATGCAGAAATCAATTCCTTTCCCGGACGAGGCCCCCGCTTTGCCGTCTGATAAATAATACATCTGTAATTGTAACCAGGTCTTGGACTTGAGAATGTTTTCAGTTACGGTCAAATGAACGGGTCCAAGTACAAAAACATCTACTGCTGTTTCAAATATTTAGTAGCCAAGTGTATGTTTCAAACGGTTACGTTACTATAACTTTAATAATATAAAGTTAATAAAACTTGATCTAAAAAACAAAATGAATTTTGAACAAAATTGAACAGTTTTAATTAATATTTAAAGTTTCGATAATATTATCGTAAAATGTACATTATTAGGATCAGACATTTAATGAAGTAAATGTTATGAAATTCCTAGATACAAAATCTTGTCAAGTTCCTGAACTGGAAACCTCACATTGAAAATGGTAATTTTAGCATAAATACATTCGTTAAAAGTACAGCAGTAGTACTGCGTATCATGGGTAAATAGTATTAGGAGGTGTCTGCTCTTAAAGAAATATTGTTAACATTTTATTAATTTTGCCTACTTACTTACATAAATAATTAAACCTCAATGAAATTTGAAAATGGTGCATGACCACTCTTAATCATCCACCTATTCACATCACTGTCAAAAAAAGATTATGTTAAGGTAGTTAAAATATACTTGCAACATACAGCTGAAGCTGAAATTCCCATCTCATTTGCATTATCTCAAAACTAGCAGAGCTGTTCAATATATTAACAAGTTAACGCCCGTAATGTCTGAGGCACTTAGTATCGCCTCCCGGTTATTGATAGCGCTAGAGAATACTATTTCATACAACAGAGACACATCTGTTATACTCCTGTATAATGATAACTTAGCACAAACATGCATTTGGTCTGTTAGAAGCCACGTGACTTTCTTACGTCGTTGGAGATATTGGTTGGCTTCAATGAACTTAGTATACGATTCTTAATTCATGTTTCAATCGAGTTTTTTTTTTATGCCACTAAGGTGGCAAACAAGCATACGGCCCGCCTGATGGTAAGCAGCTACCGTAGCCTATGGACGCTTGCAACACCAGGGGCATCACTCGCGCGTTGCCGATCCTGAAGAAATCTCTTCACACCCTTTTTGAAGAACCCCATGCTGTACTCCAATGAGAAAACCACGGGGGGGAGCTCATTCCACAATCTGAGCGTCCGCGGAAGAAAACTCCTTTGAGCCCGCACAGTTCGAAACAATTCTGGTTTCAATATGTGAGGATGGACTCCCCGTCGATGGCGAGAGTTGCGATGGTGGAAAGTAGCTGTGGGCATCAAGTCGAACAATTCTTTAGAACACTCTCCGTTATACAGGCGGTAGAACACACGAGTTGGATGCGTGCGATAGTGTTTCTGAAAAATCGTCTCTTCGTTACATCTTATTGAATATAATAGTTGTCTGCCGATGGTAAATAACTGGCCAATAGTCTTCTTTACACCCATTTATGATTTTTCTAAATTTTTGCGAGCAAAGCAACAGGCAGTATGATCTTTTATCACTTTCTCTTCATTTGCTTCCTGCATTTGATTTAAAGTTTGAATAAACTTAGCTCACTCAGGTTTTAAACAATTCAATTTACGCGTATACATTTCAAATAAAACAGATCTTTACATTCCATTGCAATGTCATGAATCATTTAGAACACAAAATAAAATTCATATAAAAAATTGTATCGGCACAGCGTTGCCTTAAACTACATTCAGAGTTTCGGGTTTTTATGGATTATTTGTTGTATCGTTCCACTTGGTGAAAACGTGAGCCGTCAACATTGGTGCCAATATTGAAATCCAATCAACGTTCTGTGATTGACAGTCAAAGCTACCTGACCAACCTGCAGGACATGTATTCGATATTCACTTGTCACTATAAATACTCGACACGCTATATCTGGATTATTACAATAAAGGCCAACATTGGTGTTCTTAATAATGATGATATTTATTTAATAACTCATTTTGTTCAGGTATCTTTTTTGCATAATTTCGAGATTTCATGTTTGATGCAAATAATGCGTAGACTTCTTTTAGGGATCACCTTCACCAAATTACAACAATTCAAATTCTAATGCTAGAAATGTCCACTGGCATGTTTTTTTTTTTTTTATACAACTAAGTCAGTAAACAAGCATACGGCCCGCCTGATGGTAAGCGGTTACTGTAGCCATATGGACGCTTGCAACACACGAAGCATCGCTCACGCGTTACCGACCTTTCCCCCCTCCCCTATGAGCCCTGGCGACCTTACTCACGCGCAGGAACACAACTTTACAGAACATAAAGTTATTTGGCTGCGGTATTCTGTAAGGTGGAGGTACTTCGCCAGTCGAGCTGCTCTTTGAGCGAATATTACGCTATGCTCTACCTCTCTCAAAAATATCAATATATTATATATTAATTATTAAAAATATCAATAAAGTAGAATATCATGTGTGCTAGTGCGTACAAGAATCCTCGGAAGTTTACTATTAGTGCTTTCGTTTTTTGTTCGGGCTCTACAGGTCGGTTAACTAAAGCTGGCACGTTCAACACATTTACACGTTCCGCTCGTGCAGTGTCTGTTAATAAGCGCGCGGCGTGACGTCGCACTGCATGCGCATCGTGAAAAGTCTGTACGCCTCTCTCGCGCGCGGTCAAGCTTATGTGTATGAAGGAGACAGTTATAGCTTTTGCTTCTGCTCATAATGTATAGAGTGGTATTTTTGTTGCATTCG
Organism: Polyploca ridens; assembly: GCA_951394255.1. Taxonomy (NCBI): domain Eukaryota; kingdom Metazoa; phylum Arthropoda; class Insecta; order Lepidoptera; family Drepanidae; genus Polyploca; species Polyploca ridens. The sequence continues at coordinate 6,693,698 of OX596246.1, read as the reverse complement.
TCCATTAGAATAGACTGACTGATTAGAAGCAATAGGGAAGACTGCGAAGTAAAAAAAAAACTAATTAGTGCGTCAGTTAGATTATCAAAAAATATTGGACAAGTATTTTTTGCTTTACCTTTTTGATAAAACGAGTTAAAGTTGGGAGTCCCCGGGCTCATCACGTCACTTAAGAGTAAAGAGTGTACTCTAACGTGACGTCACGCGGGACTTCAACACACGATATCTTAATTTTTTGTTTAAATGACAAATTAAAAACACATATCTAATATTTATTGATAATTTAAAAGACGGACTAAATTGTCTTTTTTTATATATATTTTGTAATATATTTATATATTGTAAAAAATCATACTGTAATGTGAGTACTGTGAACGTGCCAGATTTAGTTAACCGACCAAAAACGTCATTACCATATATCTAAAGTCATTACCCAAGGCTTTAATACATTATTATTTTATCAAATTCTAATAATAGTTCAATATAAAAAAAGATAAAGAGTAGTATGACTAGGTAACAAAAATAATAGTTTGTTGCGCCTAGTAATACAAAAATTACATGGTTATGTTGAGTTAGTAGTCCGACTCGTACTTGGCTGCGTTGTTATAACATCAATCGATCGTTATCATCATATTTCCTGAATTCTGATGTAATAATTTAACGTACGAGGTCTACTACAGGACAAAGCCCTCAAAAAAAACAGAGCCAATAATGACGTCATAAGTGCATAATACAAAAAAACAGGGGTTACATGACCATTACCAATGTTTCAGCAGCTGCATTCCTTCCAGTACCTTTCTGGGTTTTCTAACATCATTCACGAAGCCGTGTCTTACTCAAACTTCAAATATATTATCTTGAAATATCGTAACTTTAAGTTTTCATGATTATTATGGGGCCAGTGATGATTGTTATGCGGAATGCGGGTTCCACGCAGACGGTCTAGCTGGAATGCGTTCACAATCAGTTTTGTACAATCAACATAGTAGAGCAACTCGCTTTGTGCATTAGTCGCTTCGGTCCGACCCCAGTCCACTTTGAGGCCGCTTTATATTGAAGTGCTAAACCTAGTTAATGAGTTTTAGTTCAATGACTCACTGCGTCTTAATAATAAACCCATCTGTTTGTCAATCATATTTACTTATTCAGTTAAACAATTAAATGAAGATAATCAAAAGCCTTTTATTAACTTTGATCATTCATGTGCCCATAAACGATTATCAGTGGGCGTATGTACACGTTCAGAAGTAAATTTATTTGAACTCTAATATAAAGTGGACGTTACTGATTGATGATTGACAAACGATCTGGTCCAACGGATCAAAACAAATGCAGGATCTTGCTCTCAAAAACCACTAACTGACCTGTTGTCAGATAACAGCGACACCAGTGCGCATAGCCCTGGCTTTGCGGTCACCAAGTGAAAACAAATGTCTTTGTATAACACTTTGATTATAGTAACGAGCAATATAGGTGGGTTGTGAACTACTATACTATAAACCAGAAAACATTTTAAAAGTCTACGAGACTGTAAAAATGTACATTCAGAATTAATTTTAGTAAAAGTAAATGGGAAAGTTTGTACACAAAGAGTTAAATAACCAATAAAAGGGCACACCGCTGTTTCTGGGCCACTTCATTAGTCTCATAGAAAACCTGCCCGTAATATAGGCTATCGAGGCATTGTGGAGCGCACACCGTCGAATACAAATAAAATTTACTGGATACGTGAACTACTGCATGCTCCGCGCGTATGCAGATCCGATTCAGCTTATAACTAAATAATCTCGTTACGTGGAAGATAACGAACTATCAATTAAACTCGTGTTTGTGTGTCGCATATGAAATAATGCCACTTTTTGCCTGTGTGCATTACAAACCGGCTTGTTAATTAATGAAAGTATGTGTTGCGTTATTCTTTTTATGGTTTACTTGAAACTTGATAAGGCATGTCCATTTGCTTAAATCATTACTACGATATGTTTTCCAGAAAGAATAATCCAAATTCAGACTACAAAGATATTACGTAACGAACGAAAATATATGATCGTGTAAGCTGTACGGATACAACATAATTCTTGCTATTTACCATGATATAAATAATTCCTGGCAATAAAAGAGAACGTATGGCATCATTCCAAAACATAACCGCTAAAATATCCTGATACCTTACCGAGGGCAACACTCAGAGAAAACGAGAACGTGAACCCTTTTTCCAATAAGTATGATCGAACGTCGGAGTTTTACTTGGAGCTCGAAATTCTTGGGCAGTTGACTTCAAAACAAGTTCGGGGCAGCCCTGGGCGGGCGGTGGTGTCGGCAATATCGGCAAGTTGGCCGGCCGCAGCTGGCATACCGCCGCCAATGTCTCAATAATCCTCAAGGTACCCTCCTAATCGACTCTTCCTTAGTTCGGCGCAAGTGTGACTAACTGATTAATTCTGCGAGTCAGTACGTGCCCGGTCTGTCTTTGCCCATTATTGTTTGGCCCCACACTTTCGGACGCTCGTGTCCCATTATTGAACGATATTTGGACTATTATTGGGCGAGTCGTGCGGAGCCTTCTATTTATGTGTTATCGAAGGACGGCCGTTACACTACGGCATATAGTTTGGGATTGTAATTGCTGCTATTTTGTTAGATTGAATCCGATTTTATCTGCTTTGTTTTGATGGTTTGTGATCCAAGGAATTGTGTATTTTCAGTAATAACAGTTACAAGTGCCATTATCACGTGTAACGCAAATTGGAACTACCACTTTTGTATTCCTTGACCGAACTATTATCTTATAGTATCAAAATAAATTATCAACAATTTAGCCCGATACTTAGCGTCATTTAAATTTATAATCAACAAAATAATTTGTTATGTGGTTTACATCAAGATTTCATAAAACGAAAACAGAGTTTATATTAGCCCACGTTTATGTTTTACAAACTTCGTAATTAGTTTGTAACGGCAATGATAAACAATTTAGTGATGTTATATTAGAGGCTATTTCATATTTATAAATAGTTTAGTGCTCAATATAAATAATTATGAATTGGCAGAGTACTCCAACTGTAGGAATTATTACGACATGTCGTGTAACAAACTATAAACGAGATTAATATAATATTATTTAAATGTAAGTAATACGATGTAACTAAATTAATTCTAGTGTCTATAAACGTTAAATACGTCATTATTACATACCAACAATTGATATAATATTTAAACTAATAACATGAATAAACAAGCAGATAATGATCTCAAGAAATCCAATCGTTTTTACCGTCGTTAATTAAATTAATAAATACCTCAAGGGTAATTAAAGAACACTCTACAATAAATTCTCTTAAACGCTTATTGAAATTAAGCAAAATGAAATGTAGCTTTTATACCGATCTAAATAAGCGAGGCTTTCAGATACACTTCAAGGATATTAAGGAAAGCTGTCTATAGGTAGCTATTAACCATCTCTGTTGTTGTTAACTCGTTGCTCTGTTAATTGGTGTAGTCTTGATTCCTATGAGCTTTTTCCGATAAAATGAAGATTGCTCCACTTGTTGGCCCCTGAGGGGGACATTTGCGTGGTGGTGGGGGCAAGGGGCTAGATAAAACGAGGGTAGATCGCCAATAACTCGCTCCATTGTTTGTTGGCGGCTGACTTAATAAGTTCCCCGAATTTATTATGATTTGTAGGCTCCCTTGTCGTCTTATTATGAGGCTTTTAGCCATACTCAAACCGTACAGTGCTCTTTTAGCGTATACTATACCCTCGCCAATTTGTGCTTTTATAACCGCCTTAAAAAATACTGTCTCCGATATACGCGCGGCCTTGGGTACGATTATCACACAAACTACCAGAATGTTGCTCATTTTTGTATGTATTGCTGTCAGAATAAATACGTACAGCGGTTTATGTTGTGTTAGGAATAGAGGGGCTTCCGAAGTTATTGTTTGATCTTCTATCCGTCCTAAGTGTTTCAATATGTTTGTATAACAAAAAATCTCCACTCACACACTAATTAGTAGTAGTATATCAATACACTAATGGAGATACTAAATTTTCAGACCCCAAAGATTCCATTCTTTGTTATTAATAATAACTATTTTACGGGCCAGTTGGGGTTCACAGGACATTCATTTGTGTGCATGAACATGTCTGAGTCTAGGTGTAATTACTGGCCCTGATTCTGTTGTTCACAACTAAACTAATTTTAATCTCACTATGTCTCTTTCTAACAAAACACATAAGAAAAGGATGTAAGAAATTTAGTCCTGTCAACTTAGTCCAATGCTTGTTTTCAATATAAATTTAGTCGCCATCTATCGCGGTTACGTCTAAATACACGCAAAATAAGACGGCAAAGATTAATTTGACAACTTAAAATATGTTCTATCCTTTTTCAATCATGTTCGTAAGAAAGAGATGAGATGTGACTAAAATTAGTTTAGTGCGGATTTACAACAGAATCGGCACCATTATATCAGTTATCTGGTTTCCACAGTACAAGCTCTGCTTAGTTTGGAATCAGATGACCGTGTGTGAGGAATGTGCCAGGATGTCCCAGGATATATTTAAACACTGAGTATAAAGACCGTGAGCTCAAAAGATTTTGTAACTATATCTCTTAAAAAAAATCTAATCTGAACAATTGCAACACAGTATGCCTTCTCTATGCGGCCTAATTCATAAAATAACCACGATTATGATAGAACAATCAGAGAAAGCGTAAAATAGAGATGAACGAGACCCAAAGCGGATAAGCTTAGGTACATACATTATAGAAAATAAGGAGACAATGGTACACACCCTGATTGATTATATTACAAAAGATTTGGGCTAAATGAAGGGCAGTCTATAGGTGCCATGGGCATTTGATAAAATTATGTTGGTAATATATTACTAAGGAATAATGTGACATGTTATGTCTCCTAAGTTAAGTGATCCGTGTCTTATAGCCGCTGTTTATTTTGGCAACAAGGTCGCGACCGAGATTTCTACCGTAAACAAAATGTCTCTAACAGTGTGTTTAGGATAAAACTTATTTATGGAATTTGTTCTATTCTTATAGGATCTAGGCTTATTTGTTATTGTAATCAATTCGGGTTATTATTTATCCCAAACATTTAAAGCAAAAAACCAACTTTTGTACTACTTATTAATAAAATAGCACTCACTGAAGCTGAAAAAGGCTTAATATCAAGGGCGGGTTAGAAGTATATCAATTGAATACCCCTTTTAGAAACGATCTGTAAATGAATTCTCAACACAACATACTTAGGTACATCTCTTCATACTAGAGCTATGAATAAAGGTTGTCCTACACTACGAACGATTTGCGCTAAATAAATCAGAAAAATATAGCATTCTATTATTTTATTTAGATTTGTAATTGCAATTGCTTTTTTTTTATATACCACTTCGGTATACACTTTCGCCTGATGGTAAGCAGTTACCGTAGCCTATGGACGCTTGCAACACCAGGGGTATCACTCGCGCGTTGCCGACCCTGAAGAAATCTCTTCACGCCCTTTTTGAAGAACCCCATGCTGTACTCCATTGGGAAAACCACGCTTCATTCTTCATTTTTCTTGTAGGTTAAATTATTAAACAAGTAATTCGTTGATGATTAAGCAATGATTTATACTTAGTAAAAAAAAACAAAATATTTAGAAAGCCAGCTAGTATCGTATAATACCAAAAATTGATGGTGATGATGATGATTAGCAATGTGATACATTTTCGCGTAGCTTTATCAGTGTAAGCAATGTCTAAAATGACTTTACGAAAGTCAATAAATAAAATGGAGTGCATTTCAGTGGGCGTCATTAACGGGTGTCCGTCGAAATGTTAGCGGGGACGCGCTCGTTAATCATCACTAATAATACCACTGCCGTGGATTTAGAGAATGATGGAAACGTCCCTCTTACGCTAATGTGATATTTTAGGATTTGCCACCTTGCTATGCTAATTTAGAATTGGCGACTAAAGTGCTCTAGATTGCAACATTCACGTAAATACCGTTGCATTGAATATACAAATGGTAAAATAAATAAGATTCGAAAACACTAGATCAGGAAGTTTACAGAATCCCCGTCGGTCAATACGGCTAATCCAAAACTTGATCTTGTTGTCTTCACACGAAACTAATTTCTATTCTACTCCTAAAACGTATACTTTAAAAGCAGCTCTTAGGCAACCATTTCTTGTATTTATTATGCTAGCAACGAACACGGAACGACCTAGTCACGATTTTATACGGGAGAAATTTGCACGACCTATTTGTTATAATTATTCGCTAAAGTGAACAAAATATAACGAGCCATTTAACACTGTCATTCCGAATTAAAGAGACGGTCGATCTAAAATAGTCTACACACAAAATTATCTAAGAAGCTGTTGTAGATTGGAATAACACCTGGTATCCCAAATCGAATCAGTAGAGAGTCACTTAAATTAGGGAGAATGAATATTTCCTTTAAATAAAGTTTTTTGTTTATTTTACAAATTAAAATATTAAGAGTTAGTTGATTAGTATAAAATTATCTAGATAACAAAAATGGGTCAATTGTACTATAAATGACAGTAGCGCAGGATCAAAAATATAACGTGGTTACTGTTATTTCAAATACCTATTATATAATAAATAAATTCTAATAAAAATTGCAAACATGGCCACCTATTTAAACGGAACCTGAAGTAGTGACATTAGATCGAAAGAAAAACAAGTTTAAAGCCGTCATTAAATAAATATACAAAGTATAAGAAATAATCAATGTGATCAATATAATAAAATCAGGCAGGAGTATGTTGGCCCGCGCACGTTTTCGTATTATAATCATACAGAACTCTAAAAAGGATTTTCAAGTAATTATTAAAAAAATTGTATCAGGGGGGCTAAAAAGGAAGGAAACGCCGAATCGGATTGAGTTCCCATTAGGAATTGAATTACAAATCGTAAAATGGTCACTTAGTAGGCAATTCAGGATATGATCTCAATACGATTCTAATTCTGCAATTCATTTTTTTGACAGTTTTCTATGGAGATTCGTAAAATGGCTCACTAAATAGGAATTGCTTTTGTGTCAAATAGTAGAATCATAAGAGGATATCGAGGAGCAACTTATTACAATTCAATTTAGAGATTTTGTTGAAAATCAATGAATAATGAGGGAATTTCGAGGTTTTTCTAAAACCCATGAACCATTTTATGGAATGTTAAAAGCTATTGGCTACCAATAAAGTTCTTTTACCATCAATTTTGTGATAGCCTAACATAGTACTATCGTAATTTTTACATGATTAATATTATACTATTTTTCCACCCAGAAACCCCTCTTTATCCCCATAGGGGTTGAATTTTGAAAAGACCCTAGTAGTTGCCTATGTTATAAGGAACCTGTGTGCAAAAGTTCAAGTATCTCTGTACTCTGCGGTTTGAGCAGTCAGTTTCTTATATATTTGATTTTTTATAAAGATTACTTACATACCTACTTATAATCTATTTGAAATTAACTAAAAATAACAAAAAGCTTTAAGATCTGCAGCTTAAATTTTGATAGAATAAGCTTTAGGGTTTTGAGGAATTATATCCGCAGATCTACTTTCTATCAAAGGTATTACTAGAGTATATAAACATATATATCTGTGATGGTATATATTGCCAAAGACTAGTCACAGTGACACAAAGAGAAACACATAGGGGTTGCTTGTTTGTTTAGGGTAAATAAAAGACAAAAGTAAATAAATCAGCGTAACTTTTATTACAGTATTATCAACATTATAGTTTAGTGTAGGTAATGTTAAGGCATGATAGCAACGCCAACTCCCAAATTATCTGTGGTCCTTCCCCATAATATTAGCAGCATGATGATGACAGATGCCATACTAATTATAATATAAATATCCTTTTGGTAATCCCATGTACAATTATCTTTATCTTCGGGTAATTTATAACCTGAAAGTAATATTATTTGTTGATTATATTATATTATTGTTTACACATCATCAATAGCAGGTATCATCTACCTAACCTACCACTACCTATCTAACAAGGGGAAGTTAATAATGATCTTAGTTATGCACTTCACATGCATTGCATGTTTCATATAAAAAAATCCTAGTTTCTGTTGAACATATTATTTGGGGCTTATAATTCAATAATTTATGGTATAAATAGAAATAATAGTATATTCTTTTGTTGAGATTAGGTTGGGAATATGCTACATTGATGATATTTACGAACTCACTCTAATAAAACTAGAAACTTCAACATGGAACTCTGGTGAAATATCCTCATAATGATTTATCATGTATAGAGGATATTTATGCAATTACTCCTTTGTCTTCGCAAATACTCGGCTTTTTTAAGTTAAAAAGTCTTCATAACGAACGAACGAAATGTTTCTTCTTGTTATTTGTCCTACACATAAATTTTCTTCCCTGCACATTTCACGTGATTGTTTATTCATAATAATCCGTTATTTAAACTAAATAATGACGGAATTTATCTCATTTAAGTACTTTTCATAAAATTCAAAAGAAATTAGTATTATTTACTACCTATACGTAGGTAAAATATATAACGACCGACCATAGACTAGCAAACTTATTATTACCAGTCGAAGATGAAAATATTTTTTTAATCATTTATAAATTCCCATTTTAGATACGTAATTTCAGTTATATAAACGTTTTATAGTTACAAATGTTTAAGATCATAATTTTAATACGTGAATTCTCTATTAGTTCTTTCTTACGACATAAAAATGATAATAGAAAAACTTACTGGTAAAGTACGGTCTTTTATTTTTGGTGTTGTAACATTAATATCAAATTAGAATCAGCTAATGAATTGAATTGCATGAAATTAGTGACCATTTTACCAAAATTTATAGGAATTGCGTCAGATCTGCTGGGAATTCGGGAAATGAATTCCTTTCAGCAATATTGCGCAACTCTTCGTTTTTAACCCCGCAGGACATTGTAAGAACTCAAAAGCCCTATTATGATGGTGTCATATATTAGTTACCCACACTACCAAAGAGTTTGCAGAGTTTCCAATCCAAATTTGTGTCGAAATGCGTAGACAACTGTGATATGTTATTTGAATGCCATGAATGATTGTTATGGTTTCCTTCCTAAACGAATGCATTGGGGAACTCAAGAAGAAATAAGAATAACTCTGGCGTCTGTTGTTCTTTCATATTCAATTGTTTAATATAGGAACGAAATAATCTGCTAAATTAATTAAATATACGTCCCGGGACGTTCTTCACACATCCGCACCCAAACTAAGCAGAGGTTAAAAATGGAAAATAATTATTATACTATAATATTATTATTTCTTTTACATAATACATAAATATGTATAGATAAGATATATACTCAGACACAGAACAAACAGATCTGTGTTAATGGACACAAATGTTTGATCAAACCCACGACCTGTAGTGTAGCGGTCAGGATATCTATCCTTTACCAACTGAACCAAACACTGAAGTATCACCATTATTTTATCTGTCATTAAATCATGAGATACGTTCACTAATCCCAATGTATGATGTTTTTGGTATGATAATAAATAAAAAAAAAAAAAAAAAACAAACAAACAGTTACGACTATTTCCAAGAGACAAAGTTCGATGAAGAATATAGAGACAGACAGACACAGACATGTTTTAAATTGCAATGCACTATCAGATTACACAGAAAAATAGAGAATGTTGTATTTTAAAGTAATTAGCAGTTACTCTGTTGTCCCTCCGCGCGTAATGAAGATAATTCACTATACAGACTCGGTGGGCGGGATGTCTCGGTAATTGAATCCAACAACATTCGAGAATAACTCCGACTGCAGCGAAACTCTTTTGCTGATCCCTTGAATGAAATAGCATGTATTTCTTTATTGCGCTACTATTTATGTTTAATTACGAAACTGAAGTGCTGGGATCTGTAAACTTTTAACTCGAAGTTTCATTGCTAATAACAATTAAACTTCTGATTGGTTTTCGTAAACTGGAACTGTGTTACTCGGATTGCATCGATATCATCCATGCTTTAAATGAATACACACTTGATAATGCTCGATAAATTGAGTAGTTATATACCTAATTATTGAATAGCTTTTTATTCAGAATATTTCCAAATAATACTATGGGGCACTATAGCGTATAGGAGATACTCAAATGTCCAGAAGTGTGGGGGGCAATAAAGCTACCCAAAAGCAATCGGTCGCTCGTAGCCAGCACAATACAGTGCGCCACTCCATTCCCACTGTTCTCTCCGCTCGCCGAGGAACGAGTGCAATTTCCCGCGTTCCGTATCGCGGGCGACGTACAAAAATTGCTTTTCTGAACGTGAAAATATAGAAAAAAACAACACTAGTGCCATGCAAATTTTTGTAAAGTCATTCGAAGGCGTGCGTTTGTATTTCTCGGGTGAGGGTAAGGAAGGCGAACGATTGTCGCGGGGAATTCCTTTATTTTGTAAGAGGGATATTGCGCGTCGGGCGCAGACGAGGCAGCCAGCTGCCGCCGCCGCCCGAATGAGCGTTGTTTACCGGCGGCGACCGGCAATTCGCCCGCATCCAGCTCAGATGCTCTCCTATGTCACCCACCATCTCTTATTGAACAATGCTATCTACCATTGTACATCCAAATTAGTCCAGAGCGATCTAATACGGCACTAAATCGTGAAAGCGGCGCTACACAGACATTCGGGTGTGTTTATCGAACAAAAGTTATTTTCCTGACGTCAGCGGGCGCAGGTCTCGGCCCGGCTCGGGGTCAAGGCTCGATTTGCTCGTAAATACAAATAAATAGGATACCGTCTGAATCTCATTGCCTGATGCTTATCATATTTTATGGTTTTGTGAACTAGCGTACGAATGTTACAATAAGCAGGGGATTGTTTTACTGCTTCGGCCTCATTACACGATAATAATGTTTTGATGGTTTTTGTCTAATTTGTTATTTTAGGATCCATTATTCGATAATTTATAGTTATTTCCTTGACATTATTCTGACATATTGTAAAAATTGTGTGTGTGTTTGTGTTAAAGTGTGAATAGAGATTTAAAGTTTAATAACAAACGCATAGTGTACTAAAAGCCAGTCCACATTTCATAACATCTAAATAACAATACGGATATATCTGTTACCCCAACAGCCACGTGGTGTGGTAAGCAATGTTCGCCCACATAAATGTGCCCATTTGCTACTTGTCATGTCTTTCCGCCCTCAGTTCCCGCCCTTAACACTCCCGCAGAACTAACGGAAAAGCAAATTACTAACTCGCAATATGTTTTCTAATCTCTGTGTATAATAAAGCTGTTACAGTATTTGTCATAGCTTTTCTTTCTTCGTTTTAACCTGCATTAAATTATGAGCTTTTACCTTTATATACATATATACCTTTACCTATGTACCTTTGCCTTTTTAAATAACACATTCCAAATAAATCTCATGAAATGTCTCAATAACTACTTAGGTATGTCATTGATCAAAATACCCGTCGTGTTCTTGACTTATTGACGTCCGCACCTAAATTATTGCCTGTTTATTCGGCTCTGTATTTCCAGCGGGATCTATTGTTATACCATCTACTCGACGCCGCGACGTCAGGTATTCAGGGACATTTGAAAACCAATAAATTTGTTACCAGTAGGTCTTGCCTCATAATCTTTTCCATAGAAAACTAGTATGGAATTTTCATTTATATAATGCATGTTTATTATGATTCTAGGATACGTAGGAAACGTAATCTCGAAACTAATTTACCTATCTATAAAATTTTGTTTCCAGGTTACGTTGCCGCCTTGTAGCCGAGAGATAATTTGCGAAAAGGTAAGTCCTCGTAAGCATCTATTTGTATTCACGAGCATGAGAACTGTTCTCGGCGGCAAACATGGTCTCTCGATTCCCTCGTTTTTAAGATCGAATATTCAATGAGATTCTAGCAGAAAAAAAACATACAAAAACTACGCAACCTAATAAGCAATCAGATATAGAAATGCCGACAATCGATAACGGTAAATTCGACGAAATGTTTTTGGGGACATCGACGAGTACCTTTACTAATGCGATTCTAATGCCTATGTTCGAAGAGTCAATAAAATTTAAGTGTAATGTTCTCGATTCATTTGAATATACAAAATCTCGTTCTCGTTCTGGTACGCAGTACGACGAAGAGAAGTAGTGATTTATAAGGTAAAGATATCATTTCACGATTCCGATTCGACAGGGAAAAAATTGTATCTCGAAAATGAGAAGTTACATTCCGTTTCGGCCGCGGAGTTTACGAGTTTCATCGAGCTCGCTTTCGTCTTCCTATTTCGTGGTGGAATAGCCCTAATAACATGCCACAACTCATTCTGATTTATACCGTCTCGTTATAATTGTGCGCTTCGCTGGCGCGCCGCTATTGCCTGCTGTTGCAATTTTCATGCAACCGATTCGCGAGAATGGATTTATTCTTTCTGGCAATTTGCTCGTAACTCCCGAGCCCGCTATTGCTCGAGATAATTTAATTTTGAAACAGCTACGCCGCTAATGGAGCTTTTGTGCTTAATTCACCTACTCTAGGCTTTATCACTAAGTTGGCTTCTTTTGTTACGGTTCAGCGCGATACGCAAATACACAGATAGTAAGTCATTTAATAAAAGTCGTTCTTTAAAAATATATATTATGTAAATGGAGCGGTTTCTGGGTTAATATCAGCACGGGTAATTTCCAGTCGTGTTAACGGGCGCTCTGAAATCGTGCGAAGGACGTCTTAAAATAGTGTTACTATTTATTACTGCGTGAATCAGAGTTTTACAAGAAACCGTTATGCGGTGAGTGTTCGTAAATATAACGCAATCGCACCACATTTATGGATCAACGTGATGACATTAAAGTATTAATCGTTCAGCCACAATTCGGTATATCGAAGTTGGGTAATTTCTTACGCTCCAATCGTATTGATAGCCGTACGTACCGGAAAGTAGACAACTCTCGGTTTAACGCATCGAAACTTCTCCCTGTTCCTTGTGATTACGAGCTCTCGTACAATACAATCAATCGTCAACTTTTATTTGACTTATTCTGGAAATAAAAAACAAGTAAACAAACAGCGGGTTCAGATTCCGTAGATCCCGGGCGCAAAGTTTGAAGGTGAGCCGGCGACCGTCTCCCTAATAGAGAAGAAAAATACGTTAATGTACCCTCAGATCCCGAAGACAAATAAACTGAGGCGGACAGGGACGAAATAAAAGCGGGGAGGCACCGAGATAAATAACAATGATCTTGCGGAACGAGTCAGTGTGGCCAGGAGGGCGGCGGAGGCGGCGCGGGCGCGGGCGGCCCTGGGCGGCCGGCGCGGCCCGTGCCCGTGTCACACTACTTACACTTTTCTCATGTTATTAGACCGAGGCTACACAACATTATGTGCCTACACGAGAAAAATATATACGCAGTACGAAGATTAATTTAAACTGGCACCCTTTCATATTGCAAGTCCTCGGACCTAATTAATGACTGTGATATTACAACGTTAGGTATATGTCATGATTTTGGCAGCACAGTTTTTATTTTTTCATAATTATTAATCTGAACTAGAATAAAATAATTATATCCATTCATCATCATCAGCCTGTGGTCATCCACTGCTGGACATAGGTCTTTCCCAATAGTCGCCACATGTTCCATTCCTCCACTTTTCGCATCCATGTAGAAATTAACTTAAATTAACTTAAATGAAACTCAAAACTTGTATTTGTGAAAAACAGGCGGATGTGTTTCCAACTAAGCTAATACCGTTCATATGTTTTATCCAAAAGGCGTAACTAAGCTGTATAAAACGCATAAATTAAATGTTCAACTGTACGAAACAATACCCAATGGTTCCCTGTCGTACAAATGTCGGACGTAATAGGGTTGAAACGTTATAGCTTTTGAATTTTAAAAGCGGATTCATAATAGCTAATTTTAGTTATGTGCAATGCAATTCTCTCTCGCTTTTACAGTATAAAGCACATCACAGACGTAGCTATAAATTATGTATTAATATAAATCATAGCAAGGCATATTAGGATATATTTTCAATACTAATCTTTGAGTGACCGCACACGCTATAATATATATTTCTGTTACTTCGCCAACCTGCACTGTAATTTATATTATAGCTCAGCATATTAATATATATTATAGATACGTCTGTGATGAGCTTCATACTGTATTTCAATCATATTCAAATGATATTAATAGTTTTCAAAGCTAATCACTACTGTATAGAATTACAGCGCTGACGATCATTATGTGAGATATATTATTATTATATGATGAATCACTAAATTAAACAATGTGCACATGCTAAATTATTGAGGTTAGCGGACAACTGGAAAATGATGGCAGAAGTATTTCAGTTAAAAGAAAAATAAAACAATATCTAATCTAAGCTGAAAAGGATCAACCAAAAATAATGATCATTTTAATGAATCCCGATCGTGTCAAGTTAACATGATTTATAAACAAAGTTCTAAAACCCGAGATTTCCTTTTTCTTAACAATTTATATTTAAATTCTAATAATCTTACAAGTTTATGACAATTTAGCTTTGTTTAATAATTTTAGAATCCTCGAAGGAAACTTGAATAATAATTTGTGACCCTTTGCTCAACCCTACGTTGCGCGTTGGTGAAACAGATAACTCCACGAAATCTTTTTGTCCTCATCGAGTCGCTCAGCTTGTCATAATCTTCCCTATCAAAACAATGTCACTTTTAATTAAAATACTTTTAAATAAATAAAACTTAGAAGAAAACAGAACAAACTCGAGGCAATTGTACGCGGATTTTATTGCTGAATCCCGACAATATTCAGTTGTGGAATCCATTTATTTCATGACTGGCGTTTATGAATATTAAACGGTAATCATTTATTGTTATTTCAAGTCTTCAAAAGCCACGGATATAAATTAAACGACAATCCTATTGGCAGGTATTATGTTTATATATAGCTACTTATGACATTTCTCGGATTAATGTCTCTTGTATGATTTGACGCTATAGGGTTTATAGAAATAACATTCTTATTGTCATATTTTTTAAGCATTCTGCTAATAGTTTGAGAATGTTAATTATAGGTTACCGAGTTATGTTATCCTCGCCCAACTAGCAAAAAGTGGTTTTTAAACTATCTCCAGGAGATCATTTCCCTAGGACTATATGAGACTTATATCCGCATATAAGTCCAGAAAAGGGCCCACTTTATAAGTAAACTTTTACTTATATCGTTTTTAAGTTATTCGCATGCCTGCTTGTAAGCATTGTTTCATTGCTCAAATAATAATATATCTGACTTAACCTGTGGGTAATGTAGTTGGTCTAGCATTTACTTAATGTTTAAATTGATATAATTTTTTTGTAATAAGTAATGTAAGACTGTTTTTTATCCCAAATAAATAAATCGTGTTTATAATAGACCGCTTGAATGCCGTTTACGCCTATATTGCTCCTGTAATAGAATTACGTCAATGCAATTAGTCCTGCAAATGCCAATATAAGTAAATTATAGGAAAATTTGAGATGAATACGCGCCTCCCAATGCTTCTATAAGCTGACATTTAGTGAACAGTCGAATTGTGTTCTGTCGGTCCAGGAATTGTTTAAACTGTTTGAATAAGTATAGTATTTATGTACATATTACTTAAGGTAATTTAATAATAATAAATGTCAACCATAGTAGCAAATCAGCTTATTGTTGTTAGCCTGGTGTATATTCGTAGGGGAATGTGAATTTTCTGAAAATTATATCATGGTTTTAATTAAAATTTTAAAGCACTTCTTGTAATTTACTTATTTACATTTTAATATTTAATATTTTATTTTGAAAATATCATGAACAGTTACCATTTTTTCGGTGAGCATTGCCAAGTGTGACTTTGCGTCAATATAAGTAATATTGGTTCTATATTGGCGAGTGTTAAAACCGAAGAAGATTCGCCATATTGTTACCAATTAGGGTTCCACATTGCCCAGATAAAAACAAACTCTATTGATATTCATAGATTAGCATGTTATAGGAATATTGTAAGGGTTTGTTGTGCGTGCTAGGTTAAACATTAGTTTAAACATTGTTTTTATTTAATCCATTATCAACATCGTAGACAAAAACAGTTGCAATCTTAATGGCTGATGTCAAATCCTATAATAGAATTTACGAAACTATATAAAGCGTGTTTTAGCCTATATTGGTCGTTTCAAGCAAAAGTGACCTTATAAGAGTTTTGTTTGACCAGGATTGTTTGAGATTACTTAGCTACTATGGAATGCCTATATAAGTGTATCTAAGCTTATAATGGTATGCGATAAATCTATATAGAGAACATTTTACCCTACTGCGTGCAGTTATAATCTTAGTGATTTTATTATCTTTGAAACGCGGATATAAAATACACTTCTAAGGTAATGTAAAACCAGACAAGAAATATAAATGCTTTTCAGTAGTTTAACTTGAATTTACTTATATTGGCCATAAAAAATTAGCTTATATGAGGTTATAAGTATAAATAACAAGAGTGATTGCGCCTCAGTGTATATATTCCTGGTAGATGCTCCTCGAGGAGTCTTAAGATTTAAATGCTCCTAAGATGTTATCTTATAGGCGCATATAAGTCTGAGTTACCGGATTAATTACTCCTGAGTGCAATTAGTTTTGTTCCTAGCTTTTATAGGAGTCTTTATCCAGTAGTGGCCACGAATTATGATCCTATATTCCGACCGATATATAAGTCCACATAGCATTATAATTCCAGGACTATTTTGCTAGTTGGGTCCTCTCCTACCAGCTGCTTCTACTAAAAATCTAATAATTTTCACAGATGATGGATTTGTAGGGGAAACTAACTAATTTACTGCTAAAGTAGTAAATTTTCTTTTATTTATAAGATTTGTGTTCAGCCCTACGTACGACTTACTGCCTACGGAACCCTACACTGCGCTTGTAGTGACACTTCTACGTTGTACAGGTAACCATTATTTTCCACGCACAATTGTAAAAAGCAATCGCAAACCAGTAAGTACCTAATAATACAGTATCTGTTCCATTTATTGGTTTCACATACTAAGCATTATTTCCCGTGAACGATTCTAGGGTATTTATCTGCCAGAATAGAAACAATTTTAATAAATTGGTATTTTCAAAGTGAACAATTATAGTGATGGACTACTCGCAATGGTCCTGCGGAGCGGAGTGTGGGCCCGCACACTGCAGCCCGACCCACTTGGCATTAGTAGGTGCCAGATATGGACACGAAATTGAATAGAATAGCTATTAAAATGTATTAATTTGTAGAATGGACTGCATACATTTGCATGTATCCAACATGATTTTTACTGTTTGCAAATTGAATAAATATGAAACAATTTATTTCTTAGTAAAAAAGTTCATTGACATTCATGAAAAATGCAAAATAAGGTGCCAGTGAACATTTTAAGAAAAAAAAAGGTTATTTCCGTAGAAAGAGAATAGTAGTTATTTTCATTACATATTTATCTAAATGGCCTGTGACAGTTTTAGAATTACAGTTATTAAATATTTATTAAACGAGTAATATGTTGTTCTTTCAAATAAATAATTTTGAAGGTGGCGACTCTACAGCAGTAACACGCGAGTTAGAAACCGCAATATCACTACTCGACTGATATTACATTCCCGCGCGCCCCCTCCCGCGCCTGCCCGTCGCCATGAAGTCCCGCCGCCACCCCCTGCCAACCCCATAGGGTAATGAATTCGACCACACATATCGATATGACCTATAAAAATTTAGGACGCAATTATTCTATTTATAACTTAATTGATTGAAAAGCTCACTTTGCTTAACAGTCTGTTACTCCAGTATTATTTATTTATATCTTGCAATTTAATTTCAATTATTAAACATAAACGTCTTAGCTAAGACAAAAGCAAGTACTCCGTAGCTCAGCTTAGTCATAAGTACATTCATAGTTTGATTGAGGTAAGAACCTACCTTCAAATCTGTCAGTTTATGGGCATCATATTGTATTGTAGCACAGAATAAATGATAGTACAACAGAAGGATAACTTTCTGATAGCAAATATGCGAGTTTAAACCTAGTTACGAGGTAGGTTACGTTCATGATACTTCGCACGCCTCCATGCGACCTTCGTTATAATCACCTACCGACTGTTGCGACTGTAGGCACAATAATCATTATTGGATGTGTTAAACAAATAATCAGGGAGACTGATCATAATTATAAAATACATATACCTACTTCTAAGCCAATAACAACAAAACAGCAACGAATTTATCACCTACAATTCAAATCATATTTAGGAACTCTCCTTTTTAAGCTTCACTATACAGAAATAGAAACATTATATCACCGGCGATCATATATTTATTCTTATCCCCCTTTTTGTCCCTTTTCCATTCATGCCTGTAGCAAAATGCAAATATTTTGTTTTGTTAATATTATATCATGGCTTGTTGTGTCGCAAACGCATATACAATAGGTACGGGGGCTAGTCAGCGCCTACTGCCTGCTCGAACCACTTCACCAATCTACCATGACCTCTCATGTACACCCCATTATTCCTCCACCGCGTCGAAAAAGGACATACATGCTACTATACGACGACAGATCTTGCAATATTGGACGTATTGTAACAGCGAAAGCGTGTCCCATAAAGAACATTCTGTTTCGTACATCTGGCTTGTTTCATTACACGATGCTGTATATTTCATTATTTATATTATTGCTAACATACCTAAGTTATTGTTATTATTCAAATTCGCCTTTCAAATATGTTTCTAGTTTAATATCTCCTGCAAGTTACGAGCTGAACTTGTATGTAATATGTAGTTAATCTAAGCTAAAAGGATTTATATCGTGTAATACCACATTAATAAATAGATAAAAAAAAGAGAAGATTATCAATTCGACACGTATCTCACGTATGTAATGTCTGTGGATAATATTGTTGGAAATGAAATATATTCATAAAATTCATATATGATAATCTATTACGGCATCCAACCCAATATACAAAATTTCATAGGTGTATGTATGTTTGTTCACGCATTTCTCCGAAACGAATAATCGGATTGTAACCATTTTTTTGATTGGGTTACATTTACTTCAAATTAGGGAACCGTGCAAGTTTCATCAAATTCGGTTTTCAAGATAATTATTAGGTATGTACTAATATTTGTAAGTGTGAAGACCTGGCTTATTGATACGAGCTACGGGTGTAGTGCCAAAGGGCAAACATCTCAAAACCTTGGTCAAATTCCAGTACTAGAAAAACTTAATATTACGAAATAAAAAGTAATTTAAAAATCTACTTCAAAATGTAGCGAAAGAGCAGTACAATCCACGACGTATTCCACTGAAAATATTTTGCTGAATTCAAAACAGTGTCCGATTAGAGTTATTTCATGCTTTTTAGTGAATTTTGAAGTTGATTTTTAGTGTTGATAACTTATTTAAAATTGTTACAAAAAAATAGAACTCTGAGTTTTAGTTAGTCACTCACTTCACACACTTAAACAACCTACAACACGTTCCCGACCAAGTATGTGCTAACTAAAGCATTACTAACTAGCAACCGGCCGTATTATTTTAGTACCGGTTTGATGGATTGCTTTAAAAAAAAGGGACTAAACTTAAAATTTCAGAAATATTTCATGACAATGGATTACCAAACTTTTTGTAGAATCGATTTCTACGCATTATCATCAATCACAAAAGTGTCAAAATGGGAAAAATTCTAAATGGAAACTGCAGTCCATTTTCAAATACTGTCGAACAGGTTGCAATGATACGTCAAACAATTTTCTCTCTACATATCCAATCAACGTTCAATACACAATGGATTTCCTACCTGTATATCATAATATCTGTAGGCGTTTGAATCGATACGGATATATTTCAAAAATTGCTGATTTTCTTACCCTGTTATTGTATGTAGGCCTGCTTAAGGAAAATGCGCTTCGAGCCCTTAATATCTATGCCTACATTTCTTAATTCCTGTGCAAACAATCTTCTTGACAGTCTTGATACAGGTTATCCCTATCAATATGTCCCTCAATTGCATTAGTCCTGTCCTAGTTTGTCTTAGGATGACAGAATAAGGAGGTTTATGAAATATTGATATTATAATTACAACTTTAACATTTACTTTCATCAACGTAACGATGTGACCAGTTCTAAATAATAAGATGATGATGTGTTTTTTATCTTGATTCTAAATGCCATATAACCCTTGTAAGTTTTGAACTTTCCTGTATTTTAGAATCTTATTTATATCTCCCATATGAAACAATATCCCGTACAAATTAACCTTTATATAAGACGCTCTTACTCGTACTGAAATATGCTATGTGCATCATAAAACATGTGAACATAAGTCTTTGTGATCTTTCCAACCATTTGTCAAAGTGAACAGTGTTCTGTCAAATGAAAACAATTGCTGCTTTTATCATCAAACTGCGGGCAGTAGGTATTATATCACATTTAGGATTTATTCGCTCTAATTTAACGTAAAAAGTAATCAAACACCGGTAACTGCATAAATATTTCTTGTATGAACTGCGTATTCTTCTAAATAATGGATTATGGTGCATAGTATATAGTCATTCTTAACGATTTCAATGTGGCAGTAGTTGATTTTGTATTCCGCTACTCGTGAACTATGCAATAGTCGGTGTGGAATCAGTTGGAAACAAATTCAATGCTGCTAGTACGCTGGCCGGATTGCTTCATAGTCGTAAACTTTGGCCCGACTTCCCACGTCCGTTGTTCCGGGCGTTCATTTTTAAACAAGTGATTTAGATACTATAAAGTTTCACAGTTTTGCTTCTGAGCGAGTCAAGAGCACTTGCCGCTTATTGACTCTACATTACCTAAACAGCGGATTATTAAATTATTGTTTCCATCCTGATAGGAACAATAACGAAAACTAAGTCTAACGAAGATAACAATCAACCACCAATAACGCACAATCTTGCAAGAATATTGAGACAGTACAAGTGTTTCAGTTACGATTGAAATGTCAGTATCTAACCTATTCTAGGTGATAGCGTAGCGACTAATCTTTTAGCACGTCTCCAGCGCACGCACATAAATTGAAGTTGAGTTACGAGCCGCCCCGAATCAAACCGATGTTGCGAGCTCACCTTCTCCCCGTTGTAAATTCCAACTTCACTCAGTGAGTTGTTCAGAACATTTCAGAATAAAATAATCAATTTCATTTATCACCCAATTGTATATTCTGTTTTATTACTTGTATTGCGTTCCATACCAAAATTATTCCGTCCGATCAAACCTTGCTGACACTTGCAATTTGCATCATCATTCATGTGTAAAATTATTCGCTTGCTATCACGGCGCTGCTTTTTATTGTTCGATAAAAGGCATTGCTTTATTGACTCCCAAATTAAGTACGCATTATTTCAAGCAAGTAAATGAATTATTTGGCTACGTTTAAATTTAAGTAACCACTTTGATAGTACCTATATCTTTTTATTTATAGCCCCACAAAACGAAAGTAATGAATTAAACTCGGCGGAGTCGTGTAGTCTCGTTCCTAACCGGAGTTAGTTCTTCATTATTACGTTTCTGTTTCCGGTCGTCGGATTTTGATTTATGGCTTTAATTTGGCAAGGTTGGCGACGACAGGCCGAGACATGTCGGAGTGTTTTCAAGCAGCCATCGTGCAATTGTTTAATTAATCTTAAGCTACGGAAGCGCTGCGGGTGCACTACACTTGGTCCAACTTTAAACTCGTTAAAAGTTCCTTTGAAACATTTGGCGTCAGATAAGCCGCAGTCAGACTTTGGTTTCAAGATTGTTAACTTATCTAGTGTTATAATTAAACATCGTTTCATGTTTCATTTCTCGCGAGCATCTTTCGTTTGTCTAGTCACTGAGAAACTATATCAAAGCTTCCATTCTCGTTGAATAACCCATATATTATAAAGACAATCACAGCATGTGCATTTTGATAAAATGAATATAAAACCTACACATAGGTAGTAAATCCAAGTAAGTATATACTACTAAATTTGAAGAACCATCAACTATACTATCTCTCACGACAATCTTCCGTCCAATTTCCGAGCTTATGTGCAAGAATTCTGTTCACTCAATTTGAGAGTATCACGTGACGTTCAACAAAACTAAATTATTCCCCAAATATATGGAATTGCAAGCATAGTTCATGAATTACAGTAGTTGAGAGGACAATAAGTGTTTGTATGGTCATTGAAGACACTCCGGGGCACTGTCACCATGATCGCCAAAAGCGTGTACATAACAGGCAAGCACTGAGAGAACAAGGCTCATTCCACGCGTACAAGATGGCCGACAATGACCCTTAGCGGATAATTACTCAAATAGATTGCCCATTGGGGCATTGTCTTTGTATGCTATTCTGATATTAGCATGTTTCTAGGATAGTGGCATATATTACGTGTAGCAATTTCAAATATCTAATAAAAGGTCTGACTTTTACTTTTGTATAGTACTAATATCTGTATGTATACTGATAAAAGGAAAACGTGACAAGTGAAAAGAGGGATGAAGTTGTGTATGAAAGTCCTTCATTTTCAAAATAAACATTACTAAATTCGCTATATTGGTGTTGTTGGAATTTCAACCCTTAAGGGAGTGAAAATGGGTATTTTTTGTATTTCAAGTTTCAGAGTAAAAACACTATATTTATTATTTTGTTTATGGTTGGAAACTCACGCAACGTATATCGTTGATTTTTGAATTTCAACCTACGGGGGTGAAAAGGGGGATTACATTTTGTATTTAGGTTGTTTATTCACAAAATTGTATATTCAAGTAAAAATAATGTACACGTGTATTTTGTTATTACTAAGCATCCACTGCCGCCCGTCTATCTGTCTGTCTGTCCGTCTGCCATGAGCAAATATCTCTGCTGTCTGGAAATGGTTGAGGAACTTGTAGATAGAGCTCCGCCCATCTATCCGTCTATCTATCTTCCACGAGCAAGTTTTTTTTATCCTAATAAGCCTATGGACGCTTGCAACACTATAGGTAACATTCGTGCGTTGCCGACCCTGCAGTAATCTCTTCACACCCTTTTTAAAAAACCACATGCTATCTCAGCTGTCTGAAATGCTTGAGAAACTTGTGGATAGGTGTCCGCCCATCTATCCGTCTGTCTGTCTGTCTATTTGTCTGTCTTTCGTGATCAAATATCTCAGCTATCATGAAATGGTTAAGGAACTTATGGATAGGTCTCCACCTGTCTATCCGTCTGTTTGCCACGAGCAATTATCTCAGCAGGTTGAGGAACTTGTAGATAAAATGTATCATGATGTTAAAAACATTAAACACAAAACGATGGAGTAGTTATACGAGAGCTACTTTGACTCCCAAAAACAACCATGCCGCTGCGAACAACGAAATGTTAATAAATTCATTCGAAGGTGAAGAAATGATTCATAATTCTTTTGCCACCACGGTTGATATGGATGAGTCGGTAAATTATCCTGTTAAATTTTTAAACTCTCTTAATCCGCCATGTCTTCCGTGTCACAGGCCTATGTTGCGTGTATGTGCTCCTGTCATATTGCTTAGAAATATACGGCCTCCAAAATTTTACAATGGAACACACTAGCAGCTATTCGCCACAATGTTATTGAGGCCAAAATATTAACTGGCACTGTCAGAGGATAAACAGTCTTCGTGACGCGTATACCATGGATCCCAAATTACCTTCCGTTTGAATTTAAAAGATTGCAGTTCCCAATCAAGGTTTGTTTCGCGATGACTACTAATAAATCACAGGGAATCTGAAAAGTGGAGTTGATTTGCGGTAGGCCTGTTTCTCCCATCGTGTGAGCTCTCAATCTACGTGATCTTTTGTCAAATATCACACGTAGAGGCGGGCAATAGCCAAGAACAAAAGCTCTATATTGATACAATAATTCATATCTAGAAAAAAACATGTACTCTACGCAGATGAAGTCGCGGGCAACAGCTAGTACATACATATATCAGTTTCCTTTTTTCTTTACATTTAAATTGCTAAATATTTAGGAAAAGCAGTATAAAAATTAAAACCAATTTTAACTCTACCAAACAAGCCCAGAAATTTATACTTTTAGTTTCACCCCAAAGAAGGTAAGTACTAAACACTTTTTTTCGACTTCACCACCAGGGGCGAAATTTTTCCCGTTTCGCATCACGACCATTTAATCAGAGGTTTTGATCAACACGTCCTCGCCCGGTAATATAATTACAGTTAACAGCAGTGCGGCGACGTTATCGCGCGTATAAATTAGAGCGATTTACATTTACGGCCGAGACATAGGCCCCGCCATTACCGTGAATGATGCGGGGATAGCTGCGGGCCCGAGATCATCGCTCCATCGGTGAGCTATAGCCCATGGACATCCTGCTGGCTATTGACTACCAAATGAGTTGTTTTTTTTTTTCACAATTATATGGGAGACATATTTTAGCGTTGAGGTACTTTTTGAGCAAAATATTCTCAAAGATCGTGTTGTAGATATGGAATAATAAAACCCCACTAAACCACATACCATAGTACAATTTTGGTTACCCCCTTACAAAATGATCTTCATTATAAACATCAACGGTTCATTGATTCACACGGGCCATAAAGCAATAATCTGAAACCTAAATCGAAAACACTGAGAAATTCCCCACCACGTGAAATGAAATTCAAATCGTTCATTACATGTTCGTCAAATTAAATCCGTCACGCCGCTCATAAATTAAATTCCCATATTCGTTGCAAAACCTCTGCAAATTGGTCTTAATTTACTTGAAACGTATAGCCTTAATGGTAAGCATATAAGCAATATCACTTTAATACAATGAGGGGGATGGGACCCGTATATATCCTCGCAAGGGTTGCTTGCACGTAATAATTTTCTCCGGTGTAATATTATTTATTAGTCTATAGTTGGTATCTGAGACAATCCCCTGCGAATGCGACACAAAGTGACACAGACATAGTTTCCGAATAGAGGCGCTGAAACTGATCTGAATAATTACACTAATTTATACAGTTGTAAAGACTATCTGATCCTATTGGATTGGAAATGTAATTTTCTCGGAGCCTTCTTTGACCGAGCTTGAATTTCTAATTAAATTATTCTTCAACGCATTTTTTGTTTGAACAAAAACGTCAAATTTACGTTACGAGAGATTTTGTATACAGAGTTAACTTAAAAGGTAATTACAGGCCACATTTAACAGGTTATTTGCAGTCATGAATGTGTGTAAAGGCAATTTGATTTACCGCCGAGATATAAGACGGATCATTAGTGTGCCGACGGCAATGGCCGCGCGTCACCGTACACAATACAACTGACAAATTGTTCATCATTCGTCGACGAATATTTCTACTGTTAAACTGTTACATTATACCGTTAGCATGTTTGTTTCAGCCTTTCAGGGACATCACAATACTTGTCTGACATACATTTCGTTTAATTTCAGTAACGGCTCTAGAACTTGTAGTCCTGAAGACCATAATTCTGAAAGATCGATAATCTTTCTAATTTACTTATATTTAGTAGCGTATGCCTTACAAAGCAATATGAATAATATAGTTGATCAATAGTGGAAGCCATTTTGAAATTGTCTTGTTTTCGGTGAGTAGCAAAATGTTGTTCTTAATAAATCACTTGACACTGGCTTTAATGGTTTCGTGACACGAGAACGTATCATAAAAAAAGATTTTATCTTGTGTCTATTTTAGTCATCAAGATAGAATTAAAACTGTAAGTGTGGTATTAATTTAATTTCTAGTTCTACTGGGCATAAATTTTTCCAATCGAAGCAGTTAGTTTTAAAACTCAATTCGTCTGAAATCGAATCTACTTCCTACGTGCACCTGGTATATTGCACGTGTATTGACTTCATAAAGACGTCCGATCGTTCGATTCCTTCACTTGGTCAAGTCAAGTACGACCTTAAAGAAAATTTATATCTTCTACATTTATCTGGTTTACTAAAATGAGTAGGCATAATTTGTATGTAACTCACCATTGCGGAACAATCCAGCCGTAGTCCGTACCAAGGACTAGAATATTTACCATTCGTTTATGATATTATTCTCTGACAAGCTAATAGTGATGCTTGTACCTACATTTCAGCACTAAATGGTATCTATTTGACGCGATTGATATTGGTGGCAATATCATTTTTTGCCGCGACACGCAAGCGTCCTTAAAGCTTACTACATATTAGATTCATTATTGGAGGATATCGATGAAAATCTCCAGCATCCAATCTCTCGGGGATCGCTGGTGGCACGCGTATTCTTGTAATTTCTGAGGCATAATTTTATTTATTAGAGTGTGCCCTCGCCGGAGCGGCAAGAGCACCCCATTTGCCGCTTCATTGACTTACAACGGCACTCCATAACACTTCGCACATATTTCTGTAGCGCCTCTCTCGCAGATGTTAGATCCCTCGCACCTCATTATATTGCGGATGACATTTAATAAAACATTATGGGTATCTCACAAACGATTTTCGATAACGGTATACACGACACACGTGGTTTAGGTATCTGGAAAAGATTCTGTGATATAATATTGAAGAGGGGAAGAAAGCTTCTACTATAACCCAGGATATTTGCGTTGAACAAAGGTTGCGTCTTTAAGTTTAACAATGGAATGTATCTTGCCAAGTTTTGCATGTATCGTTAACTATGTATTAAATAATGTCTTAATTGATACACTCACTCACTCGGATTCAGCTTAGGTTTCTTAACTCAATCACCGAATAGTTTTACCAAAACTAAGTATCTACCTATAACATAATATTACTCAGCATGCATGTCATAATTAAGAATATTCAGTTGGTAAGGACACTTATAGTTCAGACAGTTTCAGTACAGTTTTTAATAACAAATAAGTTTATTGTTAAAAATTTCGTTTTTAATACAAACTTTTTGGTGACTGTACTTTTGTTGACAGTACTTGCATTGTCATCCAATATACTAATGTAAACCAAATATCAATTCAATCCGACCACTGGAAGTGGGTGAAATTCGACTTGCAAGATTCCATCCGAACAAACATATTTACACACATTGCAAATTAAATAAATGCTTATAAAAACTGTTAACGGTTGATTCAAAAATGCTGCTAATAATTTGGCAACATCAAATGCATCTCTATTATATCTCTTATCTTCTATTATTCTCGTCGCTTATGTAATATTATAATAATTATATCAACAATATAAAAATAATTTCATTGCCAGTGTAATTGTGCTTTATAAATATTGTTTTGCCATTGTCCCGTAATATACGGCCGCCCTCCGGACAGCTGACAAATTGCAGCTCATCTCGATTTACCGCACAATTAGTTTTAGCATGTTCCATTACCGCATTTGTATCCAACCAATATTTTATTTCACTACGCAATAATATACGTGTGCTAACATATCAATAGGTTACGGTTTGCCTGCTCAGGAACGTAATATGAGTGTGCAAATTTCATGGATGGACTGGTTTTATCGGTTAACTGTTATTTAGTATGCACGCACATAACCTCCGAATGTTGTCATTTTCAAGACTAGATCAATAGCTAACTTTTGGTCTAATTTCGTTTCATTCCTACATACATAACTCTTTGCATTTCCTTTAATTTTAAGAGGGTTTAGGTGTCGTTTAACATATTGTGACTATCTATAGTATTTTTAATAATATAATAAAGCTGAAGAGTTTTTTGTTTGCTTGTTTATTTCAACGCGATAATCTCTAGAACTACCAGTCGGATTCAATTGAAAATAAGAAGTTGCATTATACCTGAGTGTTATAGTCTACTTTTTATCCCGGGAATGCAAGTGAAACCGCGGGGTCAGCTAGTTACAAATAAAGTAATAAAAATATATATTTTCAAATTCCAACAGCTATTATTACTTTAAATCCAGCTAATACAGCTTCTATACCACTTCTTTCTATTTCTCATTTTTAGGGTTCCGTACCTCAAAAGAAAAAAAACGAAACCCTTATAGGATCACTTTGTTGTCCGTCTGCCTGTCTGTATGTCTGTCTGTCAAGACCCTTTTTCTCAGGAACGCGTGGAGATATCAAGCTGAAATCAAATACTCAGGTCCGCAGTCCCTTAGAGCAATGAAAAAAAAAACAAACATCTAATTCAACGCAAAAAAAAAGATACGGCCGTTTATGCCGCATATTTTGACGATCGCAAGGGAATCAAAACGAAGAAGCAAGGTCATGTATTACAAGTAAAGGAAGAAATCCGAAAACCGCAAATTTGTAGTTACATCACTAAAAATAACATAATCGGAAAAAGGGGACAAATCTTAGAGACTCGATTCCCGCGATGAACGAAACATTTACATACCTACAAGTCTGCACGGAACCCTCGATGCGCGAGTCCGACTCGACTTTAATTTCCTTTTATAGATTTCACTCACCTGTAAAAAAAATTGAGGATTTTGAATGGATTCTCTCTTATATACTTGGCATAAAATGTGTCAGGGAATACCGCTAACTACTCGTGGTACTTGTTCAGGCTTACACATACGTGTATAGTGAAAACTTTCATCCACCGTTCATTCCAATGCGGGTCGAATTTCCTAAAACCCAAAACGTGTGCCCATGAAAGGAAGCTCTCTTGCATACCTCAACGTTACTGGACTAGGTATTTCTGGATGAAAGAGTAAGTTGGTGAGTAGTTTATTTATATCACAGTTGGATTCGTATCTTTGGCTCGATCCAGTTTCAGTAGTCTTATTTCCACAGAATTTAATTTTCATTAACAAGCCGACAACTTAAGGCAAAATGAGAAATTCATTTTTATTCGTTACAATTGTTACAGTATAATTTCGGCATTATCTTTCCCAGCAGGTTTGTGAATGAAATGATTAAATCGCTCCAATTTTTAGTCGCACCCTTAATAAGAAACCCGAAAAATAAAATGGCTAGTAGACGCTGGTATGCATTTTAAAATAAGGGGTAAGTAATATTGTTGAGGAAATGTGAAAATACATCTTGTCTGAATTTTATGAAAATAATTATTGTTCTGGATCCTTTTATGATCCCTAATGTTTTACAAATAAAAACTGTTTTACTTTAATCTCTAAATTCTAAATCATAATATATTTAGCTGAATAAGCAAATATATTTTAGAGAATGTAATATTGTATGTAAAAAATAACCCTTACTCCACTATGACTCTTTCCCGCGGTAAAGTTTACATTCAAGTGAATGTCGTATGTTAGATTTCAAAATCACAACTTATAAAAGACACAAATTATAAAATAAATATTTCATCGTCAAACTTGTGCCTAAAGCCTTAGTTAGTACCTTTTATAACATTTCTGTGTGCGACCGGGTGACGGATTTTGATTTATCATTTTAATTTGGCGAACGGTGACGACGGCCGAGGTGTGCCCCCGGGATCCCGCGGGATTCTTCGGGACCCTCGGTTTAAATTTAAATCCGTTGTATTAAATAATTATTTTGTGGCTACATATACACAAAATTAACAAATTTCACTCTCATTAATAGAAATATAAATTCTTCTAAAAATAATTTAGCTTTTCATCGTTTTGTCTAATTTACCCTCTATTTTCCGTATATACGTCAAAGTACGTCGCAGACACAGACATAAACCTGTGCTAACTTAAATTACAAATAAAGTTGCACACGGTTGTTAGTATATGCTTAGACAAGTAAGCCTTCCGTTAGGGTGGCTGAGGCAGTTGCCAGCTCACAGCCAGCGTAGTGACGTCACGCATCCCCTACCCCCCGCCCTACGTAGACGCCGTCGCCGCCGCCCGCCTTCATTTGTTTTCTGGTGTCACTTCTTATCTCGTCTCGCAATTATTACAATTTGTCCGCTCCTCCCCTTATCTTAGCGAGTTTGCTACTTCAGCATAAAGGCAGCTGACTTCAGCTGATTCGTAAGATCATATTGAGGAGGATTTTCTTCTGTTTTTTTTTCAAATTTTATTTTAAACTTTAAATAATGACAGTGCCGTAAATTGCAGAGGTGGCCGCGAAACGCCGCAGACAGGCAAGCAATTTTTTGTTGTTTTGCTACCTTAACATTTTCATCGCCCGGCCCGGTCCTTCTTGTTTTGATGGGGCCATTTCATAGAAAGTAGGAATTTTTATAAGCTTCATTTCTTCAGGCTATCTAAGAAGATTTTCTCACCTAGCAATTGAATAGCAGATGCGATTATAATAAAATAGCTTAAAAGGACCTAGAAATATGCGAAGTACGGGGTTTCCCTACAGCCACAACTAAATGTTTACATAAATTAGGTACTTGGTTAGAAGTAAGTCGATGCATAACGTCCGGCCGCGAAATGTCCACGACGCTAATTTGGTACAGGTGTACATGAATTAACCGCTCACAACGTCCGCGTCGGTCGTTAGTGCGCCCGATTGCCGCTGAAGCGCGCCGTCTCCGTATTTTTATCGTTCCTTCGACGGAGGGGAGCGACGCGCGCGCTCGTTGTCGCGACAAAATGTTCAATTTTAGATACAAATAAAAAAGGTCGGACGCGTCGCGCAGAATATTAACGGCACACAATATGAACGTAGGCATCCGGAATTCGCGTCAAAAGTGCCAAAACGATGTTATTCTTTTCCGCGCAGGGGTAATAAGCGAGGCGGTCCCAGCCGTGCCGCGGATATGAAATCCAGAAATGTTTATGGCGCGCGATAATGGAAGGCTCCGTATCCGATCGGGGTTTACGGATGAAAGGATCCACTCGTAATTAGAATCCTTAAGGTCTTTTGTAATAGCGTAATTGTTTCCCGTTGTCGCCTTGGAGCAAGCCGTTATCTCTATGAATGGAATGACTAGAATACAAAGAAGAAACTGCAAGCGTTACGTGGAGCGCTCCACTTTCAGTTTAGAATTGATAAATTATGCGTTTTATTTCGGGTTGCTAGAGTTCAGATTGTGAGAAGAGCAGGAAGCGGTTGACGCACGTGCCACATTGCGGAGTGATTGAAATACGTCAGTTGCACCGTCCGGCGGCGCGGGCGGCGCGATGCGATCACATACCCGCTCCGACCTGTGCCCTGATTCACTCGCCAAACATCGTCACTTCTAATTGCATTCGTAATTTACTAATGCATCACAATGAAAATGCCGGCTGCTGAACAGGAAAAGAGACCTACAAAACACTGACATGACAGACATCCCACTGATTATAATATTAAATTAGATAAATTTGCAACAATGTTAAGACGTTGCAATAATAGGCTTGACTGTGAATAGCAGGTCGGTCAGCTAGCATGCTAATTGGTCCTTTCAAGTAGCTTGATCATGTAGTTACATGGCCAACTATTACTGATTTATGGAGACTGCCTTTTATTTAGATGGCATTATTAGGTTACGTATATGCCATACTACGCTGAATACGTTCTTTAAATATTCATTATTTCTTACCGTTAAAGAGTAATAGATCAATTTGATTTACGCGGCAAATCAAATTGATCTATTACTCTTTAATCAAATCAAGTCGTTATAGTGAACTAGGCGAAGAAGGATATAGGGAACGTTTTGCCCTCGGAACACGGGTGCAACTGCCGAACTAGTGTTACTATTTACGACGAAATTACCGATAATATAGTTGATTAAGGAATCGTCATTCCTAACCTAGTTAGCGGTGGTCACCACAACGTGGCAGTAAATTTCAATAACATCAGATATATACTCGTACATACTCCAACATCTACATATATTGAATACATGACAGGTCACTAGCAAGGTAGGTTCCAGTGTAGGTACCTATTTACAATATGCTGTGTTCTGCATAGACACATGGATCGGTACACCGCAATAGCCCCGGAGCCATGTTAACACGCTTAGAGCAGATTTGCTTATGAATTGTTCAACTCTGCAATTCGATTGAGTTATTGCTCGACGGACCATCATCGGTAATAGTATTTCCTAATTACCTCAGTCAAGCTACCGTCTACTATAAGTTCATTATATTCCGTAATCCACACCTCTATACCAAGCACCCAAAAGGGAGCCGTTTTCTTAAAATTCTCCGCGAATTTTCTCTATAATGTCAAAGGTTCTTCGGTAAGGTCTCTTATTACAGTCCCACAGTAGCTGGTTATATTGTGCGTACTATTCTAGCTCAGTACGTGAGTTCGGTGTGGTCCTTCAATAGACTCCTGTAATAATATTTGCATACAAAGACGATCCCGCCAGTGCTTTGCGCTTTGTACGCAAATTTGTAAATTTTCTACGGACTGCCACTACTTTGAACACAGGGAAAGTATCCTCCTCGTATAAATATAAAATAAAAGGTAGGAACTATCTAGGAGATAATTTGAAAAATACTGCATATAAAATCATATTTCATCATTAGGTTTGTAGAGCTAATGAAAATGTTATTTTCTTTAGCGAAAGCCTGTGATAAAATGCAATTTAGCATGAGATTCATAGTGGAATGCAAACAATCTTATGATTTTCTCGAGCAGATTTTAATCGAATTCTTTATATCGTACCTGGATAACTTTATGAAGACATAAGCTAGATTCGTGATAACAAAATAGCAAGTAAATAAAGCGAAGAGAATAACATCACTGCCAATAGAATAAGTGACTTAAAAGTGCTGGAAAACTCTATTAGATCGCAGCGTCGATATAAAATTAAGAGATATTTTCTTTAGAGAATATATCGCTCTAATTCAAACAATTGTCGGTGAACACATCCCACGTAAGAGATTAATTGCTGCAACTTTCGCTGACCGAAACGTATAGCTCTGGAAGTATGAGTGCGAGGGAGAAAGCGCCGTTTCACGGCAGCGGAACAGAACGGATTAAATTGCAAGTACGCTGATGTATTTATAGCTGGACCGGAGACAAACGAGCGAGCGCGTGATGGACCTGCCTCGTTATGGGAATTAATCGAAGTTGCAGCGAATGCCGCACCTGCACCATCTAACTGAAATATGCTTTCCACTGCAACGCTGATAAATCCGGAGATCTTGTCAGAATTGCTAATTACTGAAGCCAATTTGGAAAAACTTTACGAACTATCGGGATTTAATCCTATGAAATAACAATAAACTGCAGCATGACTGATTTATACGTAACAGACTAACAGAAATGTGCATCAAAGTTTGAACAAATAGAATACAAAGACAACTCAGCTAACCTACTTAAAGGAGACCCCCACAACAATGGCTCTCTTTTCATTTCTCGGAAGTAAAGCATTAATTTCCATTTCCAAAGCAGATAAGTAAAACCAATTTAAAAAAGACGAATACATAAGCAGAAATTTGCATTACAATGTATTTCTTTAATTTATTTTTATTCTTTATTAGGTATTATTGCGTGAAGCGTTCGTAGAGGTTGATAAAATATTATCTTTTGCAGTACAGTTACTGTTCACACTGAATTGCTCAATTTGATCATTTTAGCCCGAGCACCACCTGCGGCCGATGCAGCCTACATGAGCTAAAATAACCGCGAAATCGAATTATTGGCCTTCCGCGACTATGCAGTTCGGCTACGCACTTCAATTGCCATTCCGATCGGTTGACCAAATATAGTTTCTGGGCACTGAATAGGTTATGATTGTTAAATCAAGTACTTGAATGATTTTAATCACCATTTTGGTCGATGAATATATTTAATATGAATTTAATAACTAAATAGATTTATTAATATTATGATGTGCTTTGAGTTTCAGCATGTGTTATTATAAAGTACTTTTTAAATAGGAGCAAAAAGCTTTTTTCTTTTTTGTCTGTTTTATCTATACTAATAATATAATAAAGCGGAGAAGTTTTCTTGTTTGTTTAAACGGGCTAATCTCTGGAACTACCATTCGGATTCGAAAAATTCTATCACCAATAGGAAGCTACATTATACCCGAGTATTATAGACACTATCCCGGGAACGCGGATGAAACCGCGGGGAACAGCTAGTAGGTAAATACGCATGTTAGCAATCGGTAACTTGTATTATTTATTTATGAATTTATATCACAAAATAAATAACATCATTCAGTGTACTTTATTTACATTCACTATTATAAGCTTAGCAAGAAGCGATCGAAAATCATTTAAGGTTTGCAAATACTATTTAGGTATTTGTTATATAATCACTCCTGTAAGAAATTCTTGTCCTTTTGACTCCGGCTCTGGGGCGAATGGGGTAAATTCTAACAATCTCACAAAGGTCTTCATCATTTTCTCAAACCCCGATAAAGCAAATGGAACAACGGAACTAGAAAATTCGAGTCAACCGTTAAGCAACAATACAAAGGCGGCTTTGATTCGCACACAATGCAGTGAGTAGTCGAGCGGCCCGTATTGTACCACGTTCGCTACATAGAATATTTATGGCGTCTACAAACAAAACTTGAAGAAGCTAAGTGGTCTAAGTTAGCGCTAATTTAAGAGTTCGGCGCCGAAGCAGGCGCGGCGGGTCTGGCATGCCGCGGCCCGGCGCGCAAAGCGGAGCGGAGCGGGCGGCACGGCGCCTCCGAGACTGCCGTACTTTGTCATAACTTAGTCCGTTACAGCTCTCAACCTTCCACACAGACACATACTGCTTCATTTAACTCAGCTTTTGTTCTTACTTGTGGCAGCTAATCAAAATTTACAGTGTATGTGGGATATTAGTTACATTACGAACTTACCGAATAGCAATTATGTGGGGAGCTATTGCAAATATAATGGACGATGTTATTATTAGGTGTAATTTAACTTTTCATTATCCATCATCTTATTGTCTTACGTGTAGCCAACATGTAGGTATTTTGTATAGTTCGATTCGGTGTTATGATAGAAATGCAACAACAACAGCTGAATACTGTATCTCCATGACATGGTCCCATTGTATGGAAGTATGGCAGAAAAATCAAACAATTGAGATCCAAATCCAATCACCTAAAAAAGCTGTATGGGCCGGTACTCCTGCTATATTTGCACCGCAACCATTAATACCAGAAGCCTTAGTAGGCTGGCAGCATTGCCATATTGAAAGACAACGCTTGTTCTTTTGGCAAGGTATGTCAGCTCTATTGTCACGAAAAGTCTTAATGTGACGATAAGATACCTCTTCAAGCAACCGATGAGCCTCCTGTCCCCAAGGCCCTAGAATCCCAATCATAAACGCTGGAAATCGCAAAGCTATAGACAAGCTACTAAAGGGAATTTACCAGTTTGTTAAGGTGTTCTGAGGTTATTCAGTTATATCGGAGTTCATTATAAAAACACAAACAAACACTCAAAATAAATTTTACAATGACGTTGACGGCACATGCACAAGTTTTATAATCATGGTTTTATAGTTTGTGTCTTTGGTTTGTGTCATTGTTGACATATGTATGATGCAGTTGGTGTCGTCAGATAATAAACAATACACTTGAATCGATTATCAAATGAAAAATAAATAATAACAGAATAAAATCTGTTCAAAATCACTTGATCTATAATATAACGTGCTAAAAAAATGACACACTCAAAAGGTTATTTTTTTTACTGAAATATTAGAAATCGCATTTTTATTTATATGGCAGGCCATTGTAACTCTATGGGCAGCCCAGAATCCAGACAACTTCTTTGATCCAGAATCTAAAGGAACAGAAAGATAATATTTTTTGGCGGGAACTTACAGAGTTACGTTGCGTTTTCGTTTTATTTTCATAAATTCGTGTATATTGAGTTTTATTGCATATTATGGTTGTGTTTTACCCAATAAAGATCAATACATGTCCACCAGTGAAGTGAAATGAAATTAATTAATGTGTATCGTGACTTGTATCGTATCGTGAACTTGTCTCAAAAAGTTTGTGAAAATTGTTAATAAATCGAGAAAAATCCCTTTAGAGTAGAAAGAAGAAAGAAAGAAAAAAAAATATTGCCCCAAAGTACACACTTTTTTTTTCTTTTTTTTATATAATAACAATATTTTATACAGAAAAAGAAAGAAAAAACAGAAACATATTCTATGTGTACACACATAAATACCTGCTTATAATAATTAGTATGTTGCGTGGGGTCAGGCAGTAGGCAAGAATTGAATGCTTAGATGACGGAAAGAAAATGAAAAGAAAACGTATGAATATATTATCAATCTAATAATGTTATGCTTAACGAACAATGGTAATATCTATGTGAATAAAGTTTGCCGTTGGTAAAAATTCTGCATCAAAATTAACATAATTTAAAATTCAAAACCGTATGAAATACTTCATTGCAGGAGCACGCCACTGAAAAGGGGCATATTAAATACATTTAGCAGCACTTTGCGAGAAACGAGTAGCGAAAAAATTCTTTTAAGAATATCAAGCACGTTTCGACTTGACTTTAGAGAAAGAAAAATACGAGTAAAAATAATAAATAGCGGTATAATGGCGATCTCCACGCGAAAGATTAGCCACAAAAGCCAGGGGCTTACCAGTATTTATAAGGAGTGTTAGCGGCACGCCACAGGGCGGATCTTGAAATGTTTCTCCTGCCTCTGGACTTCACAAACATTTGTATCTCTATAAGATACGAAATAAATTAAAGTCTAATGAATCTTTGACGACTTAACAATAATGTAAGCGTTATTAAAATATAATAAGTCACAATTATGTCCTAAATATTCTTAATTAAAGTCATAACCTACTGGTTTTGTCCTTTAGTATAGTTTGTGTAGTTAGCGTCTGACATCCGCGAACATTAGGGCCTAGTTACCGGACGGTCCCAATGCGGCCCGCGCAGCCGCAACTTCCCCATAACTCGTTTACTCTGGACCACCTAATTTGCTTGCCGACTACGTAAACCAGTCAACTTGTCAGTATAATTTATAGTATCCTCACACTGTTTACATTACAACGAATTTGTAAGAAGAAGATACGACCTTGTTTATTTTTTATGTTCGCGATGTGAATTTCTAATTCTACCCTTATTTCGAGGCAGTTTTAGCTTCATTGTATGTTATGATAACCCTACTATAGAATACTATATGTATATTACTAATCTACCAACCGGAATTCCTATTAACTTTAAGGGTATAATACAGTAGGTACACTAGGTACTTATTATTTATATTATAATATGTATAATACTTAAAGAAATATTTTTTTAAATTTAAACTGAAACAACTTATTTTGTTTAAGACTTTTATTAAAAGTTTAATAAATATTCCTAAATAGGCTCAGTATATGATATTCCCCCAAAAATATTTTCATGCCAAGACGAGACCATATGGCTCGCACTGTAAAAAAAATATCAGATCTCATGTCTCATTCTCAGAGGCACAGAATAATTAATGTAGAGCCAAGCTTATAACTCTACACGCCCTAACTCTACAAACCCTAACTTCACAAACTCTACACCTTAGTCAAAATATGTGGCTCGGCCCTTTCGCTACTACAAGAACGTATAACAGAAAAGTAATTACAGTGAATAAATTTTTCACCTTACGCCCATGTGGCGGTAGCGTCATATCCCGAGAATTTTGTTTATCTCATATAATCCAAATTGATCCTCCAATATAATCCTTCATTGGCTCGTACACTGCCTCTGCATTAAATAAATTAAACACTTCATTAATAAAATTACTTCATCCTAATCAGCAGCAACAGATATTCAATATATAATTCCTCATCTATTATTGGATGTAACAAACTCATCAACTGTAATTGAGTTTTAGTAAAGTCTCCAATGAAGAAGGTATATGAAGGTGAAATTTATAAGCGGTCACGGAAGCCGACCACAGCTTCCAACTGGGTTGCACGGTCCAAGGGTAATTGCTTCATCGTACAGATTTGTACATAAATGAACAAATATGTTTGCGACCCGCTTTTGTGTTCACTTGGTACAAATGAAATAATGAAGCGAACGTATTACTGAAAACAGAATTTTAATACAAAGTTCTGGATGGGTTAATTCAAAAAATCTTCACATGTCGAGGAATTTCTTCCTTTGTGCGTAAATCTTCTTCTTTAAAAGTAGGAAGTTAGCTTAGTTTTCACGCAATTTTCCACTGCTTAAATATATTTTGAGAACGCAAGAATTTGTTGTGAAAATATGTATGTAATTCTGTTAGTCAACATAATTACTTTTCATTACGAAAATTGAATTACGACTTGAGATGTGGCAAATGAGTGTAGTGATTGCGTGAGGCATTAAATCTCCTGCAGCGAGGTATCCAGGTAGGTAATGAATACAAACTGCGGGCCGCGTGGTTAGCACCGCAGTAAATTAAGCCAAGAGAGCGGCGGCCCGCGAATTGGAAACCACTGCCGTGAACTGCGCAAAGTACGAGAAGTAACCATCTACCAAGGGAATACATCCTTATATACCATTGATTACATTTATATAAAGGCTTCTTTCATACATTAATACGACAAATTAAAAGCTGGTTAAAATTAAATAATACAGTTTCCTTTGTATAAGGTAAATCAGTAATTTCAAGAAATTATTGATTTCTTATGTGAATATTACCAACAAGAATTTTAGAAAAGGGAATGCACAGTTTTGTTCGCGATTTGCAATTACCTCAATTCGTGGAAATGGAATCGATAGAGGTCATCGGCACCATACGCATCATCAATGAGGTCGAACCCTTAGGAAGGGTGTTCGCCACACATTACCCCTGTGCTCTCACCCCTCATTGGATTCCAGGAAAACATTGCAGTGTCTTCAATTTCTTATTTAACCTGAACCAGGTATGCAATTTATTTATTGCATTCGTTCTATTCTATCGAAATTCAATTGTCAGGATTGCCCAGGGCAAACCACGTTGAAATATGCTTTTGTACCTATTACAAGAATTGATTATTTGATGAAATGCATTTTATTGTTCTTAGTCAATAGTGCCGAAACAATCAAATATATAACACGATGAACTATTTGAACTGAACGGATAGGGTTACTAAAATTTTACTATTGGAAAATTGTATCCAAAATTATCAGCCGATGTTTATTTAATCCCAGCATGAAATTCCGCCGGCTCTCTGTGTCTTATCTTAAACTCGATCCAATAGTTGCAGAAAATGTTTCCATTTGAATCCTGGAAGAATAGAAACGGGAAACCAAACTTCTTTTCCAATTTTCTCTCAATGGCCATTAGGATGAGAAATGTAAAGTAGATTCCCGAACGAAGTCGAGATATGTGTTCGAAAAGAATGAAATTTCAAACTAAACTGACGCCGCAGCGGTACTAGGATCCTCTCAGCCGACGAACGACTGCAAGATGCAGACTGTTCAGAAATTATTTACATGTACCACGACTCACGAAACACTAGCATTGCGTTCCTCAAAATCATACAATGAATCTACCACATAATTTTGGATAAGGGTACAAAAATTCTCAAACAGTGAGCTCTCCGTTCACAAATTATGACTATGGTGCCAATTCTGTTGTAAATCGCACTAAAATAATTTTAGTCACATCTCATCTCTTTCTTACAAATATTATTGAAAAAGGATAGAATATATTTAAAGCTGTCAAATTAAACTCTGCCGTCTTATTTTGCGTGTATTTAGGCGTAACCGCCATAGATGGCCACTAAATTTATATTGAAAACAAGCATTGGACTAATTTGACAGGACTAAATTTCTTACATCCTTTTCTTATGTTCTTTGTTAGAAAGAGACATAGTGAGATTAAAATTAGTTTAGTTGTAAACAATAGAATCAGGGCCAATGTAGTTCTAGTGATTGATAATAATTGGACAGCGACTTTGTGTTGAAAATTAATAATAATCTGGGGGTAGTATGCTATTGTCAGAAAGGAGATACAAGTTCTGTCCATAGGAAACAAGCTCTGAGATCGTGACTTAACGTTGCGTCAACAGGTTACTTGAGTAGCTGACAGTCTGTAATTTTGCCGGCGGACCAACTTGCGGACGGGACCCCTCGCTTATTTGTGAGCCCACAAGTAACTTTAAACTGCTTAGACTAATATATAACATGCTCTAGAGTCCTAAGTTTATGTCCCACCCCTGTGAATTCACCAAGGTATCCTCGAGAAAGTTCCGAGGATGTATTTTCTAATGTGTAAATGTTTAACGCCTTATAGACCAGGGTAGAAGCCTTTAAAAATAATGAAAAGTGAAAAAAATTTATAATAGAATGAAACCCATTAGAAAAGGAGGGAAATATGATAAAAATGAAAGGAAAAATAATTTACGGGCGATCTGAGTTTGGGAAGGGGATGGGGGTGAGTTTTTAAGGGTAAAAAACGGTTTTTCTCGATTTCCGGCAAAACTAAAAGTCCTATCGTAAAAAGTCAAATGGAAAAGTTGTAGATAATAAAAAGATCTAAAACTTTTGTATTTACACTTTTTTCACATAACCTCAAAATTTATGTGAAAAATTCAAAAAACCAAGTTTTTGGTTTTTTATTTTTATCTTTTACAAAAATTATTTTTTTTTAACGAAATTTTGTGAAAACTTACCTTTTTATGTCCCAAATACGCTGTAATTTATTTAATTAAAAATATTTATTTTTTCACCTTATTTTGAATTAATATCGAAAAAACACCCTAATTTTCAATCGAAAATTCACCCGTCAAAATATCAGCTTTTTTCAAAAAGTTGGTGTGGTTTCTGTTCGTTGAAATCTCTACTTTCCGAAGGTGAAAAAAAACAATATGTTACTATGGTAAATCTTCTCAGAAAACGCAAAAATTAAAAAAAAACTTGAATTTGAAAAAATTTTTTTAATTATTATAAATAATTTTGAGCTATTTATTAAAATTTAGACTTTAATTACTCGAAAAACGTTAGATTACATGTGACGTTGATAACAAAAAAATTGCAAATAAAAATATACTACTATAATTAACAAACAAATAAGTTAATTAAATTAATATTTAATAAGACATCTACAATATTTGGAGAAAGTTGTCTAATTTTCTTTAAATTATATGCGTAGATGCTTATTTATAACTATTTTGAGATAAGTTATATATATACCTGAGTAGATATACCTGAGTGACCTACGAAAAATTGTAGCCCATCAAAAGGTATTTCGTGGAGAAGTGGGGAAGGGGCTAGGCGGGTCTGGGTCTTACTACATACATACCTACTATTATATACTATATATTTCGTAGCAGCTGTTACAACCGCTAGCCTAACCAGTATTCGAAATACAGTACAGTATACAACATCGTTTATAAAAATACACGTGCACGCTGAGTTTCTTGAAGATAATTGTGACAAGTTTACTTAAAAAAACAATAAAACTTTTCGAATCTGCATAGGAAGGTAAATACTATCTCTATTTTTATCTGTATCAATCAACTCAACCATAAAAATCGTAATATTTTCTTTAAAAAATAGTATGCTTAACTTAACATAACCTAAAGATTGAAATTAAATGATATTTTAGTACAAGATAAAAAAATCATTATCTCCTTAATTTTGCACAAACAAATTTAGTTAATCCCATGAAAAAAAATATATTTCAAAATCTATAAAAAATATATATCGTAAATATATTTCTAATAAAACAAACTTTTGGCCGATTTTCATATATATTTTATACTTTTTTATAGATTTATAATATATTATTTATACATTTTGACATTGATTTCTGAGAAGATTTACTATAGTAACATATATTTTTTTTTTTACCATCGGAAAGTAGAGATTCCAACGAACAGAAACCACACCAATTTTTTGAAAAAAGCTGATATTTTGACGGGTGAATTTTCGATTGAAAATTAGGGTGTTTTTTCGATATTAATTCAAAATAAGGTGAAAAAATAAATATTTTTAATTAAATAAATTACAGCGTATTTGGGACATAAAAAGGTAAGTTTTCACAAAATTTCGTTAAAAAAAAAAAATTTTTGTAAAAGATAAAAATAAAAAACCAAAAACTTGGTTTTTTGAATTTTTCACATAAATTTTGAGGTTATGTGAAAAAAGTGTAAATACAAAAGTTTTAGATCTTTTTATTATCTACAACTTTTCCATTTGACTTTTTTCGATAGGACTTTTAGTTTTGCCGGAAATCGAGAAAAACCGTTTTTTACCCTTAAAAACTCACCCCCATCCCCTTCCCAACCTCAGATCGCCCGTAAATTATTTACCCTTTCATTTTTATCATATTTCCCTCCTTTTCTAATGGGTTTCATCCTATTATGATTTTTTTTGGTTTTAAAAATTATCGACCCTGGTCTATTAGACAAATGATAATGAATTACTTTGGCAACCTTAGAAGACACAATTTTATATTACCTATAATTAAAATAACAAATTATTTGGCAATCAACAATAAAAAAAATAAAAATGCTTTTTTGTATTTTTGGTGCTCGTACAATTGTTTCATAACAGTTAAAAAAATAAATCCTTCGATCTAAATAAAATAAAAAAAATGCGGTAGTTTTTTGTATTTTTGTTGCTCGTACGAGCTGTACAAACACTGAAGAGATTTTAATGGAATTGTGTATGTAGGTAGATCCTACTTTGAAATGAAACTGCAGGGCAGAAGCTAATTCTGTAGCCTGGGTCAGTAGACAAGGTGGTTATCGACAATCGTCATCGACAGTAAACGATCAACCTTTGTATGGGTTTGACATTTCAAATCGAAATATTACGAGATTTTTAACAATCTCTTATGTCAATCCCATACAAAGGTTGATCGTTTACTAACGATGACGATTGTCGACAACCATCTCGTCTAGGGGGGCATGAGTTGGGTCTGAAAATAGCGCCTTACAAGACCGAGGCGCTATGGTTCCACAAACTGCCAAGAAGCAGGGAACCACCCGACTCATGCGTCCGAGTGGGTGAGTCGGAAGTCAGGGTGGGGCGGTACATGAAGTACCTGGGCCTCACCCTAGACAGTCGCTGGGGCTTTGAAGAGCATTTTGATTGCCTTGTCCCCCGAATCGAGAGGGTAGCGGGTGCGATGCACAGACTGCTGC
Source organism: Polyploca ridens (assembly GCA_951394255.1). Classification (NCBI taxonomy): domain Eukaryota; kingdom Metazoa; phylum Arthropoda; class Insecta; order Lepidoptera; family Drepanidae; genus Polyploca; species Polyploca ridens. Next base: position 6,650,798 of record OX596246.1, on the reverse strand, counting down.
CTAATCTCGGGGGACCGAGGGAGGAAGTTCGCCGCCTCTATGCGGGGGTCATACGATCCGTAGCCCTTTACGGGGCGCCCGTATGGGCGAAAAGGCTGGCCATCCGTCGCTGTAGAACGAAAATCTACAGCGACCAGCGTAGGATGGCCCTACGGATCGTACGGGGATACCGTACCGTATCCTTTGAGGCGGCAACTATTCTGGCTCGCTTTCTGCCACTAGATATTCTGGCGGACATGGATGCGAGGGTCTATGACCGAATCCGCATCGTCCGCCAGAGCGGTGGAGGCGACCCAGAAGAGGCGATCAAACGGCAGGAGCGACTTATCGCATTCGCGACATGGCGCGCAAGGCTTCATCAGGAGCGATTTGCGCACAAACGCGTCGTCGAAGCAGTCCTGCCGGTCTTCGAGGCCTGGATGCAGCGAGAAGGTGGACGACTCACCTACAGACTTACACAGATAATCACCGGGCATGGGTGCTTCGGTGATTATCTGTATAGGATCGGACGTGAGGCGACGGCGGCCTGCTTCCACTGCGGTGGGAGCGACCAGGATTCCGCATCGCACACGCTCGCGGTGTGCCCTGCATGGGAATCCGAGCGGAGGATCCTGGTCCAAGAGATCGGACGAAATCTCTCCCTGCCAGCAATCGTGTCGGCGATGCTGAGCGGGGATACGGCGTGGAGGGCCGTAGCCTCCTTCTGTGAGACCGTAATGGTCCAGAAGGAGGCTGCTGAGCGGGATCGGGAGAGGGCCGATCCCACCCGGAGGCGAAGCCGCCGGGGCGCAAACGTGCCTCGTCGCGACCCCCCTGCCCTGTAGCTCGGGCTTAGAATAACAGCTACGGTGTTCCCCTGCCTGTCGTAAAAGGCGACTAAACGGGGACTTTGGGTCGTGGGCAATCAGAGCGGGGGCTCTGCGCGCCCAGAAGCGACACCAAGGAGGACGATGAGTCGACGTGGTCACGACTCATCGTGCGATAGCACAGCGAGGGTGCTGGGGGGAGGTGTCAGACCTCCCCCGGGACGAGCTATCTAAGCGCCGCGCTTGGAGGGGTGGGCAGGTACGCGTTCAACACGAGAGCCCGCCCCCCTCTCTATAGCGCAGGTGGCGACCACCGTGGGGTTTTAGCCGGTAAAAGTCCGGCATAACCTGACCGCTCCCACCCCCCTAGGGCGGTCGGGTATCCTATGAGGATTTCCCCACAAAAAAAAAAAAAAAAAGGGGGGGGCTGTACCCACTAAACGAATAGTCCAACTAATTCAAATGATTTGCAAGATTCTTTGCAGAGAGGAGAGATCATAAAAAGCCATATTTTCAAATTAAGAACATGAGCCGCTGTAACTAGTAAACACAATGTCTTCTTATAATAGAGAGAGGGTGAGGGTGGAGCCAGGGTTGTCAGGTAGTAAATTGACTAGATTATTTTTAATATGCTCTCTCCGCTATGATTCTGTAAACAAATGCTAACTTACGCTTGCCTATTTTTATTTTTGTCTTACTTCAGTCGGAGGTCCTACCAAAAAGATGGTCACATACTCATGAAGCTGCACACGTTTTTTTTCACACGTCCATGAAGACTACAAAAGCATAAAACGAATTGTATTCAACTTAATGAGTGCCATACGGCTCACTCTTTCAGACATCCCACCACGTACCTATTAGAAAGAATTTCAGCACTTAAACCTTATAAAAAAATCTATGTGTTATGTCGGTAGTGTCACTGTGTTATGCTGATTAGAGTTAGAATTGAGTGTCACTGCTGTTAATATCGTTTTAAAATATTTCACTAGTTGCTTCTTTGATCTCAGACGTAGATCTTGTGAGTTTCCGCCGTTATTTCTTTAGCTGAGAAATCCCCTCGCACAAGTTTAGTTAGGAATTCCGTACACCTATCTTCGTATCGTGCCACATATTTTGTGTAGACGGCAGTCGGGGAACGCTTCCTTTTCCTTGTGAAAATCTTTCCTTGTTTATTTTCCAAGAGCAGCTTTGAAACCATTACAATAATTTTAATTCCTAGTGTAATTTAAATAACTTAGTTACACAATGGCCCTGATTCTGTTGTACACAACTAAACTAATTTTAATGTCACTATGTCTCTTTCTAACAAAGAACATAAGAAAAGGATGTAAGAAATTTAGTCCTGTCAAATTAGTCCAATGCTTGTTTTCAATACAAATTTAGTCGCCATCTATCGCAGTTACGCCTAAATACACGCAAAATATGACGGCAGAGATTAATTAGACAACATAAAATATGTTCTATCCTTTTTCAATATTGTTCGTAAGAAAGAGATGAGATGTGACTAAAATTAGTTTAGTGCGATTTACAACAGAATCGGCACCAATAAAGTATCCTAACTATTATAAATGCAAAAGTGAGATTGTTTGTTTGTTACCCCTTCACGCCTCAACTAATCATCATGAAATTTGGCATGCAGATAGCCTATGTTGTGGAGAAGGACATTTTTATCCCAGGAACGCGGGTGAAACCGCGGGGGACAGCTAGTTTATTATAAAAGAATATTAGCATTTCGTAAGTCATTTATGGAGGCCAAGTCTATATCTATCTTTTTCTAGCGACGATAGTCTACTAAATTACGCTACCCTAGTGTTGTTTGAGACGTATGTGTGTAGGGAGGGTAAACAAATTTCAGAGGGTAGTATGTGTACTGTCGTCGCGAATACCTCTCCAGTGTAATATTGAGAAAAACTTGCGGGGCGGTGGATAGTTGCGGGGGTCAAGTTAATGATATCGCCGCCATTTGCGGACGAGTCCCCGCTCTGAATTGCGCCCGGGCACGTTAATGGGCTCGGCTACAGCGCTCTGAATATTTTAAAGGACATTCGCTGAAATTACTACAAAAATAATGTCGCTTTGCTTGTACCGAATTACCCGAGAAACGGTTTAGAGACCGGTAATAAATATGCACGGAATCCTCTTCCTATTGCCTTTTTGGAGATTGCGTTTTCGGATTAAACATTTTCAGTCGGTGTTTTATTGTAATAGTAGGTTGTAGCCATAAGATTAAATTTATTCGTATGGTAAAATATAAAAAATCTAACCGTAGGTAAGGCAACTATACCTAGGTACCTATATCGATTTGTGATAAAGGAGTCGCTTAGAGCCTTAGAGAAGTCAATTTCGCATGCGGTGGTTTCAGAGAGCTTTTAAATAATAAACGAGGTTCAGTGATAGAAGAGCACGAGAGAGTCCACGCCGCGCCGCATTTGCCGACTGACTATCGGCTTCAGCCGCGTTTCGTTCGCGTGCAGACAGCGTGCTACGTGCTCCGCATAATGCACCGTCCCGTGCAAAATTCACAACTACCAACCCTCCAGGAAAATAAATTTACTACCTCTATCTTATTTGCTCTAATTCGCGAAAACTGCAACGCGGTGCCTCCGTTCTAGACGTAATGATCGCACGACACCGTTTGCAGAATTAGTGATGAGTAGCCTGCCAGCATGCAGCGCAGCGGCAGCGAGCTCCGTTTAGATTTTTAATTTGTCCCTGGCTAAGGGAAAAATCGCTAAATTCTTAGAAACTTTCGAGTTCCACACTGAATGTTTCGAAGTTCTTATGCATTTTGCAAAGTGCAAAAGTTTTGTACGCGCGCTGGTGTGTCGGGGCGGGTAACTCGGGGGCACACGATGCATGCGAACGTGAACCACCCCTAACTTTTTCGCTTTGAAAATCTTCATTTAAATAATGTTTCCTCAAATAAACGCGTATCGTGTAGGTAATAATCTTGTTGCGCAGCTGACAAACTTTCCAGAAAGTTTGAAATGCGGTGTGGTGGAGGAAGGATTTCATAATTCTCGGTAGGTATGTTACGGAACTCCCATAAAACATTATGTGGAATCAAAATGGTTTCACATACCACCTAAGCTTCAGCAATTCATTTTAATCTCAGTTTTTTATAAAATGTATTTATTCATTATCATAAATGAAATTTACAATAAACCATCACCATACATTATAATATGCTTATTTTAATAAAAAACCGAATATAACTAATAACGTATGTGCATAGCGCAAGGCAAAATTATATATTAAATCACAAGAAAACATAACTAAGATATACCACAGTTTTACCATAGCTTAGTAAGAGACACATTCACACACAGATTTTAACAATGCCGCAATAAGTATTGCTGTATTACCTGAGAAGTAGAAAATATTATACCTAATTGGATATATTAATCGAATGTTTTTGAGTGATGACAATACTGCATTCAATAGTAAGGTTGGAAATTCATTGTATTGTCCTAATTGGAGTTCCATATTTTTATTCAAAAAGTTAGTAAACAATCTGGTAGAGAGGAGGGCTGAACACCTGGCCCGCCTGCTTCTTTCAGAATTATTTTCTTGGGACGATTTGTGAAACAAAGCGAGTTGTAATTTAAGAAAATCGGCGGGCTGCGGGCCCTCTTGCCCGAGCGTACTTTGCCTCGCCCTCGCACCCCTTCACCCTTTGGAAAACATAGCTTTGGTTATTTATTAGATTTAAATAAAGTCGAGACCTTTGTCGATCATCCTATGTCGATCGCTGTCATATTTTTTTTTTATAATTCTTGCTTTTACACCTAACAAAATCGCAAATACGAACCACTAAAAACAAATAAAGCATACGTACTGAATAAATTTTTTGATCATCTAACTTAATCATCAATTCGTCAGACCTTAGTTGGTGTTTTTATTTTTATGAAGTGTAACTTCGCCGAATCAATATATTTGATATGTTGTCACTCGACCTTGATATAAGTCACAGAACTAGAAATTGGAAATACGGGCTGTGCGAATCGGGCCTATGCCCTATATTCTGTAGGTCCCGCGTGTTCCTTAATTTTGTGATTCTGTAAGAATAGAATATAGGTAATTACTTTTTATTTGACAGTATAACAAAATATCAACTATGCTGTAACTCGGACTAGGACCTGTTTGTTTTTGTAGCTTTTTCATAATGGCGTTTTTAAGATAGAGCCATTTACAAATTGCTATTGCTCTATGAAGGCCATTTTTCAATCATACGAAAAAAAAATGTGTATAAAAAAAAAGGCTCCACTTGATAGGGAATGGCACTCAAGGATTGAACTTCAAATATTTTTTTACAACTCAGTTTCTTACAACAAAAACTAAATAGCTCAATGTTTCCTTAAGGATAATAGCTTCGTTATTCGAACATTTGTATACCTTCGCCAGTAGGTAAAGTAGGCTTTGTCTGGAGGCTGCTGGCTTCTTATTAACGTGCATAAATATCAGCCCCTTGCTGCCGCCCGCCCAATTTACTACTCACCTACAGCACCGACGCGAGACGCTCCAAACAAATCAACCTGTACGTACCTACTAAAATTATATAAATAACTAGCGTTCCGTCCCGCAGTTTCACCTGCGATCCCCTATTTTACCCCCTTAGTGGTTGAATTTTGAAAAAATCTTCGTTTTGAATGCCTGAAATTGTGTGCAAAAAGAGAAAACAAACAAAAAGAAAAACTAATAATTACGGAATATAAAAGTAAAAGTACCCACGAAATAACTCTAATCTAATATGACGTTTTGAAGTCGGCAAAATATTTTCAATGGAATACGTCATGCCCTTTTGCTGACTTCAAAACTTCAAGATTAGAGTTATTTCATACTTTTCAGTTTATTTTGAAATTGATTTATTTACTTTTTTATATAATAAAAGTGTCCTTACAAGGAATACGGACCAAAACTAGAAAAAAAATGTTTTCGTTCGTTGATTGTTTGAAAACTTCGTACACAGCTGTGGGCAGTTTCATAATTATAAATCTGACCAAAAAATATTATTGCCCATACAAAATTTGCCACCCCCTTCTCCACTAAGGGGTTGAATGTTGGGAATATTCAATATTCCTAAAATATAAAGCAACCCTCTCTAAATATCTAATGGCGATTAATCGTTAGTAAGAATATATTCTGTAGGTAGGTATATATATTTTGTTTTGTTTTTTTTAATAATTTAGTCATTCAGAAAAACATAGGTACTGATTTACTTGGCCAATATTACAAATGGTCAATAGTATAATAAGTTCTATGTTAAAAATTTCATTTTGTATACAAGCTTTTTTTGAGTGACTGTACTTTTTGTTGACTGTACTTGCATTGTCATCCAATATACTAATGTATACCAAATATCAAGTCAATCCGACCACTGGAAGTGGGTGAAATTCGACCTGCAAGATTCCACCCGAACAAACATACATATATACCTACCACAGATCACGAATACATACATTGCAAGTTAAATAAAAGCTTGTAAAAACGCTGTGCTTCCACAAAATAAAACACAGGTTTCCGACGTGCTAGACGCACACACGGGATGAATGTATGTATAGGTAATTCATTAATAATCAAAAAATAATATTAGAAAAAAAAACCGAGGGATAAAAAAAAATTTTCTTTGACTTGTATGAAGAATCACTATGCAAGTCAAAGAAAAAAAAAGTTTTTTTTTTCTAATATTATTTTTTGATTACTAATGAATTACCTATACATTCATCCCTCAAGAGGACGTTCACTAATTTATTAGGAATTTAGGACCTTATATTTCCAGTATAAGCTGATCTCGAATTGTATAGGTTTACCGTACAATGAGAGGTCAGCTTATATTGGAAAAATATAGCTTGATCTGTAGCCGTTCGTACCTACAGTTTGTCTAGGGTACTGTACAGATGGCGAGCAATAGTCCGTGAAAAGATAACCCACAAACACGTCCCTCAGCAATGAGGCATACGATGCAAGGAGGAAGAGACGAACAGTAGTAGATAGTACATTGGACCTTTGCCACCTTTGCATTTAGGTACCTACCTAGGTACCCAGTAGAATGTATGCATATTTTATGATTGTTTAAATAAAACAATGAGGCTAAACCTGTGGGCTAAACTTTGAATAGATATTTACGAAACTATTTTTTGAAACGGGTAATTTCCCCTGTACAAACACTCACCTTGTCTGTACATTCGGAAAACCCAGCGCGCGCTAAATTTGAATTCATGTTATGAACCGGCAACATAAACCAATTACTGAGTAGAGCCAATGGCGGGTGGCGGCACGCGGTACGCGGAGAATCGATAATTCACAATATGTCCGCTAGAGGGCAACGCCGTCGACGCCGGTGCGCGCCCACACCACTCCTCCACGTTGCGCATCTACAAGTGTAACCTTGTTGTGGCGTACTAATAATTATTTTTATTAATTTTGTACTGGCAAAGTTCCAATACTCTATTTCTATGTTTGGGGTTTACTGACTGATTATAAGCTAAAATAATATAAATATTTCTTTTGGCATGATACAATATTAATTAGAATAAACTATTTCAGATCAGAAAATACAAAAATATAAATTGTTTGGATACGCAATTACATTTGAAACTGTAGCAAAATCATTTATTTTGTAATAAAAATATGCAAATTCATCTCGCAGTACACCTCGAATATCCCCGAATGTCCCCGATACAAAGTCACATCAAACAGCCGCGCGTAGTCAGCTGCAGCTTGCCGTTTCGTGTCGCGCTTCTTGTCCGCTTTCAATGTTTTCCGTTTTATTTTGTTATTTCTGTGATGCAAACCAATTTTTTAACTAATATTTATATTGTTGTATTGATGTGAATGAAACTGTGCGGTATTACAATGCTATCAGCCTCTGGACAATAGAAGAAACAAGGTAAACGCCTTAATATTTTTGTTTGTCGTGAACCTAACCTCTCTGACATCATGTACGATGCTCAATTTCAGTCGTTTAGTTTTATAGGAGAATGGTAGAGTCTCATATCAATTCCGCTCGAAAAACACGAGTCTAGTCATGATTGTTCATGGATATTGATAAATTGGAAGATTTGAAGATATCTTGAATGTTTTTGATATGACTGAAATCGAACAAACTAAAGTAGGGCTAAATTAATTTCTTTTAGGTATTGTGTCAATATAATATCATATACTTACATTAACTTACCGAATAAGGGTTTTTCTTAAAGGTATGTTAATGTATATTTTGTATATTGTCATTTTGCAACAAAGCGACCGTAAATTTGGCCATAAATGAATCACCATGACAGACAATGCCTCCTTGCTTGATAATGATAAAACAACGATGACGTTGTTTTCCCATAGGGGGCGCTAGTTGTTGTTTATAAAAGCCTTGTGGAGTTTTGTTATAAAATTAAAGTAGGTACCTAGGTACAATACTACCTGTGCGCGTGCCTGTACTTACGTCTAGTCGTATAATGTACCTACGTGAAGTCTTGAGAGATAAACGTTGAAAGAAACCCCGAGCTGAATTTTGAAGAAAATAAAAGTGGCATAATTTTTTTTTAAATTAGTACCTATTTTCAGAGAAAAAAATAAAAAAAAATTTTTTTTCCTATTTCTTCTACCTCTCAATATGAACATAATTATGAATGAAAATCTTCATAGGTCGATAATACCTATTATTTAATGTATTTTCTTTCTTTTTTATTTTCTTTAAAATTCAGCTCGGGGTTCCTTTCAGCGTTTTTCTCTAAGACCTGTAGTTCAGAAGTTGCTCATACTGGCTAGAAAAAAAAATCGCCTTGATGTTTTTATTTATTGAGGTTTAACAAATAGTATCACAATAGATAATAAGTAGGATACAATACAATTATAATTAATTGTGACACCAACACCGTTAACCACTAGTTAATAATTAAGTGTACATACAAACTAATAAACAAATCTTTATACGTATATGTATACATATAAAAAATACGTGTCACGTCACGTTGTTTGTCCGCGATGGACTCCTAAACTACTGAACCGATTTTAAATTTGATTTGCACACCGTGTGCAATTTGATCCAACTTGAAAGATAAGGTAGCTTACATCTCAATTTATAGTCGCAATATTATTTTATTGCAAATTATTTGTCTATTACTTGACAGTCACAATGATCTGTTAACTCCAAACGATTCTAACAGATGGCGTTATCTGTTGACTGGATTGAGACCGACTGCAGCGCCATCTGCCAGGATGATTTGTGAATCTAAACCATACAGGGCGCAACCCAAACGCATACAAAAAAAATTCATTCAAATCGGTCCAGCCGTTTAGGAGTAGGTCAGTGACATACACACGTACAGAAGAAATAACGTAGGGTAGGGTAGGGTAGCACCACCGGGTAGGGTAGCACCACGCGAACGAAGTTGCGCCGGGCAGCTAGTTAAAATATATATTTTCCTTGACAATGGTTTTATCCTGCGTAAAGTTTGATGAGGTGGAGCAGATCTCGCAGGGACCTCACTACCTATGTTAAGCCATAAATAATTAGCTCTTAGCATTCTAGCAAACAATTAGAGGTAAATTTTGATAACTTCTAGCAACTTGTGTGTGACCAAGATTGTCATAGGTACATAATTTTTGCCGTGGTTTTCCCAATGGGGTACAGCATGGGTTCCTCAAAAGGGGTGTGAAGAGATGCAGGGTCGGCAACGCGCGAGTGATACCCCTGGTGTTGCAAGTGTCCATAGGCTACGGTAGCCGCTTACCATCAGGCGGGCCGTATGCTTGTTTACCAACTTAGTGGTATAAAAAAACAAAAATTTATCGTATTGTAACGTAGCAGAAAAAGGAAAAAAAAAAGATTTTTCTATTTTTAATACAGTTGCTCAAAAAGTGGCGTATTGCAGGGACGTATAGCGTTCGGGATGTGGGCTATTACATACTCGAGCTTTTTCTTTACCTTTTCCGAACTCGTACGTTCTCTTTCCCAACTGTCAAAATAATGTCTATTAAAAAGAAAAAACGAACCACGAAGTTTTTACAAAAAAAAATACAGAAGTTTTTATGATTCATGCAAATATTTCTAAAAAGAAGCTACTAATTTGTTTCAATATCAGATTTAATGATTTGATTCAATGAGTTAGGTTAGGTTTCATTTCATTGCATCTCATTAAATTTCATTTTCATTTCACATCAATAAGAAAAATCTACTGAAGACTTGACTGTATGGGCATAGTTCCCGTTGCCTACCCATAATGGGTCAAGAAAACAAAAAAAAATCTCTGCTTATATTCTTTTACGGTTGGCGCCATTTTCCAAAAATGTTCTTTGCGAGTTTAGTTATTTGTTGTACAAAATGAGTAATTTCGACGATATTTTATTTGAATTAACACCACCGGAACTCAGTATAATTGCACAAAATGCTTCGCAGAACATTTTACCGGAAAAGTCAAAAAGTCGCTACATAAAAAACATTGGGAAAACAACGACTGGGAACTCATTCCACAGTCTGAGCGTCCGCAGAAGGAAGCTCCTTTGAGACCGCACAGTACGAAACCATTCTGGTCGTTGCTAGAAAATCGTCGCTGAACTGAGTCTAAAGGCATCAATAAAAGTATCGGGATCGTTGTCGTCGACATTTCTAGCGTCATTAAGCTGGCATCCAAAAAGCTTGGAGTGCTCAACAGAGCGAGGCAGTACTTCACATCGGGGCAAAGGCTGCAACTTTATAAGTCGCAAGTCCGGCCTCATATGGAGTACTGTTGTCATCTGTGGGCGGGGGCACCTGGATACCAGCTTGGGCCTTTAGAATAGGTTCAGCGACGTGCCGTGAAAATTGTCGACGATCCCGAGCTCACAAACGGTTTAGAGCCCCTCAGTCGGAGGAGAGACTTTGCCTCCTTATGTGTATTCTGCCGCTTGTACACCGGAGTGTTCCAAGGAATTGTTCGACTTAATACCCACAGCTACCTTCCACCATCGCAACTCTCGCCATCGACGCCATCCTCACACATTGAAACCAGAATTGTTTCGAACTGTGCGGGCCCAAAGGAGTTTTCTTCTGCGGAAGCTCAGACTGTGGAATGAGCTCTCCGCCGTGGTTTTCCCAATGGATTACAGCATGGAGTTCTTCAAGGAGATGCAATAATACGGACTACGCTAATTTTGCTAGAAGTAGAATTTAGCAAAAAGTATTTTCTTAGGGTTCCGAAGATCGCAACCGGCTGCAAACTTAAAACTAAGTGTAAAAGGCTAATACATGTTACCAATGAGTTCGCAACTAGTACCACACATTATAGGAGAATGCCTAGGAGATAAAGGCGAACAATCACTCTTTTAAGTTTAGGTATGTTCCGTATGTCGCAACCGGTTCAAATTGCTTGAGAAGGTAGGTAATGGTTCTCTAAAGACATGGTATTCTCGCAACTAGTACCACAATTTTTGTTTAGGAATTATTCAATATCAAAGTTTTTCTCAATTTTCACCATTTTCCGTATATTATTACTTTATATCCATACATAACTATCGATATGCCAAAAATCATTAGTACCACAATTAATGTAAATTGATTATCTAATTCTACTGGACTATTGGAGTTCTATTGATTGTTCGCAATTTACCAACCACAGAGCTTTAGATATCTATGGTACCAACAAAAACATAATATAACCCTACAATCCGTTGATCAGATGATGAGTTTTAATTAAAGAGTGGGCTCTGCTTCTGTTCTTTTGTCTTAAACGAATGGAGGCTTATCCATCCATGTAACCTCAGCCTTTTGAAATTACTACGTCAAGAAGGTAACCGGAGGAGCATACACCGGAAAGTTGGACACATCTAAGATAAAATTATGAAATCGTCATCGATCAATAATTATGCAAACATTGTTGTGTCAACCAACATCGACCCGTTTCAATTACAAGCATTATTTTGGCATCTTAGCTTAGCTTATTTGCTTGGATAATATAAAATATTTACAATGTTATGTATGTGTTTGCAATTTTAAGGATGGAAGTTTAGAACCACTGTCATGAATATTTAAATTAATCAAGCAGTGTCTCCTCAAACAGTATGGCTATGTTTATTCGAAAATGCTGTTAAATCTTACAGATGAGTAGCTGAATAACGTTTGCAAATGTCGACTTTTGTCGAAAATGTCCGTCTCGTCGGCCATATTCCGTTTAATGTCGCAATATTGTGAGCGTCGGCGGGCGGCCGCGGCCGCCCGGTCGCATGCATTTACATACATTAATGCGGACGCCGCACATGCATGCTCCTCGCTCCGAATGTGTGTGCGATGCGAATTAACTGTAATTGAGCCATTCGGACAGCGGCGAGCCAAGCTCTACTGCCTCCGTAGTTTGCTCACTCTGCCATCACTTCTCATATGTCCGCTTTATCTATCACGAAACTAATCGTTATCTTCGCAACACCAACACCCCAAACTTAGGTTTTCAAAAACCTGAAAAGTCATACTCAAATTAGGTAGGCGTTAAGAAAAGTAAACCCAATAATCCTGTTTTTTTGGAGAAAATAATACCTGATGGCAACGCACAGAGATATTCATCTTCACCCCTTTCTGGAGAAACAAACAGGGACGTTGGAATTTTGTTATTAGCGTTACTGAGGGGGTAGGTGCCTACCGTCGCGCACCTGACTGATTGATAGCACTTCTTTCCACCTCGGGTCGAGCTTGTAATCGAGCCATTAATAAACTTTACTGCCTCCAAGTTTATCCTGCGGACTCGTTATTTGCTTAATGGGCTGGCAAACGGTTCGGGCACGAGACACCTGTGCTGGTCCGCTCATTGTGAACCCTAATTGACATATTGATGAAGATGTTCCGAAGAGGTGAAAGTTTTCGTAACAGATTTACGGTTACCCGACTATAGTTAATTATTTCTGTCTTCTTTGAAACATGTAAAAATATTTGTATTATAATAACATGAACGTCTAGATTCCATTTATCGTTTAGTTTGTTAACAAAGTAAAAGGTCACATGAATAATTTCCCGAATGGAACTTCAATTTCATCGCAGCGTTTTGGGGAAATAAATAGAGTCAGGGAATTATTTTATTTGGTTTCCAAATTATCTGACAGTGGGTCGAGCTAATGTCACTCGACGCTTGACAAAGCGACTGTTGGCACGGAGAGGCTTGCTCGTAGCTATGTAAACAAAGAGGGCAAAAAGGTTGAAGCAAAAAGTAATGAAAGTTTTATTTATGTTCCAGTTTATACTTTAAAGAGAGAAATTACAACTTCAATAGAAGCAGTCTCGTTAACGTTGCGTTTTTAATTTATTGTCTTAACAAATTAAAACTTAAACGAACTTGCTTCCTCATTCTCGCTGAGCTTTCATCTGTGTAATTAGTTCGCTATCTCGACTTCATTATTGTGGTGACAGATAATTTAATAGTCATTATCGACCACATTTTTTCCCTAGAGTTTAGTGTATTAATGTCAACCGCGGAAGGGAGAGTGTCGCTACTCTGTCAGGCGGCATGGCACTCGGCTCCGAGAGGCTTAACTTGACAGAATGTAAACGGTGAGGAGACAAGGGAGGCGCGGCGCGGTGTCTCGTAAAAAAGGGCAAAGCAATAATTGCGGTGGTGCGGGCGGCTATAGTAGGGCCCGCTGCCGTCGCATCGGTGCCGCGGCGCGGTGGCGCGGGCGGCGTACGAGCTCGGCAGCTTCCTTCCGCCCGCCCCGTGATTGAAAGTTGACATTGAACGGCGCGGGGTGGCGCCAGGTACGGCCCTCGCTATTTTTGACCCCGCGACCTATCGCGCCGGCGATCGGCCTCGGCTGAAACTTGCCGTTTTAATCGCGTGAATGTGCCGCACCATTTGCAAATGCGCACAGTACGAAACTACGAACCTTTCGTGTTTTACCGCAAATTAGCGTCGCGTTTGTGCGCCCCTGGTGCAATTAACTAGGGAAAACTTCAATTTTAAACTATAAAATTGTTAATTTCGATGCCATATTATATTCAAACGAGGTCAGACTTGAATTGTGACTTATTAAATCTAAATCATAAACCGCTATTGATTCTTTGTTTAAAAGATTAAGATATAAACTACTTTACATTCATATTGGAATCATTTGAATGAAGACGATGTTGACATTGCCGTGGCGCGGCGGTGGAGCCCCACTCGAATTGGGTCAACGCCTACCGACAAAAGGTGCGGCGTCAGATAAGCGACATTTCCCGGCGCGGCGTCCAGCTGCCGCTCGGCCCTCCTAAAACAAAGAACAATGAAATATATCTCATTTATTTACGTTTACCGCGATTCTTTTTTTTTGGTACACACCCAATGTATAGATAATCATTAGGCATCGTTTGCTCGGCGCCCTTTAATGTGTTTGCATGCTCGACAATTTGATACCGCGCCTGTTTGCATTGTTGCCATTTTGCCTTCCCGATTAGGGTCGCATTCGAGCTCCATATTTATTAGAGCGTAGGACTCGCGACACGACTTTCATTTTATACGGATACGACACACGTAGCTCCATAAAATATACGAGGCGGTTTGCTTTCCTTTTCAAGGGATTAATGGTAACATGAGAACGATGATGACACGGAATGAATAAGTATCCATTATGGTTTAAGCGTCTGCGATTGTATTCCATGGGATTTTTGCGTGGATTTTTTGGTTGAGTTTGACAGGTTGAAGCGCAAACATGCGCTGGATAGTGGTCGTGGCTACGTATAGAAAGCTCGGCGGCGGAAGGACGTGTCACTCACGGCGCGCTGACGTCTGCCTGCTTTCAGTGGAGCGCCGAGCTCGCTTCCGACCTGCCCTCCGACACCGACTCTATTCAACGTCACATTATATACCACAATTGCAATACCGCATAGCAAAGCAACCAACATCACAAATCTGTACCTAAATACTTAATTGAAATCCTTTTCAAGTTGTTACGTATTGAATCTATGTTTGTTTTGAGCTATTGCTGAGTTTATTGCCGCTACTTCTCAGCAAATGCAGCCTTCCGAACTTCTTCCTTGAACTTCTTTGGGGCCTGGAAAAAAATAATCAAATACAGACCGTAACTGAAAAAAAATGATTTGATGTATGAACAAAATAACTACAACTAGAATTCGTATTTCACAATCTATAGTGGAATAAACTATGTAAAATTTATTCGGTGACAGTTAGTTAGCCCACTATATGCTGATATTTACAATGCACTATCCTGAGATATTTTCCTGCGAGTCCTATCTACTCGAATCTAAATGGTAATATCTGCATTCTATATCGATGAGGACAGGAATAATTTTGTTTCTTCTTGGTCAGTGGTTGAAATGCACGAAACTAGACAATATCATACTACTAATACTAGATATCATACTAGATAATATCGCGGACGCTCGGATTTTGGAATGAGCTCCTCGCTGTGGTTTTCTCAATGGAGCATGGGGTTCTTCAAAAAGGGTGTGAAGAGATTTCTTCAGGGCCGGCAACGCGCGAGTGATACCCCTGGTGTTGCAGGCGTCCATAGGCTACGGTAACTGCTTACCATCAGGCGGGCCGTATGCTTGTTTGCAACCTTAGTTGTATAAAAAAGAGCTATAATTACGCGTATGACCTCAAATAAGCTTCACACACGTAATCAATGTGTGGGAGCAGCAAACACTTGAATGACGCGTCACTTTTCTGAACAAAAATATACTCACGATCTATTATTAAATGACATAATTTTTATTTTTTTTATGCCACTAAGTTGGCAAACAAGCATACGGTAACTGCTTACCATCAGGCGGGGATGGTAAGCAGTTACCATCAGTTATAAAATCTTTATAAACACATGTTTCATAAATTAAAATACTTCATCATGAATCAAAATTACGCATTTTACATTCGCAAAATCCCAACATATTTTTTGTCGCGTGAAATTGTGCAAGAACTGCTCTAGAAATTTAACTAAATCAGTTGCCCAAAACTTTAGCGTTCTTGCATTGCGGCGTGACACTTTAATTCCAAAGTGACACTTTAGCAAATGTCAGTTCACTTCAGAATATTGTTAGTCTTTCCGTAAGGTCGTTTTTGTCGACTTCCGCAGGGGACAGTTGTATTCTGTCGATGTGGACAATGTCTGAACGTGGAAAACAAGCTTGCAATATGAGGCAGTATATCACTTGCGAAGCGAGTCGGCCCACGGAGCTGGCCGGTGACGTATCCGACGCCTTAATGTGCTCCATCACGCGGCACTTCACGCCATTTGAGAAATTTATTAATCGGCTTCGAAAAAAAGGAAATTATCAATTCGACACGTATGTATGTAATATTATTGGAACTGCAATATATTCACATATGATGATCTATTAGGGCTTCCAAACAAATATACAAAATTTCATAGGTGTATGTATGTTTGTCCACGCATATCTCCGAAGATATAAATCGAATTGTAACCATTATTTTTTTATTGGTTTACATTTACTTCAACTTAGGGAACAGTGCAAGTTTTATCGAAATCGATTCAGTAGTTTTCAAGATATGGACAAATATGTGTGACGGCATGGCTTATTGATACGAGCTACGGGTGTGCTGTCAAAGGAAAAACATCTCAAAACCTTGGTCAAATTCTAGTGCATTTAAGAAAAACTAAAAATGACGAAATAAACTAACTTCGTTTATTTACGACAAACTACTTAACTCCACCTAAGGTCACAATCTAGTTGCATACACAATTTCTTCAATATACATGTAATCATCTGAATTTGATCACACAACATTGTAGGTATGATATCACCGGCCATACCGTTACCATTTCAACTTGACGATGGATATGAACTTTCTGAAAGTCTAGGCTCATTGTAAGATTCGTACTCACGACCATTGTCACGGCATTTGACGTCACTACCACTGAGCTTTCATCGCCATAAGCTTGTTATTTCTACTATTTACTATTTTTATCTTCCTACCCCTTTTGTAAGTCACCATTCATGTTTGCTGCTTTAATAAATGATTTTGTTATTAAGTATTGGCTTACTTCATAATTTAATAATTTGGTAATAACTTAAAATGGTAACGTGGCTAAACGTGGTAATAATTTAAAGAACATTAACCTTTCCAGTGCTAAAACGGTATGCTTTTCCGGGATATCGCGCAAGCTCATTCATATCTTCTCTTTGCCTCTTACTTTTCCAAAAGGTAGTCAAATCTGTTTAGTGATGAGATGATACATAGGTATTTATTTTCCTAATTAGGTATCATGCAAATTTTATTCATGGATGGATCATTTAAGACATCCATTGTCATAAGTTTTTGAATACGCTCCAACATGATATTATTATTGTGCTTTATGTACACCAAATGTCGTCGTTTCATGAATACAAAAGCCGTATTTTTCACTCGCATCCGCGATTGTGATTCAAGTCAGATCATAACCTATATTATGAAAGTTTAATTCTGCTTGGTTGGTGGCTCAATAACGTTTCTTTATAAGAGCATTGTTCTCTTTCTAATTTTAGATACAACTTTCCATGATCTATGTTATTGAAATCTAATGCTTGCTAAAAGTGTAGATAATAGAGTTTATACGAACCATGCCAAATAGGTTTCTAAAGCAGGATCGACTAGTTTTTTTAGTAAACAAAACATTAATCAATACATAATTTCAAGCACTCGTTTAAAAATACTCATGAATTGTTTAAATGTGCAGTAATATCCTTCGAATAATATTTTACCCATATAAGTTATCTTTGTAGTAGTAACTAAACCTTACTTTCATTGTGCCATGAAGTAAAAATGATTGGCGAAATAACAACAGTTAGGTATATCAATCTCCAGAAGGTATTACTAGAGTAAGTAATAATATAGTGGACAGATTGTGACGTGATTGAAATTTCATACGACCGCGGCGACTGGTAGTTACAAAAGTTGTTTAGTATTTTATGAGCCACCACTCCTCATTGTTGCCGCCCGCCGTTATGTCCGTCGGTATGTACCATAAAACCCTCTAATGCCTTAACGATATACTAAATCACTGGCTCAGTATTAAGTACAACGTACTGTTCATTAAGTACTTACAATCATTTCATTTCATTACAGGTAATATTTTGATGTCTGCCTGGTTGCATGCTTGGAGTTGGTAAGTATTATTTTGTACTCATACTCAAAGCATTTGGGCTTATTCAGATAAAGGCGGTATCCGCAAATTTATTAGCGAATAATATTCTGCTTATAGCTGTTTTAATACAATCAACTAATTACTCTATCATAGAATCCAAAATCTATTAACAGCTTTACCAAAAACATCCGTATAATATTGACACCGAAATTTCAACCGATATAATAATTCGATGCGTAGCAGATGTGTATCAAAGTAATCTCATCATAGATTCCCTTTTTCGTGATGCGACACTGAAAACTGATAAATTGTTTATTCATAATATTTGATCCCGTAACTGGAAGGGCCGGACCTTTCGTACAAGAGTGACAATTTCATTTCTCCTCGACAACATGAGCAATATCTGTCCGTTTACGTTTTCAAAAGTTTTTGTACGCGGTATATATTCGGGCAAATAGTTTTATGTCGCCCATTTTGACTTTTATTTTATTTTTCGTTTATTTTCCCTTGTGCGGCCGTAAAACGTACCTGGGCTCGCTCGCGGGGATAACGGAGCGGGCTCACGAAAAATTTATTATTGAGACCTTTTCGCTCCGGCTCCATCGACAGACATTGCGAAGGCGAAAGTTATGAATGACACATGTTTTGAAATATTACCTGCAGTGAACTGCTTCTCGGGTAGAACATTTCATAGGATGAGAAGTTTATTTGTCGTGAAATATGTGGGAGTTTTACGAGACTCTTATTTCTGACATTTACAATGCTACGGATCAAGCAATTTTCTTACTTTTCAGTCTATATTGCAGAGTAATAAGGCTGAAAGGTATATTCAGGAGAATAAAAGTATGAGATGCGACAAATTGGATGAGAAAAGTTTCTCACTCGGTCCTTGAGCGCCTATTTGCTTCGTTTCAAGTAAGTTTTGACCAAAGCAACTTAAGAATTTCTAAAAAGATGCAAATTATACCTAATAAAAACTTGTTTTATTAAGATGTTGGATTTACATTTATTTAGATATGATAATCCTGTTTACCTGGATTCCCAGACGCAAATAATGTTTCCAATTTCTGAACTCTACATTGAAATCATAAAACAATGGTTTATTGGCATAATATTTTGAATTTTTATTTGGTACATTTTCCGGTATTCGAATAAATTTTCGGCAATAGGTTTACACAAATACCGATGTTTATTTATCGTTTGTGGAATAGCCAACATTGGTTATACATTCGCTTCATAGAATAGACATTTGTGTGATCGCTTAAATGGATTAACTTGAGCCAAACTGACATGCTTGGGACGATTCAATAGTCTCATAGTCATCCTGACTTCGACATCTGCCTGGCACATGTGCGTGGACTTTGGCTAGACATCTATTCGCTTCACTCGACATAGCACGATTTGCCTCAGCACGCGGCAGTTGCACTTGAAGGCCAGAAGCCTTCTAGGGCTATGTAAAGGTCTGCAACATATTGGAAATCCTCCTGGTATTGGTGACGGTAACCACTTACCATCAAGTGGACCACCTACATGTTTTTGTCAGCCTTTTGACATATTACAGGTGTAGGTAATTGCATGTTGTGATAAGAGTTAAGTTAATTTTATTTAAATATAGAAAATACTTGTTCACAAATGACAAAAACCGCCCTGTTTTGTATGTATGTAAACATACATTCGAGTATCTATATGTTCTGTACAACTCTGTCATCGCTCAGCGGACGATTCGTTGTCGGACGAAATTAGCGACAACTCGCCTCGTCCCAAGCCTCTGTTTTATTCAGACCCTTGGGAGCTCGTCACACAATGAAAAAATTGTTGTATGGTTACTGAAGTTTAATTTTTTTTTCACCAATTATGGGTAGGTATTCTCGGCCAGCGAGCGCCATCTGGCTTCAAAAACTTACCTAGGTGGCATGGTAGCATTCTCTAGAGGTCGCAACAACTGCAACGCCACTTTGTTCCTGTTTCGCGAGGTAGTGAAAGTTCTAATTTCATTTCACTTTTACTATATCAGCTTCGTTAAGACGGGGACTAAGCTCAATTTCACAAAAATGGGTTTCTTTGAGACGCGAGTATGACGCAACCCAATGAAAATACCTCACACAAAAAATAATGTGGACAGACAAGGGCCTGAAGAAAAATGTTAACCGAATAGAATATTGAAAAGTGCTTTGTATTCCCCACAAAAAAATCGTAAACTAGTGCATAAAAATAAACTTTGGCGTCGTAATTCTCTGTATTTTCAGCGACAACAACTAATTTTTTTTTGAGAATATGTTAGATACTGCATTATATTGAAATGTTAACCGGATAATTATTAAATTTAATGAGTATTTTCTGTATAATCTAAAGAAAACGCAAAAATAAATATCCAAGCGGCAACTAGTCATATTGTCAACACAAATATGATTTACAATTTTCAACCCTATTCCACGCTGTCTAAATGTAGCAATAGCTTACGCGGTTGTTCTTTAGTCGTCGGGCAACGCTCGACCTGCTTTGGTATTCTGAAACGTTTTTGACAGCAACCGACGACGACTCCGTTGTGACGGTTAGTCCGGGAGGTAGCGTTGCAAACACAAAAGTCATAGTAAGCCGGCTGACGTTGAAATGTATAGTTGATCTTATATGACTAATAAGTGAACCGACCGTCTGCTCAAGTAAGTGCTCAAGTCTTCTACATCCGTCATCAGCCACTCCCAGTAAAAAAAAAGACATAGTACGCCGGCTCAAACTTGTTTCATAAGTATTTGACATAATACTGAGCTGAAAAAAATCGTCTGCTGCATGGTTGAGGGGGGAACACGCGTCAGCTGCTCGCATGAATTTGTAAAAAAAAAAGTTTACCCCTGCCGTAACCTTCCAATCCTAAACCCACCGCGGGTGCATCGCTGATGCGTGGTTCACATATTAATCATTCAAGATCTATTGAAAAAGATGGCCATCGATCGGCATATTAATACTACCTAAAATGCATCAGTACCTCCCGGACTATTGCATGTCGAAACAATTGAATACTTGAATAGGTTAAAAGAATTAAAATGGGCTGGAAGGTGTATTGTAAACATCAACTGCGCTCTGCGAGTGGATTTCATTTATTTTAATGATCTGAGTCGTAATCCCAAGCTAAGCAAACTTATGATATGGAAACTAGATAAAGGCTAATTTTATTTCATATTTTAGTAAAACTTTAATGTACTGAATATACCAATTTTAAAGGTTTAATATGAAGGCTATTCATTGGTTTAACTTTATCTTAATATTACGACTTAAACTTCACAAAAAGAAAGCTAGATATAGCGCCCATATTTTGAAAATATTGAAACAATTAACATTTTTTCACGAATAATGTTTAATAACATACTCGTATGTAAGTACATACTACTAAATTGACGAGGTATTTTTTTATAAGGAATAATAAAAATAAGCCAGATATCAAAGACTTCTATATAGAATTTGGAAGAATTTTAGCATTTCCAGTAAATAAAAATGCATTGACTTTGTAGTGCTGTGCACAATTTAATCAATGTTTATTTCAACAAGAATAGTTAAAGAATTACTCGCCAAAAGTCTCAACTGTTGAGCTTGACGACGTTTTTCCAAGATATCTTCATCATTGGCTGATTTAAGGATGCCCATAATATGACTTATCCGAGCTGCAGATATCTGAAATATGTATACCAACTCTGTAACCACTATAAAATTAGTATCATCATCATATTCTGTCACGAGATGTCCTCTGCTGAACTGGGCCTTTGTTTTTGACTGATTTCGACAAAGAACAGTCTTGGATTTATAATAAATAATTTGTAATAAAACATACTTACTTCAAATATCATAACATTACACAGAAACTATCATAAATGAAAGTGATCCACAAAGTGACAGGTTTTTTTTTATAATGGATACATAATACGACCTTAATAGGAGCTTCCTAAAATTAAACATTAATTAATTGACCAATTGAAAAATGTAGCACCGCACTACGAATGTATAGAGAATAGACCACGACGACGGACGTCGTCGTCGTCAGCTGTCAAAAAAGAACAGCTTTGGTATTCTGAAACGTTTTTGACAGCAACCGACGACGACTCCGTTGTGACGGTTAGTCCGGGAGGTAGCGTTGCAAACACAAAAGTCATAGTAAGCCGGCTGACGTTGAAATGTATAGTTGATCTTATATGACTAATAAGTGAACCGACCGTCTGCTCAAGTAAGTGCTCAAGTCTTCTACATCCGTCATCAGCCACTCCCAGTAAAAAAAAGACATAGTACGCCGGCTCAAACTTGTTTCATAAGTATTTGACATAATACTGAGCTGAAAAAAATCGTCTGCTGCATGGTGGAGGGGGGAACACGCGTCAGCTGCTCGCATGAATTTGTAAAAAAAAAAGTTTACCCCTGCCGTAACCTTCCAATCCTAAACCCACCGCGGGTACATCGCTGATGCGTGGTTCACATATTAGTCATTCAAGATCTATTGAAAAAGATGGCCATCGATCGGCATATTAATACTACCTAAAATGCATCAGTACCTCCCGGACTATTGCATGTCGAAACAATTGAATACTTGAATAGGTCAAAAGAATTAAAATGGGCTGGAAGGTGTATTGTAAACATCAACTGCGCTCTGCTAGTGGATTTCATTTATTTTAATGATCTGAGTCGTAATCCCAAGCTAAGCAAACTTATGATATGGAAACTAGATAAAGGCTAATTTTATTTCATATTTTAGTAAAACTTTAATGTACTGAATATACTAATTTTAAAGGTTTAATATGAAGGCTATTCATTGGTTTAACTTTATCTTAATATTACGACTTAAACTTCACAAAAAGAAAGCTAGATATAGCGCCCATATTTTGAAAATATTGAAATAATTAACATTTTTTCACGAATAATGTTTAATAACATACTCGTATGTAAGTACATACTACTAAATTGACGAGGTATTTTTTTATAAGGAATAATAAAAATAAGCCAGATATCAAAGACTTCTATATAGAATTTGGAAGAATTTTAGCATTTCCAGTAAATAAAAATGCATTGACTTTGTAGTGCTGTGCACAATTTAATCAATGTTTATTTCAACAAGAATAGTTAAAGAATTACTCGCCAAAAGTCTCAACTGTTGAGCTTGACGACGTTTTTCCAAGATATCTTCATCATTGGCTGATTTAAGGATGCCCATAATATGACTTATCCGAGCTGCAGATATCTGAAATATGTATACCAACTCTGTAACCACTATAAAATTAGTATCATCATCATATTCTGTCACGAGATGTCCTCTGCTGAACTGGGCCTTTGTTTTTGACTGATTTCGACAAAGAACAGTCTTGGATTTATAATAAATAATTTGTAATAAAACATACTTACTTCAAATATCATAACATTACACAGAAACTATCATAAATGAAAGTGATCCACAAAGTGACAGGTTCTTTTTTATAATGGATACATAATACGACCTTAATAGGAGCTTCCTAAAATTAAACATTAATTAATTGACCAATTGAAAAATGTAGCACCGCACTACGAATGTATAGAGAATAGACCGCGACGACGGACGTCTTCGTCGTCAGCTGTCAAAAAAGAACAGAATTGCACTACAGCTTTGGTATTCTGAAACGTTTTTGACAGCAACCGACGACGACTCCGTTGTGACGGTTAGTCCGGGAGGTAGCGTTGCAAACACAAAAGTCATAGTAAGCCGGCTGACGTTGAAATGATCTTATATGACTAATAAGTGAACCGACCGTCTGCTCAAGTAAGTGCTCAAGTCTTCTACATCCGTCATCAGCCACTCCCAGTAAAAAAAAATAGATAGTACGCCGGCTCAAACTTGTTTCATAAGTATTTGACATAATACTGAGCTGAAAAAAATCGTCTGCTGCATGGTGGAGGGGGAAACCCGCGTCAGCTGCTCGCATGAATTAGTAAAAAAAAAAGTTTACCCCTGCCGTAACCTTCCAATCCTAAACCCACCGCGGGTTGCATCGCTGATGCGTGGTTCACATATTAGTCATTCAAGATCTATTGAAAAATATGGCCATCGATCGGCGTATTAATACTACCTAAAATGCATCAGTACCTCCCGGACTATTGCATGTCGAAACAATTGAATACTTGAATAGGTCAAAAGAATTAAAATGGGCTGGAAGGTGTATTGTAAACATCAACTGCGCTCTGCGAGTGGATTTCATTTATTTTAATGATCTGAGTCGTAATCCCAAGCTAAGCAAACTTATGATATGGAAACTAGATAAAGGCTAATTTTATTTCATATTTTAGTAAAACTTTAATGTACTGAATATACCAATTTTAAAGGTTTAATATGAAGGCTATTCATTGGTTTAACTTTATCTTAATATTACGACTTAAACTTCACAAAAAGAAAGCTAGATATAGCGCCCATATTTTGAAAATATTGAAACAATTAACATTTTTTCACGAATAATGTTTAATAACATACTCGTATGTAAGTACATACTACTAAATTGACGAGGTATTTTTTTATAAGGAATAATAAAAATAAGCCAGATATCAAAGACTTCTATATAGAATTTGGAAGAATTTTAGCATTTCCAGTAAATAAAAATGCATTGACTTTGTAGTGCTGTGCACAATTTAATCAATGTTTATTTCAACAAGAATAGTTAAAGAATTACTCGCCAAAAGTCTCAACTGTTGAGCTTGACGACGTTTTTCCAAGATATCTTCATCATTGGCTGATTTAAGGATGCCCATAATATGACTTATCTGAGCTGCAGATATCTGAAATATGTATACCAACTCTGTAACCACTATAAAATTAGTATCATCATCATATTCTGTCACGAGATGTCCTCTGCTGAACTGGGCCTTTGTTTTTGACTGATTTCGACGAAGAACAGTCTTGGATTTATAATAAATAATTTGTAATAAAACATACTTACTTCAAATATCATAACATTACACAGAAACTATCATAAATGAAAGTGATCCACAAAGTGACAGGTTTTTTTTATAATGGATACATAATACGACCTTAATAGGAGCTTCCTAAAATTAAACATTAATTAATTGACCAATTGAAAAATGTAGCACCGCACTACGAATGTATAGAGAATAGACCGCGACGACGGACGTCGTCGTCGTCAGCTGTCAAAAAAGAACAGAATTGCACTACTGCATGGTTGGTACCGGACGCTTTGTGTCGATTTTTTTTATAAGCATTTGAGTATTGCTCTATACAGATAGCAATAGAACACATATTCGTATGCCCTGAGTGCAAGCGTCCTTGGTCGAACGTCTTGGCGATAGCCGCATAACCATAGTATACATACAACAAAAACAAACATGAAGATAAATCAACTAATCCCAAGAATCTTATATCTATGGATATTTCATTACCTTATTATATCTGAAGACGAAAAATTTCACCTTTATTACGTCACACATACATTCTTTTTCAGTGACAACCATTGAATTATTACGCTATTCAATGGTGACAACGTTGTTAGCTATTTCAGGACAAACTTGGGACATATACATTTTATTATGTAGTTAGTTGACTTTCTACCACCTACTACTTTTAATTATATAGTCAACACAAATATGATTTACAATCTTCAACCCGTATTTTTTCGATTTGGAGTGGACAAACCCAAAAGTTAAAATTAGAAGTCATTGAAAGGGATGACAATTTCTGGAATCATAAAATGAAACATGAGTTGGTTCGATTTTATATGAACTGCCTTCTCCCAGACATACACGTGGCATGCCTATACACGATGGTATTGTATCAGTAATGCAAAGCAGTTTACTATTCGGGCAGATACAGAATAAAATTCAGTCAAGATTTCTAGATTTTTCTGAATTTAATACATCAGTAGCACGGAATCTTTGCCAAGCGCTTATCTCCTAAAAGCAGTGTTTCTCATTAATGTTTTTAGGCTCGTTGATGCGCTTGTAGTGTACCTAACTTGATTAGCCGTTCTTAATCGATCGACAAAGATAAGCAATTGCTGATGTGGACGGTATCCGGATGGGTGACCGTCTAGTGGTATTTCAACTCGAGCATTTTCCGTGCTTTAGGAGGCACGTTCTCGTAGAATCGAGGTTCTTTTTTATACATGCGGTCTACCTTCCGTTCCGTCTTTGCACGCTCCATATTCACGGTCGCCAGATCTCGTAGAATCGAGGTTCTTTTTTATGCGTGCGGTCTACCTATGGTCTCATCTGAAGACTTTAAAGAAAACTCATAGGTAGAGGGTTGAAGGAAATTTACTAATTAATTACTATTACAAAAAATTATGTACAAAATGACGTGGAAAAATCGATAGAGTGACAAAACAAAAAGCTTTGTCAAATAAAGTTTAAATTATTATTTTTCTGTAGGGTATGAAACCTCTACACACGTAAAGCCGTTGTTTTCGGCTATCACAAAATTGTGTAAGTCGTTATGCTAGTTGGAGATCTCTTAGGCGGCTTGGAAACTCCAACGAAGTTGAAAACTAGCCTATCTCCACCAATTTGCAGTGGCCATGCATGGTGGAATATCTGTCCATTCTTTTCAGTAGTATTCCTGTTACCTTTATTCTTATTTCACTCAGCAGTGATTATGTGCTGATGATGATGATGTTTGTTATGATTACTTCTGAATAGAGATTTAATGGTACTCTACGAAATGTCAATACGCTATACACGTTGATATCTCTAATATGTATGTATGTACTATCAATCTTCCCCATACCGTCATATTATGTAAAAAAAAACATCACAGAAAATTACCAAGAACTTATTAAAATATTATATTTCCTTGCCATTTAACGTTAAATGTATCTGTTTACACCAAAATCCTAAGGTTAAATTACACCCGAAGGTGAGGATTATTTTTACCAATGATTGTCCGAAACGTGTCTTCAGACGTCGAGCACAAACCGCTGGCTGAAAGCGGCCGTGATTCTGTAAAGCTTGCTAAGATAGTACAATACAAGTTCTCATAGAATTACGTAAACGCGATAGTTACGTCAATTCTTTGCAAACTTTACACTCGGGGTACTGATGCCTACGTATGTGTGTATCGGCGAAGATTTGGCTGCGTTCAGTAAAAAATATATAACGGTTGTATCAATGTCCCCCTATTCCCTCTAATGGGAAATTAAATTTAAAGTCGCGGCAACTCACATACATAAAATATGGCAGCTTTAAAACTTGATTATATCATGGATTATTAGTAATCCTATCTCTTCGGTAGGTATGTAAAAAGGAGAATGACCATTTTCTAAGGGGAATTCCACTTCGAAAACGTTTGTGTCACAATGATTTATTTTTTATTTTGTAGAAAAAATACTATATTTTCATAATCAGTAAACAGTTTTAATTTTCTGACCCGGGTTTAAGAGCTTTTTTCTTTTTTCTGATGCAGAATTTAAGATTATAAAATGCAAAAAATGGCTATTTACATAGTTTGTTTTAGTAATTCAATGGTTTAGAATTAGTAAGTCGGTAATCTTAAGGTTTTTTAATGGAGGCCACTAAAAAATACAATTTGTGTTTATTGTGATGTTTTGCAAAAGATTAAACGTAGGTATGCTAGACTTTTTGGCGGGATCTTGCAAAGTCACATAGCGTCTTCGTTTTATTTCCATAAATTCCTGTAATTTCAGGTTAATGCATATTATCAGTGGTGTTTTATCCAATAAAGATCAATCTATGTGCACACAAGTTCAGTGAAATTAATTATGTATATTGTGACTTTTCAAGTTATCTCAAAAGGTCCGTGAGAAGTTTTAGTACAATGACAACTATTTTACTAAAATATATCTGTTACGGACGGTGACTGATAGTGCGGACTATATGAAAATGATTTATTTAGTGACCAGAACTAAAATATAACTTGACACTGGCAAAAATAAGTCCTCATAAAAAAGATTTGGTAGCCAAACTTACCTATTCAAAATATAACTCGACACTGGCAAAAATAAGTCCTCGTAAAAAAGATTTGGTTGCCAAACTTACCTATTTATAATATAACTCGACACTGGCAAAAATGAGTCCTCATAAAAAAGATTCAGTTGCCAAACTTACCTATTTATAATATAACATGACAGTAGCAAGAATAAGTACTCATAAAATGGATTTGGTTGCCAAACTTAAAATTAAGAAGATTTTATTTTTCGTAAAATAAATTAATACTTTTAAGAAATTATTTTATGTTACTTGTTACTTTTTATAACTATACTATTATCGTAATAGGTTCTTACATTACATTCTGTTTGGAAAATAATCATTGTCATCAAACACAATTATAAATAAAATGTGTATTTGGCATTTCTGCTACCTTTAACCGACGAATATTATCTAATATCACTCTCGTAATTTCGTTTCATCATTACTAGCGTTATTCATCAGAAAAAGCTATATAGACCGTATTTAACTACGACAAACCTAATTTAACACCTGGCAACATTCGATATTAATAAAACTGTGATTCGAATGGCGTACGGTTTCAGATATCTGTGGTGCGGAAGGCGTACCTACAGGTGTAAAGGAGTTCAAGCGAATATATTATTAATGCTGTTTTTAATCCTCGGGATAGAAAAATATTAATATTTTGTGAATGAACATAATAAAATAAGACTTGATTTTTGAATCATATTTAATTGAGACACGCGATGACACAATAGTGGGCCCAAATATGGTCAATCTCCTTTGGTTTATATACCTTTTTATCTATAAAATAATTTTTTACACGTTTTGTAACAAAACGTCATTTTCAATCATATTTAACCGGGAGCACATTTCAGCGGAGGGTGCAATACGAATTGTGAGCAGTTTGCTCAGTAGTGGTGAACAGTTTAAGTTACATATATTAGGTCATTATCATTACATATGAAATTGGCGTTTTGTACGGGAGGAATATAAAGTCAATTTTTATTTTGTAAAATATATTTAATAAATCAAAGTATGCACCGTTGTTATCTATGCACTTTTGCCATCCCATAGGTAGTTTATTGATCCCTTTACTAAAAAACCATGGGGGCGAGAATTAATAAACTCTTTGAAGGCGGTTTGGACTGCCGCATCGGAGTTGAATTTTTTTCCTTGTAAAAAGTTTTCCAAATTCCGGAAAAAATGGTAATCTGTTGGAGCAAGGTCCGGGGAGTACGGTGGATGTCACAAACATTCCAATTGTAGCTCATCTAACTTAGCGGTTGTTTGTTGTGCAGTGTGTGGTCTTGGGTTGTCGTGAAGCAGCAGTGGCCTAGAGCGATTGACCAATCTCGGTTGTTTAGCAGCTAGTTCTTTCTTCATGGTTTGCAGTTGCTGACAATAGATATCTGCCGTAATCGTTTGGCCAGATTTTAGAAACCTGTAGTGAACGACAACGGCGCTAGTCCACCAAACACTCAAAAGTAACTTTTTCTGAGTCAATTTTCGTTTAAGGCAGGATTTGGCTGGGTCTCCAAGGTTCAGCCATTGCGACGAGCGCTTCCGATTATCGTACAGTATCCACTTTTCATCACAAGTAATGATTCGATTTAAAATCCCTTCATTATTGAGACGGTTGAGCAAAGTAACATAGCAGTTGACGCGTGTTTGCAAGTTCGATTCACTCAATTCATGAGGTACCCATCGTTCAAGTTTTTTTACTTTCCCGATTTGCTTCATGTGGATTAATACAGTTTTATCACTTACCCCGAAGCTTGCAGCTATCTCTGAAGTGCTTTATAATGGATCCGCTTCCACAATAGCCTTTAATTCTTCATTTTCCACTTTGGTCTTCGGCCGTCCACGGGGTTGGTTCTGAAGGTCGGCTTTTCCGGAACGAAAACGTTGAAACCAAAAACGTACAGGGAATTAATATGGCTTACCGATGTACCTGCGCAGAAAATACATTTTCAAAGTGCGGGAAACGCTATTGGCCGACAGCTGCCGTCATGTTGGCGCGCGCCGTGCGGAGGGCCGTGACTTGCGAGTGAGATAGAACTAACAGCTGCAGTGTATTATGAACCTTATAGTAGTGATCTAAGGTTGATTGTAAGTTTGAAGCATTCTTTCGTTAATCTTCGGGGCCATACTTTCTTTTCTGTGCGAACGAAGATTCACGACGCGCCATATAAGTTGAGTAATACTGTACCGTGCTTTCTTTTGCGACACCAGCGCCGTACACATAATTAATCTTTCGAGCTGTTTCTGCAGCACTGGTGCCACGGCAGAACTCGTACTCGTAAATATACCGATATTTCATGTTTTCCATTGTGCGGTAATAAGCGACGCCAAAGAAAAAAATAATGAGGAAAATTTATAAATTTGAATTTGGAATTCTTAACCAAAGAGGAGATATTTGAGATCAAAGTGGTCAGTACGACAAAACGCTAATTTCATATGTAAGGACCTAAATAATTTATACTGTTATGAAAATAAATAGATAGATTATTATATGTCTAATATCAATGATATTTTTTTTTTGAAAATTGTTCATCGTCTCATATTATGTATCAACATGTCAATACATTAAGAAATCCGTATCTATTCTGATTTCCTTACATATACTATGCAATTTTCCAAAAGTACACACACATCAGTCATTCCACATTCTAGGTTGTGTGAGTGCATTCGTCGTTTGAAATCGTGAGCTGTCCGCGCCTTAAGGCTGCAAATATGTGTAAAAAATGGCAATAACCTTTAGCATATTCACGTGTATGTTAGTTAAACATTTTAAGTGTTACTGAAATTATTAATTATGATTATTAGAATACCTTTATGTAGAGAAATAAATACATTTTATTATTATTATTATAGTCGCTCAGTGGGCGATTACGTAACTTTGTCGCAATAAGATTCAATCATTTTCGAATTGAAATGATTGAAACTTATTGATAACTTTTTTACGTTCTGGTAACTAACTGCAAATACAAACAGTGATTAATAAGAAATGGAACCATTTCCGATTTTGTAATATTTCTACCGATTCAGTGGTTGTTTCAATCCTAATTTCATTGCAACAAAGTTACGTAATCCATGTACAGGTCTCATATTATGTTACTTTTGTGGCAATCAAATTCTAATTGAAAGACAGCTATGATTACAAGAGACATTATATAAGGTCCTAATAAATTAGTGATCTTCCTCTTGAGGGATGTCTAATCTTATGATTAGACTTTTTGTGTTTAAAAGCTTATGCTTTTAAACACAAAAAGTCGAATCAAAATAAATTGGTCTATTAGCTTTTGCGTAATGCAAACAAGCAAACATTGATGATTTGAGGTTATAAGCACCCAAAAACCATTTCGTAACCTTTTTTGTACAGTAATGTACAAACACACTGATAACAAAGTTTTATAAACAAATACCGTCGATTAGAAAATGAAGTATGTTTTTGAGGATATGTAACACGCGAGAACTTTTTTTAGTTGGATTAGAAGATGATTTGTGTCAACTACATATTCCCGCACAAGAAAAGTTATATTATCGATTTCAATCGATAATTGAAATTTGTTTCAATTCGCATTACTAGATTGACACTGGATTTCTATAAAGCTACATAATCGCACTACTGGCCTACTCAAGTCTATCAAATATAAAAAATATAAGACATTACAAGCAGCGATCACCGACTGTAAAAGTAACATAAAAAGATTACGATGCACTAATTACGAGTTCATTGCTGCAAAAAACGTAGGAACTTAATTAGCCAGAGATTTTATCAACAAATAGCAGCGGCTAATGGTTGTAATAGTAAGTAATTTCGCTACGTCTCGATCGATACTGCGCAAGTAATGCAATCATACCATATCGAAAGTGGTTATTTATCGAGTGAGCGATCGGTATTTTCCCGTCGCCATAGTGGTCTGAGTCACCGTCCCTCGGCGCGCGATTCGCGGAACTCAATCAACCCTCTATAGGGGGTGCGTTCGCTAATGACCCGCCGGACAACGGCCGCCCTCCGAAATGCAACATGTACCACGTGCAAAACTACACCTTCGAAACCACAACAGTAAACTGCAATTTGGCAGATTCTCCAGTGCCGTTTTGCAACTCAGTGCGTGTTTATAATATGCAGCTTTTCAATCGGCTACGTTATTTTGATAAATATGGATGAAGTAGCGAAACCAGCGGCACGGGTAACATAAAACGCCATCGTGAAAATTTTATGACATTTCCTGGTAGTCGCATAATGAGTCATATCCGTCGAAGGGTTAATTTTAACGCGATATTGCAATAAACAATCGACCATTTCCTATCATTCTTTGAAGGAGGTTGCTCGAGAAAATTATATTGTATACTTCATCTTTACAGTAGATTTAGAAGGTTTAATACTCATCTACTTCAAAGAGACTGAAGCCTCGCGGACTGCGTGGTTTTGAATTAAATTGAAAATATAACACTTTTTTTATTATGTAATTTATCCAACGGATGGCTTTTCCGGAAATTGTGAGGCTGATGAAACACTCGGTTGAAATGAGATCAATGTAAAATTAACTCGACACAAAACTTTTCAGCTACCTACGTTTGTCCTGAAATATTTTTTTCTCATTTCATTTCAAAGCAATCAATTGTCCACAAACCATAACTTGTTTATATTTACATGGCCCGTGATATCTATGTAAACGAACGGTTATTTATGTTTTTGTTTGTGTATATCTTGATTGCTCCAGTTCCGATTGCGGGCTACTTTGTGTTCAGTCAGACCCAAGAGGATATCAGAATGAGCACGAAACAAGTGAATGTCTATATTACCTACTCAGAGTGCAATAGAAATTGGTTTTCTGCGCTGGTAAATAGTATTTTATTGGCTTTGTTTTCTCACTTAAAACTCAATAAAAGTAAACGGAATTTTATTGTTTCCATTGATTTTAAAGAACAAGCGAACCCTTTGTTTCATTTTGTGGCTTAGTTTAGGTATAGTACACCCACGTTGGTTGTCTGGGAATTTATACGTACATACTTGTGAGCTAAATTCAATAACAAACAACAGATTAAAAAAGACGGCTATTTTTGGAACAAATTAACTTATTTTTTTTTAAACTGCACTTAAATCAGTAATATTTGTCTTCTCATAAATGTACCCACTGAGGTAGGTGAATAGCATTTTTCATAAGTATTTCAAAGTGACCTTTCTGAGCCATGATATATGTAATACCTAACGCATGTAATACCTAAGTCAAAAAACTTGAGACATTTTATTTTATCTTAAGTGCCTTCTTTATTCTTGTAAAATAATTCACTAAACTGTATGAGATAAAGTTTAAACTCAAGTGATGCTGAGCCTTAAGTTTATAGTGCTCGTCTATATGTCACTTTATTCGAGCTCTATGCACACTATGCACACGCTTGCTCTCATGAATCTCAGGCTTGGCTTATCTAGATCCAGTCGAGAACTTACCTATGTACACAAGTAATGATATTTTCTACCTACACCAACGCTACACTGTGCAGTTAGCTTTAATAGACATTTGCATTCATCAGAAATCCTTTGACTCTGTTAGTTTTACTTGAATAATCATTTGCTTTTATTTGCTCTTTGCGAATAGTTTTTGTATTGCTAGCCATTAGCTCATTTCAAACTTATTCGTTTTACAATCTTGAATTTGCTCATGCATGACGAATAGACAATTCGATTATCGGTTAATTTATTATGTTTCGGTCTGAATAGTGTTTGCGGTGACAAATAAACTGCTATCCATAAAAGTGATATCAAAGATCAAAGATTAATGATCAATGACTGTAACTGTCTTATTACATATCTCATGTAATAAACCATCTGGTTTAAGCCAAGTCTAGTAAAACCCAGGCGTTAAGATAGTTCCAGCTCTTTTTGTTGCTGCTCTTGCTCGAGTGAATATTGTTGCTAATTTGAATAAATAAAATGTACTCTTTAATATTTTGGGGAGTAGTAGAGGTATTACGGCAGCAAATGTAGCTGATAATAAAAAAAGCGGCCAAGTGCGAGTCGGACTCGCCCATGAAGGGTTCCGTAGTAGCAAGTAAACATAATATAAAATGTTTTTTTAGTTTTATCATACTCTTATTTTAGAAGTTGCAGGGGGGACATACATTTTACCACTTTGGAAGTGTCTCTCGCGCTAACTATTCAGTTTAGAAAAAGATGATATTAGAAACCTCAATATCATTTTTACCTATCCATAGATGCCACAAACGTATGGGTTTGATGACAAAAAAAAACAATTTTTGTGTGAAAATCTTAATGCGGTTCACAGAATACATCTACTAACCAAGTTTCAACAGTATAGTTCTTATAGTTTCGGAAAAAAGTGGCTGTGAGACACGGACGGACAGACAGACAGATATGACGAATCCATAAGGGTTTCGTTTTTTGCCATGTGGCTACGGAACCCTAAAAACGAAACGTTTTTTGTTGGATACTGGCTGATGACTCATGTACCAACTTCAATTCACTGCAGTGTAAAAAGTATTGAATAAGAATTCCTCAGCACAAAAACACTTAGATTGTTATGGGCCGATATTTTGAAAGTGTTCATTGCCAGTTCGGTTCCCCTCCCCCCAAACGGCGACATATTCGATAAATGCAGATAACAATCGCCATTTTACATTCACTTTGCCAGCCACCTTGGCCCACGCAAGGTGATTCAGTGATATTATAAAGTCAGTATCCGCCAATGACGACTTCGAAAGTGCCTAGGCGCTGCTTGAACTCGTTCAACTTTAAATGTAGTTTCAATTTTTTACGGTTATGAACTGTCTAGGATTCTTATTGTTGTCCTCGCAAGAATTTGTAACGTCTGGTCTTATAGAAACAATGACTAACATAGATTTACGTTGAATATTAATTTTGTTTCGTATTTGTATTGCTCTACAATATGCCAGTTCTAAGTTTGCTAATATGAAATTATCTGTTGAATGAATAGTAGCAGTTTTCAGTTATTTTTAGTAGTAAATTCAGGTATATCTGGGAATTTGAGTGGGCTAATGCCGTACCAGTTTTAAAACTCAAAGTATCCATACAGTTCAAATATTTTCAATGTCTAACTTCACAGCGGCAAACTTTTAAAATGAGTGTACATTACAGTAGGTACCTATAGTATTTACATAGGATTACTACTTATATTCTATACATAACTAGGTTATATATAACTTATAATATACGAACATTCAATAAGGAAATTATCTAATTTTACGTTGGTTTGAAATAGTTTTTTTACCCATAAATAAGTGGTTTGCAAGTTTTTTTTATAAGTACAACTAAGGATAGTCGAAAGTCAAAGGCATTTATTCAATTTAGGCCCTAGTAGGGCACTTATGAAGGTCAAAGCTACAGAAGTTACCACAGGTTCGTAAGTCGGCCTTCAACTGAGAAGAACAGGCAAGGAACTCAGCATATATTTTTTTTGGACAATCTGACTATATTGGCGATTTTTTCCAAAACATTATAAACAAGGTTGCAAACTAGAATCAAGCAAACATAAAAATTGCAGACATAACTTCTTATTTAGGTATTTAATCTGAAGTTCTCGTCTTATGCACTCGTCAGTCGTAACTTTGGCTAAATAAGCGGAATCTTATTATCATGGACGAACAATTCATTCGGTTGACGTAATATAAATATGTAAATTGTAAATGTCCAAATATAAGAAGAATAAGTAAGTCTGCATATATGAATGTGTTAACTTAGTCTGCCTTAATTTATTGTATAATATTCATCTGAATAACATTATTATATTTGTTAATCAAAATCGCTTAACTTTGTGCCCCTATCTACTATATAAAAATAAGTCAGGTTTTCCTTCCTGACGCTATAACTCCAGAACGCACGAACCGATTTCCATGGTTTTGCATTCGTTGGAAAGGTATCGGGCTCCGTGAGGTTTATAGCAAAGAAAATTCAGGAAGTAGGGTAGGGTAGGGTAGCACCACGCGAACGAAGTCGCGCCGGGCAGCTAGTGCAGTATAATTTTAATTGGATTTTTCTATTCTCAAACTATATGCAACTGGAAAAACGTCCCACCGACAGTATGAGCTTATTTCCTGCAACGTAAAACACCGGCATAACAAATAGAGCAATAAGACTGCTTTACAGTGCACCAGATCGCATGCACAAAACTGGTTCCGTTGTGAAACAATACCATGACTCGAGCTGTTCGGACCTCGTGAAGCCGACTATTATAATACACGAATATTATACAAATAACGTATTATAAAACTTAACTTTGTGTGTGCATACATAATTAATGTTCATGGAATTAACCTAATGTTTAATATTTTATCGCTACTGAATATAGCTCACTTAAGCCATATTTGGTTGATCTTTTCTCTTCTACTAAGCTAATACTAATAATTGCTTTAAAATTCGACGGTATTTTTTGGATTATCAAGCATGTACTAATAAAGAAGATCTTTATTCATTCTTCTGCAGCTATAGGTGTACAGTCTATATAAAAATGAATCCCTATTTCTTGGTCAGGCCATAACTTAGGAACGACTTTACCGATTTCATCCATCTTTTTTAAGTTTTCTAATACTCCTTCGTTAGAAGGTTCTTACGGTTTTTTTAAGAAAGTTGCGCAGAAAATTAGAAAACTGAACGCAAACGAATTCGCGCCGGACAGTGAGTAGTTGATAATAACAAATTTATATACTTATTAATATTTGTTTTATAAATAAAACTGCGTCACAAAATGACTTCATGTATTCAATGTCACCTGAATATAACTTGAACTCCCACCTACGCAATATCCGTCAGTAATCGCACTTCGTCGTGGGTGTAAGTTTTATAATCCATGATTTAATGCAATATGCGCGAGCAGATGACCCGGGTAATGGACCGGCCCTTGGGCGGCGGCGGCGGCTCAGCGACCGACATCGACAGAAGGGCTCTTTCGCAAACTGGTTTGAGACCGAGCCGATATCTCCGCCCCCGCCCGCCACTAGAGATGGGTAACCACCCGGGTTAAAACCCATGAGTGGGTTAAAACCCAGTTTCCACCCATTTTAATCCACCCACTGGGTGGTTTGGGCGGGTGGAAACTAATATTGCAGATTTCTGCCTTGTTTTTTCAATTCCGTGGGTAGGACCGTGCGGGAGGGGATGCTAGGCGCGCGCGCAGTGTTTTATGTTTTTTTTAACACGCTTTTATTGGCTTCACCTGTATGTATGTATGTATAGAGGAATCTTCGAACGTAATATTCATCGACTTCCAGACGTCAGATTAAACTGAAATTTTGCACACTTATCAAGTACCGATGGCAATACAATTATTTGGTACCATCGAGCTGATCTGATGATGTATCAGGAAAGTAGGCACTGGAACTCCATAACGGAGCAACGTTTCCTAGCCGTGTTTGGGCTTGTTGGAATTGTCATGAACTGAACTTTGACCATGTATAGTTTTCAGGGTCTGATGATGGAGTAGGAGAGTAAGCACTGGAACTCCATAACGGAGCAACGTTTCCTAGCCGTGTTTGGGCTTGTTGGAATTGTCATGAAATGAACGTTGACCATGTATGGTTTTCAGGGTCTGATGATGGAGTAGGAGAGTAAGCACTGGAACTCCATAGTGGAGCATCGTATACTAGCCGTGTTTGGGCTTGTTGGAATTATCTTGAGATGAACTTTGACCATGTATGGTTTTCAGGGTCTGATGATGGAGTAGGAGAGTAAGCACTGGAACTCCATAGTGGAGCATCGTATACTAGCTGTGTTTGGGTTTGTTGGAATTATCGTGAGATGAACTTGGACCACGTATAGTTTTCAGGGTCTGATGATGGAGTAGGAGGGTAGGCACTGGAACTCCATAACGGAGCAACGTTTCCTAGGCGTGTTTGGGCTTGTTGGAATTGTCGTAAGATGAACTTTGACCATACATGGTTTTCAGGGTCTGATGATGGAGTAGGAGGGTAAGCACTGGAACTCCATAGTGGAGCATCGTATCCTAGCCGTGTTTGGGGTTGTTGGAAATGTCGTGAGATGAATTTTGACCATGTCTAGTTTTCAGGGTCTGATGATGAAGTCGGAGGGTTGGCACTGGAACCCCATAGCGGAGCATCATATTCTAGCCGTGTTTGGGCGTATTGGAATCGTATTATGCGCATTTTGGCCAAATATGGTTTTCTGAGTCTGTTGGTGGAGTCAAAGAGTAGGCACTGAAGCTAAATACTTATTATAAATGTGAAAGAAAGTGATATTGGGTGAAAATATGGTAAAAGTAACATAATAAAATGGTATGAATAATTTATGTTAACTAAAAAATAAAAAATAAATTACAGTTTAAAAAAACTAAAAAAACACGCTTTAAAAAGCCCTGCACTAAAAAGTGTTAAATTAAACCAGGGATTTTAATACCTTCATTCTTTCTCGCAAATGCGAATCCACGTTTAATCCTTAACGATTTCAGATTCCGGTGGGAAAGAACGTTAGTGAATAGCCCGCTATTGTATAGTCAATTTATAAATCAGGTAGTAATATTTTAATGAAATGAATTACAATGTAAATTATGTTAATATGACGAGCCATGGCATGTTGCACTTAAGTACCTTTATTTTAGTTTGTGTTTTCATCTTTGACAATAAATACTATTCTATTCTATTCTTATGAAAAATTACTTCACTGCCGATCCTTCGCGCTTCCTACATCAAAAAGGAAGTCCAGTCTTCGTGAAAGACTGCCCACGTGCACCCAGTGTCCAAAAAGGGCGAAAGATCAAACCCAGCGAATTACAGGCCCATCGCCCTTCTCTCCAAAGTTATAGAGCGTGTGATCACCACGCTGCTTTTGAGATACCTGGAGGATCACGAGTTGTTGAGCGACCAACAATATGGTTTCCGTCACAGTCGCTCTGCTGGTGACCTCCTTTTATATCTCACGCACCGTTGTTGATGTGAGCCTAAATGTAGCGAATGCGTTCGATCGGGTCTGGTACAAGGGTCTTCTTACGAAATTACCAGCATACGGGCTTCCCGAGGGATTATGCAAATGGGTTGCCAGCTTTCTGTCCAGCAGATGCATAAGAGCCGTCGCCGTCGTCGACGATAGCTGCTCCGATAGCATGGACATAAA
This sequence comes from Polyploca ridens, assembly GCA_951394255.1. Lineage (NCBI taxonomy): Eukaryota > Metazoa > Arthropoda > Insecta > Lepidoptera > Drepanidae > Polyploca > Polyploca ridens. The sequence goes on along the minus strand of OX596246.1, from coordinate 6,611,933 downwards.
TGCTGGTGTCCCGCAAGGCTCTGTGCTGTCCCCAACACTGTTCCTACGGCATATCAATGATATGCTGTCTATTGACAGCATTCATTGCCATGCGGACGACAGTACAGAGGACACCAATGGGTATCCCACGGGCCGTGCAAATATCCCTCGTTCCGAGGTGGAGGAAAGCCGCGAACGGCTGGTGACTGAAATCGATAATACACTAACTTATGTCTCCGATTGAGGTCGACTAAACCTAGTCCATTTGACCAAGACTCAAGCCTACGCGATCACCGCTAAGAAAACCCCATGGTCTATGGCTCCACAATTCCAGAACACTTCCTTGAACATCAGTCAAAGCATCGGGATCCTTGGCGTCGACATTTCTAGCGACGTTTTGTTCCGAAGTCACTTAGAAGACAAGGTTAAGTTGGCATCCGAAAAGCTTAGAGTGCTCAACAGAGCGAGGCAGTACTTCACATTGCATCGGGGCAAAGGCCGCAACTTTATAAGTCGCAGGTCCGGCCTCATATGGAGTATTGCTGTCATCTATAGGTGGTAGCACCTGGATACCAGCTTGAGCCTTTAGACTCGGTGCAGCGACGTGCCATTAGAATTGTTGACGATCCCGAGCTCACAAGCGGTTTAGAGCCCCTTAGTCTGAGGAGAGACTTTGCGTCCTTATGTGTTTTCTACCGCTTGTACAACGGAGAGTGTTCTAAAAAATTGTTCGACTTGATGCCCATGGCTACCTTCCACCATCGCAAGTCTCACCATCCACGGGGAGTCCATCCTCACACATTGAAACCAGAATTGTTTCAAACTTTGCGGGCTCAAAGGAGTTTTTTTCCGCGGACGCTCAGATTGTGGAATGAGCTGCCCACCGTGGTTTTCCCAATAGAGTAATAGAAAAACTTTTTGAAAAACTGAGGAGTGAAGAGATTTCTTCAGGGTCGGCAACACGCGATTGATAACCCTGGTGTTGCAAGTGTCCATAGGCTACGGTAACTGCTTACCATCAGGCGGGCCGTATGCTTGTTTGCCACCTTAGTGGTATACATTTTTTTACGTATAATTTGAATTTGTTACACAAACACGCTGATGTAAGTGATAACACTGACGATTGAATGCCTGCACCACCAATACATCCCGAAGATTCATAGAAACCACACCTCCACATACTAACAGCCCTGAACCATCCACGTCCGGCTTGAACTATATAGAATTTTTAAATTGTGACCGTATTTCCGATGCAAGTGAAGATGATTAGACTGCCCACTCCTTTTACATGTTGTATTTTCATAAATACATCATTAGTAAATGTACCTGATATCAGTAAAAGCTTTTATTTTTAATTAGCTTTAGTGAACACTACCTTCCACTATTAAATAATTTACAATAACCGTTTTCACCCAGTAAAATGGGTAAAAATGGGTTAAAATCGGGTTTTAACCCAAATCACCCGGTTTTAACCCAAATGGTAAGAATGGGTTTTTACCCATTACCCATCTCTACCCGCCACTGCCTTCACCCGCTGAGTTTTGCACTTAAGCTTAAGAGGCAGAAATGGTCAAAAGTCTCTACATTCCAGCCCAAATTATATGAAACCTGCTAGCTCTACGGTATTGAAATTTAAATATATGATACTTAAGGATATAACAAACACATCGCCCGAGCCGAAAACACGAATTCAATTAAAAGCCTCGATAAAAAAAAATGTCAAACATACCTCTGAAAATCAAGAAATTCCCAAATATATCCAACGCCTGAAGGTATTTTGATACGATTTTTTTCATCAATATAGTACATATCATAAGCAAATAAACGCCCGAGCTAGTTTTTTGAATTTGCGATTCAGTTTTTCATAATAATGATTTTAAAAAAAGTCGCTTACGTCAAATTGATCTGAGCACCATCAACATCATACCACACTCTATTGTCCTGCAACTGGCGTATTTTGCTTCGCGCTCACTCGCATTCCGCGGTGATCCGCGTTGCTAGACGGACCTGTGTCATTTTTTTTCAGAACTTTCACATGATAAAACCCTCTCAAATTATTAAAAAAATATATCAAATTATCTTCAGAAGACACTGGAAAATGCATGCTCGTAAAATTAAGGCAATTGAGCCTATTATTTGCTTGTTATAAATAAAAATATATAAAATAAAATCTGTTGAGATTGATGCTTTTGAAAATTGTCACCGAGCCATGTCGTGGTACTGACAGAGACTGATTGTTATTTTCGTCTTTGCTAGGTACGGCTAGGGTAGCCTAAGGGGCTAAGGCGCGGGGTATTTAAGTACTCGCGACTGAAGGAGGTGATGAGTCAAATCCTGGAAAATGTATTTTTTTTTTCAAATCATACGAAATGAAAAATCAGCAATATATATTATTTTTAATGAGCAATTACCTATTTCGTTACTTACCTGATTAAATAACACCTCATTCAATATTATTTATTTTGAGATCAAAGAAAAGGTATGAAAGGTAGGTTGACTGATACTGCTAACAGTAGGTGCCCCGAACTCGGGGCAGGCATGCCAGCCACTACTGCGGTCATCAAGTCATCTGTAGTCATCGAGTCGATCCGGTAAACTTTTATTTTCATTGTTTTATTACAGTATTATTGTGGTCCAGACGCGTAGTCGTCAAGTGTCAATGGCACAGTAACATTAGTAACAGTAAGAAAAATATTACACACCTTACGTTGATTAAGTTTCTACTACTTACTGGACTGGTTAGTTGGAAATGTTGGAATGTGAACCCACGGTATATTTACAATTACTAGTAGTGAGCTCGGCTATCATTGTGCCGATTATCGTAACGGTCAATGGCCTGATGGCCAAATGCCTCGAGGCTCTCGGCAGTAATCCTCGATACAGCTCGCATTGTGAGGAGGTTCCTGTTTCTGCAGCCCTACCGGTAGCTTAGCTTTTTCAGCCAATCAGCGAGCCAGGCACAGTTTTATATCAATAAAATTAATAAAATTAGAATAACTTTTTTTCCAAAACATTATATATTACTTCCTTAAGGTGGATGCTCAGCATGAGGCAGGAAATTTTATATTATATGGGTCAAAATAGCTTTTGAGTTAGATGCCTGCAATAAGGATCATTCACATAACAAAATTTAAACTTTTTGATTACTACAGCGGATGCACATAACCTTTTTGAGCATAATGTTTTTTAAATTATTAATATCCATCAATAAATGACAAAGTTATTAAAGTTTTAAAAACAGCTTAATTAATACGCTTGCTCCCGCTTGTACATTAACGTTGACGTCATAATTCGGCCACCATGCAACTCTGTTTGTAACCTTTTCACGGCTTAACCACTGAACAGATTTAAATACAATTTGGCAGAGAAATAGTCCAATTAGTGGAGAAGGACAAAGGATACTTTTGAACGTAAATGATCTTGATTGCTCAAAAATACAATTATGTTACATTTTACATACCTCGGTGATACCTGCAGATTTTTAACTACCGCGGTAGTACCTGCGTTTATCCTATATTATCACTCAGTAAATTTGACAGCGATAGCTTAGAAGTATCACCTCACCTGCCAGCTTTATAAAAAGAAGTCCTTATGCACGGTTATGCATGCTCAAAAAAATGCTCTACCAGCTAAAAGGTAGTTTAGCTGGTAGAGCATTTTTTTTTTAGTTATTGTTAATGCCATATAATGCGCCTGGAGTGCTATTCTTTAACAGTTGATAGGAAATGTTCTGATTGAGTTATAAACGTGATATTTTTAACTAACTTCTAAAAAAGAGGAGGTTCTCAATTCGATTGTATTTTTTGTTTTTTTTTTTTATGTTTGTTACCTCATAACTCCGTCATTTATTAACCGACTAGCTGTTCCGCGCGGTTTCACTCGCGTTCCCGGGATATAAAGTAGCCTATAATACTCGGGGATAATGTAGCTTCCTATTAGTGAAAGAATTTTTCGAATCCGACTGGTAGTTCCAGAGATTAGCCCGTTTAAACAAACAAACAAACAAAAAAAACTCTTCCGCTTTATTATAGTAGTATAGATAAATAGCTCAATAGTTTTATTTTAAAACATAATAGAATAATTTATCTGATTCCGAAATTGGATCACTCAGTGTCGGAGTTGTAATATCGGAACTTACGTGCCGAGATTCCGATATTCCGAGATTTATGACCTAGGTACAATACCAGAAGTATGGAGAGGAAATATAATGGTGCTCTTCTTCAAAAAAGGCTATAAGGCCCTATTGAAGAACTACCGCCCGATATCCTTCCTAAGCCACGTTTATAAGTTGTTTTCGGGAGTCATTACGAATTCTCTTGCACGTAGGTTTGAAGACTTCCAGCCTCCCGAACAAGCCGGTTTCCGTAAAGGCGTTAGTACCATAGATCACATACTTATACTTCGCCAAATTATACAGAAGACTGAGGAGTATATTTGGCCGTTATGCCTTGTGTATGTGGACTATGAAAAAGCCTTCGATTCAGTTGAGACATGGGCGGTATTACAGAGTCTACAGCGGTGCTTAATCGACTATCGCTATATCGAATTGTTGAAGGTGTTTGTACAGCAAAGCCAATATGTCAATCCGAGTACAGGACGAGAGTACGAGACCAATCCAGTTGCAGAAGGGTGAAAGACAGGGTGACCTTTTACCACTGTTATGGAGGATGTGTTCAAGCTCTTGAACTGGAAAGGTTATGGCATCAACGGTGAACACATCTCTCACCTTCGACTTGACGACGAAATAGTCATAATGGCGGGAATCGCTGGAAGCTTTGAACATCATGCTCAATGATCTCAAGAGAGTTTCCCAACAGGTCAAGATGAACATATACAAGACAAAAATTATGTCTAATATTCATATTCCACCAATACCCGTGATAATTGGGAACACTGCTCTCGACGTTGTAGACGAGTATGTTAACCTAGGACAAATTGTCCAACTAGGTAGGTTCAACTTTGACAAAGAGGTCAACGGAAGAATCCAACTCGGCTAGGCAGCATTCGGGAAGCTACGGCATATCTTCAAGTCTAGAATATCTCAGAGTCAAAGTCTTAAGACAAAGGTTTTCAATCAGTGCGTGTTACCAGTGATGACATCCGGAACATAGACGTGGTCTTAAACTGCTTTTCGCATAAATAAGCTCAGAGTCACTCAGCAAGCTATGGAATCAGCTATGCTCGGAATTTCTCTAAGAAACAGGATCCGAAACGAGGACATTCGTAGGAGAACAAAAATTATCTATATAGCTCGTAGAGTTAGTAAGTTGATGTGGCAATGGGCAGGCCACATCGCTTGAAGAACCGATAACCGATGGGGATGGAAGTTTCTCGAGTGGCGACCATTAACTGGAAGGGGACACCGTGCAGGACGACCTCCCACCAGGTGGACCGGCGACCTGGTCAGTGTCACTGGGCGCTGCTGGATTCAAGGGCCAAAACCGCAGAAAGTGGAAGTTAATGGGGGAGGCCTATGTTCAGCAGTGGATATCCTTAGGCTGATATGATGATGATGATGAATAAAAATGGTAGGTAAAGAGGACATTTTATTAAGAAATTCTACAATTATAGTACAGTATCCAATACAATTATTGTAACAGTGATGGAAGAAAACCTGTTTATTTGTCAAATAACATCTAATATTTCGATTGAGGTCCGAATTTTTGCCTCAATTTTCATTTTATGAGGACGCCTTGTTATTTTCAATTATATTGAGTTTGCATTGTGATATATCGCTACGTTTAAAATTTACATAGTTTTGTTTGCGTGGTGATCACTGTAGTGAACAAGAATTTAAAAAATACATAAAAAGTAATTTTAAAAAAACGCTCGATAAAATTCAACATAGTTTCCCTCCTTTTAATTTGTGCACATTATGAAGACTCACAGTGTATACGAGTAGGATACTCTCCTGTCTGTCCATTTGTCACAGCCTGTTTTCTCGGAATTTATAGAACACAAATTTTATTCAGATAAAAACGCTTAGTTTCGTGACCCGATGACACTTACCTAAGTAGCGTATGTAAAAGAATTCTGGTTTTGGGGGACAATTACCTAACCTGAGAAATATTATCCTCATTATCCACTTTTAAAAATAAATATCTTGAGTCATTTTTCACACACGGCTACCTGATCCCAAACTAAGCAGAACTTGTAAATAAATCTCTAAATAGTATAAAAAGAAGTCGTTTTCCGCGTCCGTTTGTCTCTCTGTTTATCCGCTAACTCTAAACCACGCAACGGATTTTGCGAGAAAAATACTCCTAAAAGCGTTCTGATAGCGCTACGTGATTCTACTGTCTGTTTAGACGACTAATTATTGTTTCAGTGCTAAAGAGACCTTTAGTCGACTCTAAAGAAATGGGTCATAACCTTTGCTTATGATAGCTTCTCTATATGTGGTAATAATAGCGCAATGCTTTACAGCAAATAATTATCATTAATATTTTAAATGATATCATAGATTTAAAATTAGCCAGAAACAGTTTACGCGATACCGTGACCGGGTGGCGTGGGCGGTCGCGCAAATCACTCCACTGACACCACATTATGACATTGTACCCATGCGAAGTCGGGGCGGGTCGCTAGTACTTACTACACCCAGACTCGGGACATGCAAATATGTTCACAGATGGATATCCTTGGTGGGAATCGAACATAAGTTTGGCGGGGTGGAATCTTAACCAACTACGCCAACTGGCCCGTCAACATTTTTTTTTAAAGTTATTTGAAAAAATATATTTGGTAAATGTTTATCTGCAGTTTGTCTACTGTTAACATTTATACTGTGTCCAATTCAAACAGCGTCGTTCTCGCGGAAATGTTTAGATGGCGGTGTGTCATGTTGAATTGTTTGTTTGCAATGACACACTTCTAAATAGAGGGAGCTAGTATTTTTTGTTTGCTTAGTTCCTGTAATTTCCGCTAATATTATGTGAAAATGTGGCGCAAGGGTGAAAACTGAAATCTGCTCGAGAGTATTCTGGGCCTTAAGGTCTAGCTTGGAAATGAAAATTATTCTATTCGAATCAGAATTATAGTTCCAGATGTGAGATGATCAATTTCAAGAACACTAGAAAAATCATTGAACCACAGTTTAAATACCACTGACTCTGTTTCGATGAAATCAAAAATGTATACGTACTGTTTCACTCTTTCCCTATTAGGATATTTAAATGTCGTGAATTAACCCTTAAGTTAACCGGTTTCCGTTGCATTCAACTCATGCGCAGCATATAATTGTGTAACCTAACAGCTTATCAATAGCTGCATGGTGATTTTAAATAGTTTTAAAAATAGACCATGACCGTAATTTTTCCTGTTAACAAACCAAATACACATAACGCATTAATAAATAAGCTGAACAATGTATTCAAATGAATTTCTACGTAGGCGTTTGTCACGTAACGTAACACGTTGACACTTTGCAATCCTTTTATAATCTACTCCTTTTGATTACCTGTCAATGTACCAAATCTGTTTCGCAACAGTCGTACTATTAACAATTATTTCGTACCGTTTATCATGTAAAGTCAGCCGGAACTGTCACTATTGATTGTTCATTGCTTTAACGGCTCCATTAAGAACATTATCTGCGTTTAATGTGTGACTAACTTAACTCATTTTTTTCACGGTTCACTGATTTTCAGTGACATCTGTAAAGGTTGTGTCGAACTCGGCTGTTTGTTAGTATATTATCTACAATATGATTTGCACGGGCTTTATACGCTCAGGCCGCGCAGCCTGCCTTCTGGCAAGAGAAAGTGCACTGCCGCTCCACTTTTCACTTCAGTATAACCATATGTAGTATCTTTTTGTTGTATAATTTGTGACTTTCGAAAGGCAAGCATAACTGAAAACATACATACATATCATGACGTTGTAACACTTGTAACTCTACATGTTAAGCAAACCTTTATTCGCGGTTGTGTAATACGTACTGAAATTACCGGTTATTTCAGCTCAATTGACCTCGCAGCTTTCGTGAGCAAGTTACACTGACTTTATTAGGCTATTATTCACAATATACATGCTTTTCCCTACAAAGAAAATCCATATAGCAATTTTGTTTACAATAGAGAATTGGACAACCTAGTTTTATTATTGTATGCCCTACTAATGCTAGTATAGACTCGTTACAATTCAATAACTCATGTTTTGTAATTGTATACGACAGACGTATCTGATATCAGAAGGCGAAGTTGAATGCCTTGGTCGTGGTCTAATAATCATGCCGATATTTGCTGGTCTGCTGAGTACTAACCTTAAACATCTGACTAAGTATTCATTTGTTTAGCTAGACGACTATATGTAATTACAATGTGAAGCCATTCCGCGAAGTACCCCAAGGCATTTCCTGTGGCTTATACTAATTTACATTAAGAGATTAGTACATCTGCATCAAAGCTATTCAAGTTCTAGGTATACGGACATACACTTAGGTGCGTGTGGCGCCTGAAGTCTGCCGCGTGGGCGAAACGAGACTGAATTCGCCGGGTTTTATTACTCCCATGCAATTCCTTTATATTATACTAACACATAAATTCATGTATGTTATGTACCCACCAGGGTGATGATTTCACATTACACAACGTCCCGTTTTTAATATCATACGAGTTTCCAAATATATTTTTTTATTCCTGATTTTAACGATTATTCATTAATTCTTACTGTAAATAAACGTAATTTCCTCAATTCTTCGATAAACTGTATAATAAGTGTACAAGAACAATTCAGCTAAATTCTAGGTGTTTGTTAGACGCTTCATTGCATCTTGCTCAATATTTGACGTTTCAAAATGGCCATAATAAGACTGAACACAGATAGGGCCGATAATTTCGTAATGTGTACGTTTTCAGTTCACGTATACATCTCGATTGCGAAGTGTATAGTTATGCTTTACCCAATAATGTGATGCCACAATTACCAGGTAAGTGCACCCGAAATGGTAACTAATTATGAAACGTCACTTCTACGTTGTTTATAGGTGAGCGATTACGAGTATTCGTGTAAAGGGCCCTTTAAAGTTTAAAATAACCACTTGTTTATTAGTCAATCGATAAAACCTTGGCTTGCATCATGCTAGAGGTGCCAGCAACTTTCTTCATGTGGGCTTGTGATTATGTTTTATTATAATACCTACTTCATTCCCTTTGATAATTTAAAGTACTGCTAAGTTCTGTTTTTTTTTTAAATAAACGTTACATAGTAGTAGCAGGACATTTTCTTTCCTAGACTTAATTGACTTGTCCTTTTGACTTTACATCATTGTACTTAATTAATCATCAATAATTTCAAAAGGATCTTCATTTAATTACCATCAGCTACGTAGGTGTAGGTTAGAATTTATTAATAGCGCCGAATTCCATTAAACGTAGTGTTGCTTGAAATAGCGAGTTTAATCTAGCTTCGATATAATCCCAGCCACAAACGATAAAGTGGGCTGCACAGAATAATTCTATATTTGGACAACATTTCGTCGCGTTGAATCGGAACCAACTGTTTTAGAATCAACAAAACCAACGTAGGTGCTGAAAGTTGCATTGCTGCGCATTAAACGCCTGATGCACTCATCATGTAAAGTGCAAATTTTCATTTAAATGGTAATTAACCATTGTGTGCCCTATGATATTTTACTGAGAATTAGTCACTATAACTCCAATAAAAATAATGCCTCATTATAATCAAATATAACATAACATAGGCTGTACCTGCTCGAAGTAATAGTATGATTACTGTTCTAAAGTTCCTATTGCATTTACCATGCAATGTGAGTCAATCATGGAGATTGGTCCTTAGGCGCCGGCTGTTTGAGCCTCGACCAGCTTGCCCGGGGTCGCGAGGTGTTCCGATTTTAATCTTCCCTGGTGCCTACCAACGCTACTCCGCTCCAATGGAGCCATTTGCATGCGACTCGTGGGCGAGGTCCGTCTACCCACGGTTACACGGATCGTAAATTTTGTCCTTTTACTTCCAAGGAGGGATTTTTTCCAGAGGAGCAGATGTCCATTTTTCCGTAAAGGGCTAATTTATTGCATGTTGCGGCAAAAGCCATAAAAGAAGACTTTGAATTAAAAGACACAGTCCGGGATGTGAGCGTTGACCTCTTTTTGCTTTTCGAAAGGGAAAAGCTAAATCTTATTGAAGCACCAGTCGGAATTTATATTGTTTTTTTCCGCGGTTAAAACTTTAACGTTATGCTAATGAATGAAACCTTTACATGAGATACCTACTTTCAGATAAAGTAAAATTGCCTTATTGTGATTGAGAGAATAATGAACGGGTAACGAACCCGAGATCGATACGATCGGAAAGACCATTCTCGGCCCCAGCTCGATTCACTTTCTAGTTAGCGGGTGCCATTGTTAGCTGCCTCTAATTTATCTAATGTTAAAGTCATTTCCCGTTGAAAATCCTTCTCGTAATCGTATCTCGTATCTTATACACTTTCATTCGAAATTTGTGCGTAAGCATGCATAGCATTTTAAACTTGAGCTTGATTATACTAAAATATCTATTATACTAAAATTCTTAATTATTCAGGGAAAAAAATTACAGCTGTGTATATAATTGCACTTAGAATTCTCAGAAAATATTGCTTTCCGCTTAAAGAGGCTATACGGTACTATTCGATGTTGCAATAACCGCACTGAGTCACTTTTGGCTATTACAGATCTGAAGGCCAAGTGAAGCGTAACGCAGTATTGGTCAAATAGAATAGTTTCCACTGCAATTAATATACTCCATTAGACTCCAACTGATTGTTCTATTTGCATGTAGGTGTCTCTACCGCGACATTTGTACGGTCAATAAGTCCTTGATTTGATTATATCCTGTCTTTGATTACATTTTAGCATTTAAAAAGGAAAAGTCAGGCTATCGATGCTATCTATGTAGAGGAAGAACAAATCGCTAAGATACTTAAATAGATAATCAGTCACTTGGATGAACAAAAAATAGAGCTCATAAAACGAAATCATCGAGCGGGGCGAGGAGCAGACTCACCCGATTACTCAGCATGTAATTTTGTCCTCGCTTAGTAGGGGCTTAGCAACTACATAAATAAATCTACAAATAAATATTTAAGAAAACATTGTCGTCGACAGGCACCGCTGCACACAATGTGATGTTAAAATATTGCAGACAAGAATCATCGGGATAACAATTGTGTAGTTAACTTCTTCTAAATTGTTGTAACGCCACTTCCTTCGTTCCGAAGTATGCTACATTCAATGCTATTTGATATTAACCCACCTACTTGTATTTTAATAACTAGTTTTTGTCTGCTTCCCCGTTTATTCAATTTAAAATATTGCAAATTATCTGCGACTGCGATTCAGTACGAATGCTTATGAGTGCTCGTACGATTCTCGACTCCACGCCCTGTATGATAGAGCTGAATATTTGAAATGCAACAGTTTCATCAAATTGTATAGCAGCATAATTTGATGTTTCATATCTGTATCCAATCTTAATAATCCGATTGAGTCAAAATAGTTTATTGTTAGCGGCTTGTACTGTGCCTAACTAAACCTACTGCTTCAATGATCAGAATAAGTTTTGGAGCTGCATGGCTACTAAAAACAATTCATTTGCGAATCGAAGCTATGTACCAACAAATAATTGCCTCGTTTTACGAGACTTCGGGCTCTATTTGCATTATTTTAACGAACTCCTGTTAGCCGTTTCCTTTAAAGTGCATGCTAAATATTTAGCGATTACAGGGAGGCGACTGACGAGGTAGGCAGGCACGTTTAAGTAAACGTCCCGTCTGATGACTGAAAGGGTTTGTTCGGGATAAGTCCCCGGGAAAACTTTTCTTTTCAAACGTCAATCACATTTTCCGCTGTGAGGTTTCGAAGTGAAGTAGTAGTTAGTATGCACGATAGTGGAAATGTTTTATCGCTCGTTTGTGCAAAACTTTTGATAAGTATTGAACTCAGATGGAATAAGGTCTTTAGCTGAGAGTAAGTTACTTTGATATTTTTATTTCCAGTATTATTGCGATTCTTATATTTTTATGTCTTTAAGTTCTAGGTAAGTACTTATAGTTAGTAGACATAGGACGGAGTTTATACTTATGTACGAAAACGAATTGGAAATTCATTGTGGGAGTAAGTAGATCTTAAAGGTACTCTCATCTCAACAACTATGAGTCATTTGAATCTCATACGATCAACTAAAAATCGTGCTTATCGATGTTAATAAACCCTAGTTGTCTGATTTATTTTATGGATTTTATAAGATGATGTCATAAGTGCAATGGCCGCGCCATGGACATAACAGATGCGCAATGCGTTTTAGCCCGATGACGTTATAAAGCGCAGCAAAATGCGAGTGACTGAGTTTATAACTTATCTCTTTAAGATTGTGACTAAACAAGTTTTCGTTTTATTTTTATATGATTGTTGATTTTAAGCATGAGCTGGCCGTTACGATGAAACGACTAGGCGATATCAAAGTACCTAGCTGAGTAATGTTTTGTATTATTGCATCTGCATCTGATCAGCGGATTTTAAATTAATGTAGGTTAAAATGTGAAATCGCCAAAATCCGATGGACCGAATAGACGAATGAGTAATGTGATGCGTTCGCAGTGCAAACAGATTAGTCGGCGTGCAATTAGAGTAGGAACGGAGCTTGTGGTGCGCGTTAAGAGCGTTTATAACGTAATAACGCACAATGCCGCAATATTCCAGGTTTTCGGTGTGAAAATACTCAGTTATATTGATAGTTATTCATTTGTGTTGTCGTAAATCCAATAGGACATTTATTTTTCTACTTTTCTTGAAGAAATAACATTAAATTGACTATTTGTTATTTAGTTTAGAGCAGTTCCTTGAGAGACCTTTTTTGAATTTTACGGAACATGCTGTCTTTGCAGTCAAATAGGTATTGAAAGTACTTGAAACAAAAAAATACAAAAATACATGTTGAAAAGAACATATTGTCTTCTATTTTTCTTGAAGATAGCATCATAACGTTTAGTACATTTTTGTTATGAAAATGACAAAATAAAACTGCGTAAAAATTAAGATTTTTATCGATGTTTAGCGCCGTTTTTAATATGGAAATCGTTTGTCAAACTTCATAATTACTATTTATTAATACGCAGCAGTTCATGCTTAAAATTAGTAAATTAAAAAAATCCGTAAAAATATTATAATTATTTTATACCGAATATTTTAAAACTGCTATATAAATCGATTGCGGAGGCCACGGCTCGGCAGACCCGGCTCCGCCGTCTCAGAGAGAGGACGTATCGCTCTGTTTTCCGCGCGCTAAGTTCGCCAACAATATTATTACGATTGAGAGTATTGGTACAATCGCCCGCATTATAGCGCGCTCTTACCACTTTTGATACCACTAGGGTAAGTTAAGTTATATTGATAAATGGTAACTGTTTTGAATTATAGCTGACAAATATTATTATTTTTGTTTGTTATAGTTAATAAATGTCTTCTACCGGAAATCATCGACCCCAGAAAGGCACGATCGATCAATGCCAATCAGAAGTAATGGATAAATTTGTCATATTATAAGGGCGGCCTTATGTTTGAATTTTCCTCCGTTTATATACTCTAATAATAATACGATAAAAGAAAAGATGTATTTTTGTATGTTTTGTTTGTTTGTAATTTCAATAAACTCAAAAACTACTGTACCGATCTTTCACCACTAGAATGCATTATTACCACAGATATAAAAAAAAGTCGGATATATTCTCGCTAACAAAAAAATGTGTCACTCGAGTCGGCCACCACGCTGTACGTACAAGCCGGCACGCACACATCCACACATTAGTTGAGCGCGAGTAATCGACTCTGTGTAAACGGCGACAGAGTCTAATTTCCCGCGGAATAGCCAACTAAGGTGTGCGTGAGAGGTGGCCGACTCCATAGACACAGTTTTTTGTGAGCGAGAATATGTCCTCCGTAGTCTGTGATTATTACCTATCATATCACTAAGGGCAATATTATACGTAGTGATATTTTGGCTACGGTAACCGCTTACCATCAGTCGGACGGTATGCTTGTTTACCGACTTTATGGTATAAAATTATTTTGTAACTGGTCTGATTGCTCACAAAATTGATATTTGAGAGACTCTTGGACCACATAACATGAATCTTTGCACAAAATTGAAAAAAGTGTCCGCCATTTTGAACTATTTATTACAGGTCCGATTGCTCACAAAATTGATATTTGAGAGACTCTTGTACTATATAACATGAATCTTTGCACAAATTTTAAGAAAAGTGTCCGCCATTTTGAACTATTTTGTTACTGGTCCGATTACTCTCAAAATTGATATTTGAGGGACGCTTGAACCATATAACATGAATCTTTGCTCAAAATTTGAAAAAAGTGTCCGCCATTTTGAACTATTTTGTTACAGGTCCGATTGCTCTCAAAATTGATATTTGAGAGACTCTTGAACCATATAACATGAATCTTCGCTCAAATTTGAAAAAAAAATGTCCGCCATTTTGAACTATTTTGTTACTGGTCTGATTGCTCTCAAAATTGATATTTGAGAGACTCTTGGACCATATAACATGAATCTTTGCACAAATTTGAAAAGAGTGTCCGCCATTTTGATCTATTTTGTTACTGGTCTGATTGCTCTCAAAATTGATATTTGAGAGACTCTTGGACCATATAACATGAATCGTTGCACAAATTTGAAAAGAGTGTCGGCCATTTTGAACTATTTTGTTACTGGTCTGATTGCTCTCAAAATTGATATTTGAGAGACTCTTGGACCATATAACATGAATCTTAGCACATAATTTAAAAAAGTGTCCGCCATTTTGAACTATTTAGTTACTGGTCCGATTGCTCTCAAAATTTAGATTTGAGAGGCCTTGGGATTACAAAACACGAATCTTTTTTCAAAATCCAAAAAATATGTCCGCCATTTTGAACTATTTTGTTTCTGGTCCGATTACTCTCAAAATTGATATTTGAGGGACGCTTGAACCATATAACATGAATCTTTGCTCAAAATTGAAAAAAGTGTCCGCCATTTTGAACTATTTTGTTACAGGTCCGATTGCTCTCAAAATTGATATTTGAGAGACTCTAGAACCATATAACATGAATCTTCGCTCAAATTTGAAAAAAAATTGTGCGCCATTTTGACCTATTTTGTTACTGGTCTGATTGCTCTCAAAATTGATATTTGAGAGACTCTTGGACCATATAACATTACTCTTCGCTCAAAATTGAAAAAAAATTTCCGCCATTTTGAACTATTTTGTTACTGGTCTGATTGCTCTCAAAATTGATATTTGAGAGACTCTTGAACCATATAACATGAATCTTTGCACAAATTTGAAAAGAGTGTCCGCCATTTTGAACTATTTTGTTACTGGTCTGATTGCTCTCAAAATTGATATTTGAGAGACTCTTGGACCATATAACATGAATCGTTGCACAAATTTGAAAAGAGTGTCCGCCATTTTGAACTATTTTGTTACTGGTCTGATTGCTCTCAAAATTGATATTTGAGAGACGCTTGGACCATATAACATGAATCTTTGCTCAAAATTGAAAAAAAGTGTCCGCCATTTTGAACTATTTAGTTACTGGTCCGATTGCTCTCAAAATTGAGATTTGACAGGCCTTGGGATTACAACACGAATCTTTTTTCAAAATTGAAAAAAAGTGTCCGCCATTTTGAACTATTTAGTTACTGGTCCGATTGCTCTCAAAATTGAGATTTGACAGGCCTTGGGATTACAACACGAATCTTTTTTCAAAATTGAAAAAAAGTGTCCGCCATTTTGAACTATTTTGTTACTGGTCTGATTGCTCTCAAAATTGATATTTGAGAGACGCTTGGACCATATAACATTACTCTTCGCTCAAAATTGAAAAAGAGTGTCCGCCATTTTGAACTATTTTGTTACAGGTCCAATTGCTATCAAAATTGATATTTGAGAGATTCTTGTAAGCAAGATCGCAAGTTCTTGCGATCTATGTACTATAGATGCTTGGTCACAGTTATCATACTCACAACTATTAGATAAGTTCAAACTTCTCTCCTTAGAAGCTAGACGTGAATATCTGCAAGCGAATACTCTGCATGGCATTGTCCACAACAATATGGACGCAATAGACCTCACGAGTAAACTATGCTACGTAGTGCTTCGAACTATCAACAAACGTAGTGCTCGTGCAGGAACTCTCTTTGCAGTAAATACCTGTCGTACGAATTCTGGACTACGCTGCCCTTTGCGCCGTATGGTTGAGTCATACAATTCTACTTTTATAGACATTGATATTTTTTCATGTACAAAATGGAAATTCATGTTATATGGTTCAAGAGTCTCTCAAATATCAATTTTGATAGCAAACGGACCTGTAATAAAATAGTTCAAAATGGTGGACACTTTTTTCAAATTTGACCAAAGATTCTTGTTATATGGTTCAAGAGTCTCTCAAATAACAATTTTGAGAGCAATCGGACCTGTAACAAAATAGTTCAAAATGGCGGATACTTTTTTCAATTTTGTGCAAAGATTCATGTTATATGGTACAAGAGTCTCTCAAATATCAATTTTGATAGCAATCGGACGTATTATAAAATTGTTCAAAATGGCGGACACTTTTTTCAATTTTGTGCAAAGATTCATGTTATATGGTACAAGAGTCTCTCAAATATCAACTTTGAGAGCAATCGGACCTGTAACAAAATAGGTCAAAATGGCGGATACTTTTTTCAATTTTGTGCAAAGATTCATGTTATATGGTACAAGAGTCTCTCAAATATCAATTTTGATAGCAATTGGACCTGTAATAAAATAGTTCAAATTGGCGGATACATTTTTCAATTTTGAGCAAAGATTCATGTTATATGGTCCAAGAGTCTCTCAAATATCAATTTTGATAGCAATCTGACCAGTAACAAAATAGTTCAAAATGGCGGACACTTTTTTCAAATTTGAGCAAAGGTTCTTGTTATATGGTTCAAGAGTCTCTCAAATATCAATTTTGGGAGCAATCGGACCTGTAACAAAATAGTTCAAAATGGCGGACACTTTTTTCAAATTTGAGCAAAGGTTCTTGTTATATGGTTCAAGAGTCTCTCAAATATCAATTTTGGGAGCAATCGGACCTGTAACAAAATAGTTCAAAATGGCGGATTGTTTTTTCAATTTTGTGCAAAGATTCATGTTATATGGTACAAGAGTCTCTCAAATATCAATTTTGATAGCAATCGGACCTGTAATAAAATAGTTCAAAATGGCGGACACTTTTTTTCAATGTTGAGCAAAGATTCATGTTATATGGTCCAAGAGTCTCTCAAATCTCTCAATTCGCGATACCTTGACCGGGGGGGGTCGAGAGGGGCGCGCGGGCGGGCGCGCAAATCGCTCGGCACCTCACGACATTGCACCAGTGGGGAGCCGGGGCGGGTTGCTATTATAATTATATTAATAATAATATAGAATTATTTTAACAAAATAAAACCAAATAAAAGTTTAATTGGATAACAAATTATATAGGTACCTGAACTACTTTGTTTACTAGTGTAAAAAAACAATATTCAGTACATTGTACTATATAACTACTTATAACCTAATTCAACCTACCAGATACCTTGTTTACATCTACATCTTGTTTTGTCTACATCGATCGACATGAAGCCATACTGAAAAGTATCAAATAATAACGCGCGCAGTAAGTAAGTTGGCGGAGGAGCCGCACCAATGTTGGCCCCGCGTTGACTCGGCTTGGCGCTGGCAAATACCTAAATTCGAGCGCGGCCGGGTAGCATATATCCTCTTAAGTGCCGCCCTACGGATTACGACTTCGTGTTCTGTGTTTACTCACCGTCGAAGTGGACGTTTAGCGGCCACCTCACTAATGCACTCTGTTTGATTATCGATTGATGAATCATTGATTAACTGGCGAAAGGCGTGAATTGCCACTCGAAAGTTATGCCATTCGTTGCTGATTGTATGGGTATCTCTTAAGCTTGCTTTGGGTGATTTGTGCAAGATGTCCGCTGTCCCACTTGTAAGTACGTTAAAGTCACCACGATTTTTTGGTGAACCTACTGTTACCACCTCACTACTTACTACCTTAGACTGCTTAGCAGTCATGAGGATCTCCTTTGTTACATCAACAGCACTGCGATATTCACCTTACCACCTACCCACAATTGTAATACAATTTTGCTAAGTTTTCATTAATTCTACCTTTAACGAAATACGATTCGTTACAATTTTCTCGAAATATGTACAAATAGTAATCGCAAATGTTATCGAAATCTACATTTTATGATTTTTTGCATATTCTCAAGCAAGTATTAAAAATATTTATTCAATTTAGGCCCTGATAAGGCACTTATGAACGTTAACAAAATGACTCAAGTATAGGTATTCTACTATGTTTTTGGAAATAATCATTATATTTACTGTAGAATTTAAATAACTTAAATTTGAATATAGATAGTGAGGTGGCGCGTAGAATTGAGTTAGTACTTACCGACTCTTAATGGACAAGCATTATTATAATAATTATGATCTTTCGTCTCATATAAAATTCATGTTTTATAAAGTTACTAATGGGAGTTACCTATTTATGGAATGCTTCAATTATAAAAATATTTAAGTATTTACTAAAATGTATTTATTAATTACGTCCACAAATCACACAATAAAATAAATCGCATAAATTGTATGTAATGAACGTAATACAGCATAGCAATCAAACCACATACTGTGTAGCCAAGTCCGATAAGTAACTATAAAGTCGACTGTAAGTAACAACCAAAACAAACGTCATGTGAATAGGTAATATATTTTTCAATACACTCGCTCGTAAAGTGACATTTATTGCACTGTTTTTAGTATCTTAAAGCAGCTTATTACGTACTAGTGCTTTTTACTTTACATTACCACACAGTTTTATGATAGGTATAATCCCGATTATGTTAAGTTTGTACCTCACTGCAAGTGATATGTTTGTAGACCAAGCATTCTTAATTTAAACGGGTAAAATAGTTTGACAGCTCACCATTGTCAAAAAAAAAACTTGCTCGCCATATTTGTTAAAGTTCTCATTGTGTGGTTGATTATTATCAAAAAATCGACTTAAAAAAATACAAGTCTGTTTTTTCCTCGCAAGTGTGTTGAAAAACATCGTATGACACGCGTGTGCATTGATTATTGCTTAATACCGCCTGGAGTGTTAATAACCAACTTTGCACACATGTATCATAATGTACTATTAAATAAAATTTTGAGACAATAGGTAAACAATTACAATCCAGACTGAAACTCGTATTTGGACAACAATACAGTGAATTAGCGGTCGATTAGATCGTAGAATGCCATTGGCCGACGAGACGGCGGTGTAATGTAGACGGCTAATTACTTATTGCTATAAGTTAAATGGAGTCAGTAACCTCGATGCAAGCACGGGGGCGAGCACGTGGGCAATTGCCAATGAACTTGACATCAGCAAACCAATGCGCATACTAATCCTGGCTTACCTGAAACCCTCCTAGCCGAAGATTACCATAGAATATCAAAGGATATCTTGGAAAAACGATGAGGCGCCAAGTTATTATTACTAGAAGCAATCTTTTTTTACAAATTTTTACACATTTTGTTTGCTCATTGGAATAGACGCGATTTTTCTTAATCTGGAAAAAGTTTTTGCGAAAATGCTGACATAGCTAGTTTGGCCCCTTCCAAACTATAGTTAATTAATAACATAAAATGGATTTTTAATCAACAACCTTGAAAGACCATAAACAGCAATGGAACGAATGATGCAAACGGAATTTTATATTTTAACTAAGCAGCCGGGCTATCGTGTATCTTTGGTGGTAATCGTAACGAATACCATTAAAGATTTCATCCAATGACGCGATACGACGAAATACCACTGGTGGGCCCTGATTGAATGAAATTCTTTAATGGTGTTGGTAAAAAGATATCGCTGTAGAGCCCCAGCATTTTAAAATAGATAATTTGAACACCGCCAGATAGTTGAAAAACGAACCGTTTATCGTATAAAAAGTGTGTCATGTTAAGTCCTTTTCACGAATCAAAATTCAAGGCCACAATAATAAGCTGAAAATTTACACCACATCCCAACGCATCAATTTCTACCTGCACGCACATTGAATGGGTGTTATGGACACGCACCTCATAATACTATAAATGTGAAATTATTAAAATTAAGGCTCTTTATAAATGTTGAATCGTGGGGGACTATGAAAAATTGGAAATGTTACTTGCTTATGTACCTACCGCCTACATTTAGTGTTATAGTGAGTACATTCAGTACTATAGTGAGTTTGTACAGTAAATATATGCATAAGATCCTTTGACATTACATTACATAATGAACCTACCTGAAAATTAATTCCAATTTCCACCTTGATAATTTCCCGATATTTTACAATCTTGATAAGGTGCTCATAAATAATCGAAGTTAACGAATTATATTTGTGTATTGTTTGTTTTTTGTATATGCATTGTTTTTTGATGTCACTGTTTGAGTTTGTTTCAACATTTATATTTATGGTATCATGACCAAACTGGCCGACAATTTAATAGCTTAGCGTGGGTGCGGCGATTCATCCATTCGGCTCTTCATCCATTCCGTCTTGTTTATCGATTAGTCAAGATTCCGCGCCCATGGGCCAACTTATGTCATTTGGCCGGGAGTCAAGGACGAAGCAGCGCGGCCCGCCGGTGCCGCGCCGGCCTTATTTGGCGATTGGTGGGCGCCAGTTTTACGACTTTGCCTTTTTTCCTACGCCCTGTTTCCATGTTGACTACACTTTAGATAATATGTGTTCATGTGTGTGCTGTAGACACACGAACGAAACATTGACCTTTGTCAGTTTTTTCCTTTTCATATTGTCTCAAGGACGACAATTCAGTCTCTAGTCTTATCACGTCGTGTCGTCTACGAGATTGCTTATTTTGTTAAGTAACGCTGTAATAACTTCATTCTAGTATGCTCGACTTGTTTCGTTACGTCCCCTTTTAAATAAATGGTGGTATAAATGTATGCAATTGAAACGAGGTCCTGATTCGCTATCCCGTCTCGTAAGCCGTTTATTTTCCTGCAAGAAAATGCGTAACAATTGGAAGTATTAAGTGTTCGGGTCGGTGACGGGCTCTGTTGGCTGGAAAAATGGAACGTGACATTTTAAATTTGGCGTAAAGCTCGCGACATTAATCTGACGCGTCGCCGCCCTCGCCCATGCCGTGCGTGGCCTAATCCGCCTGCTCCCCAAACGACCCAGGAAGATGGAAAAATCTCAAAAGACTCACATCAAATTACCAGCTTTAAAGCGTAGTGAATTCCCCTGGGCCCGAGACGACACACCTTACCTTTCAGAAACGCCCCTAAATAACGTCGCGGTGTCCTTCGGGAAGTTTGTAAGGTTCGGGCGTGCACGTGCTTTTGTCATAGTCATACTTTCGTAGAGTTTTACGTACGACGTGCCTAGCACTTCGATTGAGTTTTGAAAGCGCGTTTTTTACAAAATTCTTGTTTTTAAGTTTTTTGGGACATGTGGGTTTGATAGATCCCATCTAAGTAAAACTTTTGTAACTCAAAGTTGTAATCTATGTCATGTATAATCAAACTAAATTAACATTGGAAAACGAGACATTACGTAATGTGGTGCCAATAGGTAGTAAAAGAACACAACGGTATTTTATGCTAATATTATAAAGGTACATAAATATTGTTCTATTCAACCACCCGCACTTGTAAAATAGTCAAGAGATATTGTTGTTACATCAAATAGTTATCTAAGTGGGACTTAGTGGGATAATCCCCTATCTACGACATGATGGGTCTGTTCCGTCAATAAACAAGGTCTCACAGCTTATATTCGAACGACAACGTCGTATTAAATTATTTTTATTTATTTAAAGGTTTATCTGTTTTATCCTCTATTATTTCTTATATTCTGTGAATAATCAGTTTACTCAGAATGTTTCATCTTTTGCTTTACTTTGATTCTAATCTCCAAACGTATCGAATTTTGATCACTGAAATTTTATTTCTAATATGATATTAATGAAATTGTTAATTGACCGGAAATTAATAACAATTGGGTAGCAAGTCAAAGATTTAAGAACTTAATCAGATCCCTTTGTCTATCAATAGTGACGTGTGACAAAACGATGTATAGAAGGGAGGAAAAAAATGCCACAAAACGCGTACATGTCTAAGGCCTTTGTCTCTCGACACCAGCCGCAGCTCGCTGAACTAGCTAGAGCATCTGAAGCTTTTGAATTCCGCCACCGCCCGCCATTTCTGACGTTCACTAAAAAGACGCGTAACACGTTACCGCCGCTAGCGTAAAACTTGCACACTTGCGGGCGCCTCGCGGCTCACAAAGCTTGCTTTTAGTTCTCCGCGCTCTCCTACGACGGTTATTAGACCTATTTCGGGACCTCATTCAGACTCTACTTAGACTTAGTTAACATCCATTTTATTTTATTCTAGATGTTATAGCTAATTCTGTTTTATTTCATTCGCTCGTACACAAACATGTTGCTTTGGAAGCTTACCAAAGATAGTAAATACTTATATTGGTTCTGCTATAACGGCTTGAGTTGTCCCACTCGAGTCTATAAAGGAAGGATGTGAAATGAAAATCGTCCCTACCCTGTGGATATCCTTAATAGATACATATTTCAACAACGCTTCCTTTGCAGATTTGAAAAGTTTACCACATTCAAGGTAGATTCAGTCAGCTATCGTTATCACAACTACGATAAGTATTCAAAAGATAGATCAGTGTTGAAGTGCACCAATTATAACCTCGTCTTGTACTGTCTGAATGGGTACTCTGATCTCCGCTCACCCACTTCTTCGATAATACATATAAATATCATGAATATTACAGTAAGCAAGCAATTGCGAGATACGGAGAGGTAATGTGCCTTGTGATATTTGCATAAAATCCAATCTTGAACATGTCACCCGATCCCTAACGAGTTCAACAATAATTAGAGTTGCCGCGAGAGAGCACTCACTGAGCTTACCGGCGGATGTCACAAATCCTAGCCAAGGGCCGGGGCGTGTAATGCAAATAACAGTGTTTACCTGGCCCCCGCCTGCGCCTCCGACCGCCATCGCCGCGCGATTCATAATAACAGCTTTTATTTCCGTAACTAGCTACGACGCTCTCATTTTGTCGGTTAACGCGTATTGTGTCACGGTGAAACGAATGCCGCCCAGTAATGGAGTTTTTAAGCGCAGCTTTTTCGTTCCAAGCTACCAAAGGGGATTATGTAACTATAGAATAGCGGCGTAATTGCACAACAAACACTACACGGGCCTCATACAGATTTATTGTTTTAACTCGCCACTTGGGAGTTAACTACATAATATAAATAAAATGAGGTACCATTTATTAACAACGCCTTATTACTAATGATCAACAAGTCCCTACTAATTACCGAAAACACGTGTGGAAATGCTGGCCAACTTTTCCGCAAAAAGATTTTTAATGTTGGCTCTATATAAAATCTCTTCGGGAAAGTGTAGATATCACAGCGTTCTTATATTTAATGACTTATCTAAACCACGGGTCTCTTTATAATAGGGATTAATAGGTATAATATTACTTGATCATTGCTTGCTAATAGTTCAGTTTGAGGCGCATGAAAAACTTGAAGTACCTACCTGCCTTGTATGCTTTTAGTAATCATTAATTGATCTCAAAAATAACAGGTTTTTCACGAAATAAAATGTTTGTGGTAAAAAATATCCAAAATACGAATTTTGCAAAAGAACTCAAATTCAACCCATGTTGGGTTTTTTAGGTGTAGCGAACCGAATCCGATTTATTTTTCAAAACTACAGACACGTAATAAAGTTTGAAAACCTACTTAAAAATAAACTTAAGTCACGCTCCGTGACGCAAGTGAATCAAAAAGGCTTTTAATTTGCTGTTGTCTTGTGACTCATTAGATTTGTATGTGTGTATACAAATCAGTTTGGGTATTTGTTACGCGCTCCAAACTTCAATTTGTAGAGAACTCGGCAAGAAACCGCGTTGAGGGCCCATTGCGAGTTTAACATTGGTATAATTTGCCGGGCATATTGGAAAACTTGTAATTGGTTTAGTTTTATATTCGCGCGGCAATGTGTGCTCAGTAAACTTAAATTATAATACTTTGAGAATTGATCTTCTAAAATTGCGGGTTATTCTTAACTTCCTTGTCGTCTTGTATAATAAATATGCCTTCTAACATTGTTCTGTTTTGTTTTCAGATTTTGGCTCGGAGTCATATATCAAAAGGAGCTCTTCTCAAAGTAAGTATAATATAAACTCACATTTTATACACATCATATAACATTAAAATTTCATTCATCTTCTAATACCACAACGTCAATTAATAGTAGAATCAAAATAATTGGTAAATTATGTAATCTAATCAGAATTAAGCTGTTTAAGGCAAACAGTAATAAAGCACTGATGAAGGTCAAAGCAACCGGTTCCGAAAACAACCTTCGACTGAACGAAAAGATCTACCCACACTTTTACTCAGTTTTCATATTATTTTGTCTAGCTGAAAATTTATTTCGTATTTTAATATCTTGCTGTGTCTCTCCGTCATATTTTTCATGATTACTCTCTTGGCAAAACACCAAGATCTTACTCGCTTATCTTTTGTAACTTTTGCTCAGCAAAATGGTACATGTTTCTTCGATATTTTCCGGAAAATTTAATCATTTGCACCTTCCGTAGCTGGATTTTAGGTCCATTATTTTCAATCTCTGAACTTTTATAGTTCTTAAATCCCATTGAAACATATCAATTAATAGATTCATTCATACACATTCAAGTAGACAATATACCAGGTTATAGGTACATAGTGTAGATATTGATATTCAAGAACTGATGTCACCACTTGCACTTTTAAGTCTTTGCTAAAAATTGAGAACGACCATGTATTTTAATTGATCAACTTGCCAACCTGTTTAACAGGATAAACCGTTTATAATTTGACATTCATTATTATTAGAATATATGGCAATTTAGTTTTTGTCAAACACGGAAACGTAACTTGACCTTGCACGACTTGCCACAAACACGATCACTGTCTTTTGTCCTCACCCGCTTAAACCGTGTTACGAACAAAGTTATAAACATGCAACTCCGTTGTTTTCCACTCAGATATTTATGAAAGAAGACGTCTAGTTGTTTTGTTTATTCTTTCCGCGTGAATTAGTTATGTAGGTCGTCATTTACCTAAGGTTCGGGTACGTGCACCAGAGGGTAGGGTTCACAATTTCGGAGAAACAATCGGCATTGTCTGGATCTACCGGAGCGATCCACATTAATAAATGCCAGTTCCTCGTTTGCCCTCACGTGAAACTCCGTACCTCAACCACTATTGTATGAACCAATACATACTCAGTTAACTTCTATTAAATTACAATACATTAACTTTGTCAAATTGAGAATTGATGAAACATGTATTACGCCTTCATGTGCCACTGAACACGGTTGAACCAAACAATCCCTTACACGTATGAAATGTATTTAACGGTCGGTCACACATAAACTGGTATTTAGAACGAAATCGAAAAAGATGCTCACTGAACATAAAACGTTTATGTATTTTTCTTTTTGACATGGTTCGTTGTGTACCGACTGAAACTAATTCCGAGACCTGACATTGCAATAATTCATCTTATGTTTTAATTAAATATTTCAAAACAACTTTGTAAATTATAATTAAAATACAAAGTTTAATTAACTCCAGTCGTTTAGGATTGTGACTTTTTGACAGGAGTGAAAATGTAGTACTGTTATAAGGTATTGTATTCATTGTGGTTTATCTATAATGAAATCATTATACTTCCAAACAATTTGTCAGTGGTAGGTATTGCCAAATAATATTGTTTAGTTAACATTAAATAAATAATATTCATTTTCCTATCAATTTTATATTAAACAACAAACGGTATCTCAAAAATAAAATTGTTTATACTACATGCAATGATTACCGTCGGGAGCTGTGCTGCTCGTTTTAGTGGTCTCTTTGGGTAAAAACAGCATATTTATTATCCACAAAACGAACTTTTACGAGCTGTAGAGCCAGCGTGGACGCGGCTGGGTACAAAATTCTTCAACATACTAATTTAATGACGCGTGCTGAAGATTGCTTTGCTCTATTTTAAACTTTTATAAATACCGTGCGCACTTTTTAATCCCATATTTTTTAATTTTCACATTATTTGCTCGGTAAGGAAATAAACGCTAGCACAAATTATTTTGAAATATCTCATCATTGAAATATACGTACATACGGAAGTTTGTAACGTCCGTCCAACTTTGCACTCCCTAACTGCCGGAACAATTAGTCATAAATAATAGAACATGCTCAATATTCCTTTGTGAGAAGACAAAGAGATGTCATACTCAAAACTTTGTCAATTCGCGTCTAAACCGTAAAGCCCCTTACTTGATGGTAGAAAACTGGAGGTAACATCAAGAGAACTTTCTACTCGGGGTACAATCGTACTTACCTTGTCTAGAAAGGGATCAAACTGCGGTGCATTCGCTGCAATGTATTATGCAGTCTCAGAACGGGTGCCAGTGTAAGCGGCTCGAAATCACTTCTACTCCCAGTCGAAGAACACAGCTATTCCTTGAACATTTTCTATTCCAAAAGTTCGAGGAAGCCATTCCGCTTCAAATATCTTCCGTAAATTACATGCGATGGATCTGATGATTGTAAGTTACTGCAGTGTTTACTGTTGGCTTTGCATCCACTTTGCGACTTTTATAGCTTTTGCGATCGATAAAACTTGTCGGCAGTTGTTCTTTTTATATATTCATGCAATCTGAAGTTCAATGCCGTGTCTCTGAAACACCAGTTCTCGAAGAAAGCTGACATGTATGAAAATGATTCGTCTAATAGTCTCATTTAAATTTATTCACAGGAGACATCCATTTAGTAGCCCAATGCGCTTTAACTACAAACCAAAATTATGTAATGTAATAATGTCTACCTATATCGTTGTCTTATAAAGCTAAACTAACAATGGACAACAGAGAACACAATTGTTGCGCTTGGCTTGTATTTAAATCGTGATCCTTAAGCATAAACAGCGGATTTGAACCGGAACGTGGAACCTACTAAAATAATGGTTGAATAATTTTGTTCTTTATTCCTAAGCAGTATTTATTTTATATTTTGTGACGGTGGACGGTGGAATGTTGTGTCGATGTGCACGGCAAATGTTCACCGGCTGGGTAAGCTAATCGCATCTAATTTCCTACGTGTCGCTCGTTGTAGTGGGAAGCTCAAATGAGATTGTGGGCTGACGTGTCGTTCCGGAGACCCAGTCGCACTCGGCATCCACTATCCAACCGAATCTGGTCTTCAACTAATGTAGGTACGGTTTGCACTTGTGCATTGTCATTTTTATAATTTGTCAGTTGCTTGAGGGTCTACCACTGTCTTTGTATAGGTAATTGTGTTTAAAAGCTGCTGAGACACAACTGTCGATAAACATCACCAATCTGTTTTGAGATGTCTAAATAAAGATTTAGCAAAGACTTCTTCTACTACGTTCATCATCAACACCAGCATATACCTAAGTTTCCACTGCAGGCATGCGATTCGACGTTTTGAATTTGACTTCATAGAAATTAAAATTTCCTCAAGGTCTTTCGACTTTGCTTCGAATTGAACAATGATTTAATGAACTAATATGTTAGTAATGTTTTCTAATGAGATATATTCAAACAATAAACGAAAGTCAATTTGGTTAAATCACGGCGAACGGCTTTTCGAACGAATAGAGGTCTGTTATCGCGTTTCACGCAAGTTTCCTCGGGCGGCTCTCTACTTACACGATTAATTTGAGTCGATAAATCCGCATTAAAAGTGGGGCCAGGGGGTAGCCGACCGCGCCGTTCTCCATAAGTAGCCGCCATTCCGGCCTTTTTGTTCCCGCACCGTTCACTTCTCCACACTGAACTCAAACTTAATCTATTATAGATTTACTACCTATAATGTGTCGTGATAAGTCATAAGTGTAAGGTTTTCATAGGCTATCGATCGGAAATTGGTAAGGTCTAAGTGTCGGTTTCATACGGTCTAGTTGGCGGGCGGTGGCGGTGGTCGGCCGATCGCACGTCACTAGCCGGCAGACAGACAGGCAGCGTGCGCGGCGCCTGCGAACCCATTAGACGTCTGCCCGATGTGGAACGCTCGATAAACTTGTAAAAACGCCTTCTACCCATTTAATTTTATACCCTCGCTTAAGCTTTGCTATTGGCAGATTTCTTCCTCTTTTTTTATAGATCCGTCATTAACTGTATCGCGCGTTTATTATTTTGCGCTTGTTTAATCCCCTCGTTATTTCCGCAATGTCGTTTCAAATACAGACATTGGCAGTAAATTACAAGTTATTATTTTGTATCGGATTTTTTCAATGTTCTAATAATATTCAATATCTACCTACCACCAATTCTTCTATTCCTTAAGCTTTCATTTTTTCACTTCACCTTAAGATACATTTCAAATGTCATATTTCTGTCACCAGCGTTTTTCTTAGAAACTATGTATAGATATAGTAAGCGCTTACCTAAATACCTACTAGCACAGAATTAAATATACTCAGAAAAGACTTGAGATTCAAACATAGAATTTTCAACTGACGGGTTAAAAAACTGAATCTCCAAAAGTAACGCTGATAATTAATTGACATAATCATTGTCCATAGATAAACAAGATTTTCGATATTTACTTGTATACAATAACAAGTAGTATGTAAGTTCCGTATTGTGTAAGACCAACTTACACTTTGTTTTAATTAACCAGTAGGTGTAGATGGGACGAATTAAAAGTGAAATCTCGTGAAGCCAATAAAGCTAAAACTTTGTATTTCATTTCAAACATATTATAAGCCCGCGCTACACCACACACCGCGAGCGGGAGAAATGATATTGGTACAAAATATTTATGACTTCAAGTGATAAACTTTATGTTGCGGTAAGAGTTTTATTTCTCTCATGAAACGAATAGTCATCTTTTTTCGAATAACATAATATAAAATAGACCTATAAAACGATATATCTCTTTTATGTGAATAACATTTAGCTTATTCTTCATATTAGGCGCGGAATTGCGAAGCATTTATTACTTCATGCGCTTATAGCAGCGTTCCTACTTAAAATAATAAATACAAATGGCTTATCGTTGGTTTCCCTCGTTTTGGTATCATATTGCACCGACCCAAAGTGAATGGGAACAGGGCAGACAATGATGATTTGAGAATAATGAAAACTCTTAAGGAGCAAATAAAAATACGTGTTGTGCTCTCTTCAAAAGCTTCTGCAAGGCGATATGCGTGATAGGGCACTCATAAAAACGCCGCAACGCGTTGTGATTGTGACTAACTCAGAAATACCACTCAGCGAATTTTCGTTTCGTTGAGCGTTGCAATGAGCGTTTTTGTTCTTTGTACCTAACATAATATTTTTGCAATTATTGCTAGCCAGTCCATTCTTGTTTTTTTTTTTGTCAAATTATAAGCAAACTGCTTCAGAGAGGCATGTTACATTGTGATCATTGTATTCCGTTTTCGTAGAAAGCAAAAAGTTCACAAATTTACATTGTTATTTGTAACTTAAAATGTTACCGAACTCTCTAACACTCCGACTTTGTTACGGACAATTAGGATGTACAAATGATATCCAGTATCCGATCGAGAATCGATACGCGAAGGCGACATATTCGATGATTAAACGCTTTTAAACTCCTAATTATTATGTAAAGGGAACTTCAACAATACTTTGCCAGTTGTCACGGCACGTACGGGAACTTTTATTCGGCAAATTTGGTTACGTAATTCGTTGGAAATATTCAAGTTTTCCCTTCGGCGAGACGTTATCGCGGGTGCCCTCTCAACGCGGGCGTGGGCGGGCGGCTCACTCCCCGCGGGGACTTAATTTGTTGCTCTCCTGGCGCCTCGCATCTCACTTTCAAACGGCGTAACGCGACCTTACCACTTCCCCTACTCACACGCCCGCCGTGTAGGTACACGTCATGTATGTAAGTAGGTACATACATATGCACCCGATTACACCACATCGAACGCAACAACTACATTCCACGTTTACTTATATTGAAACTATAGATTTAACCTAAAACAAAAACTGCATGTTGCTGTGCTGATCAAATCGGAAAATTTAAAAAAAATATTTAATATTTTAATAAAATAATGGTGATGAAAATTATGCTATTGTTATATTAAACAAGCAAATGCCCTTTATTGTTATAGGTAGATTAACTTAGACCCTTTCATATCAGGAACACGATTGCTATCACAATGTTTAACACGTTCAATTTAACACTCCTTGTTTGGAAGTTTGTAGAACGAACATTTAACATTAGATAGCATCTACGATACAAACATGTTTAATATTTAAAATCGAGCGCAACTTTATCTACTTTCACTTTTGAAAGAGTGACTTCCTGAATTGCAAATGCTACCGTAAGTATCGGAGCACCGAATGTTTCGTACACTGCCTGAGACGTGCGTTCCCTTTATTGAAAATTTGATATAGCATCGATTCGCGTGGCACCAGCAGCGCGACAATCTAATCACAATACTATAAAGGAGTGCACCGTAAAATATTTATGGGGACGGGAGCAGGCACGCCTCGGTACCCGCTGCCACCGCGCGCGGGCCCTCTGCCTCCATCAACTTCACTGATAGATCTATGTTCTTGTAAATCAAACAACTCACTACATATACCCATAAAACAATTGAACTATACAACCGTCAGCAAAGATACTGTTCAAGAATCTTTCTCTTTCAAAATTATTACACAAATAAGGGTGTTACTTTTAGCTGCGTAAACCAGACGGTGTGAAAAACAAAATAATGTTTTCCGCGATATCTTGAGGTTTTGTCTTTTATACACAATTTATCTAAAGATACCTTGGATTAAAGCTCAGAAATTATGAAACAAACAAATGGATGCTGATACCAAGATTGTAAATGTTTTAACTCTTGGCTTTTATGTTTTAGAACTAAGCACATCAGCAAGCAGCAGGTAATCTGAACGATGAACGCTCAGGAATATTCAGAATATATCTGAATAGCAGTGTATGTAACGTATAAAGAAATGGAGTGGCCAGGGCCCGGGAGCTCAATTAACGTAGTCCTGGGAGCGAGACGCGACGGCCACGGTCCTCGTTACACACCCGCTCAAATTGGCGTCGACCACTGAACTGTAACGATAATGACACCGCCTGAGTTGTGCCCCATTCGTCCACTAACGTAAGCTAACTCCTCTCATGGGAAGCCCTAAAAGCCACTTTATACCATGTACGTACTTTCATATTTGGCAGTTACGCAAAACCTAGTGGTTTTTGCGGTACATAAACAACTAGCACACGTGTGTGTCCGACCGCGTATCGATTGATTTGACTTAAATGCATAGTTTTCAGCCTCGGTGTCGATCGGTTTCCGACAAATTTTCCACTGCGGCCGCTTGGCAACCGCACTTTGTGGTGCGCCACAATCACCCATACAAATGTGTAGCTTTCCGTGGTAGACATGGCGTCAAGTTATTGCCTATCGAACGGCGTATATTCAACATTACTATTAATGTTCCACATTTATTCGCTTTTCCCATAACTCCAATCGCAGAACGTGTATCGGCAACACTCATAATCATAGCGAGCGCGATCGACCACTGAAAGCTTTTTGAAAGCTCGTAGCGACGCGCGATGAAAGGTTCATGCGGTGATTTCAAGCGAGTCATTGCTGCTCGACGAGCGAAAGTGACAGATAGATTTTTACTTTCTAATGTGTAAACTTATCATTGCTCCTACAATTTCTTTTATATTTTAAAAAAGCTTACAGTGTGGCTTAATTTTGAGTACTGTCTTACTTTTTGCAGATTAAAATCTAGTTCTATATTTCCTTCCGATTCAAAAATGTATTCACTCAGGTGTATCGATGTTGTATATTATTATGTCGTCTTCTTATCCACTTGCTTCTAATGAAACTGGACTGCTTACGTTGCCGAAAATATTATGCAAATAAATACTGGTACGTAAGGTAGTACGTATTCATATTCCTTTTGTTATCGGATACGTGATAAATCGCTAAATAATGCGCCCTCTGCCGTTGCTCTAACCCCACCCCTAATGTCTTCTTAATGCTGCATGGAGTTGTCACATTGCACATTCACAACTGGCGTTTGTCCTTTTAGTTTTTCTCTATTTACTACTTCGTTGCCTCCCGAAAATTGTCTCGTACTGTGCTTGCTTCTATATTGAAATGCATTGATATGTTAAGTATTCAAGACATAATGGTTATTAAAGTGACACCGCGGCGCGCCAGTCGTTTGCGAGAGCTCTATAACTGCACAGAGTTTGTTAAGTATGAAAAGCTCCATTTGAACGTAAGTTTTTTAGCTCGTTTTGCCTCCGGCGGCTCGCCGCGCTCTCCTTTTGTTCTACGAACGTGATCTGACCGAGATGAAGCCCACCGACGTTATTGCTCCTTTCTTCTTTTGAATCGAGTTTGTTTCAGACCGTCACACTTTTGATGCTTTGCGTATTATCTATCATAGCTGAAATGGTTTGCTTTACCATTCTATATACAATTTTTGCTCACGACTGAGAATTTTTCCACACCCATTTGTTTTCGTGACATGTAAGACGTAAGCGCATTACATTTCGTAGTATTCGCTTTGCCGCCATATCTCATGGTTCCATAAGGCTTCGTTTCCAATACGACGTTGCAGGATGACAAACGGCTCGCAGTCAAATGTGACGTTAATATTTCTGAAACAGAATTTTAAACCAAGGAGGAGAGTGATATACGTATACCTACGCGTATGTACAAAGATACATCTGTATATGTAGAGTAAGTAATAATAATATGATACTTTCCTACTCGATCAAAAATTTGCTTCAGATGAACCATCCCTACTTTTAAGTTGTTGTAAACTACCATTTGCCTCGTATGAAAGAGATTGAAAAGTTTTTCAGGGTTTAGATTTGTTTTTTCTGCCTGTTTTCATGGCATCTTTCAAACCTTAACTTACAACCGCGAAAACTTTTTAAAATCATCATACTCCGTTCTATACGTATAGAGTTTCGTTCTATAATTCATTTAAAATTTAACATTGCGTGTTTGCGCGCTAGTTATTCAAAACACATTACAAGAATAAGTGCCCAAGTGCTTCCCTAAAACATAATAATGATGTACCTACCCACACTGTTTCGAAAATCAGTTATCAAACTATACAACCCTTGAGCGCCACTTCAAAAGACATAAGTCGTATAAATTCAGTTTGAACTAATTAAACACTGCGATACTTATTTGAGAACGGCGTGTATTCGCATGTCACAACACAACAGAGTGGCGCCGGATCTGTTGTAGGCGATATACGCTGGAGCGGTTATCTCAGTATCGCCTGACTACGCCCGTTGTGGCCGCCATGTTTATTTTTAGACTCGCGTGTACATTCACTATTGCGTTGAAATTTACAGCGATCGCCGCAGCTAGCCGCCCGCCGGACTCCGATACCGACGCTTCAAATGACAAGCTACCGCTATTTCAAAAATGTCTGCTATTTTACGCGAGAATTCCTGCTCGGTCGATGAGCAATAATTCTTTTGTTCAACGAGTGAAAGATCCATGGGATTACTTTTATTACAGGGTATTATGGATAAATTCTTCGCATACTCGAGAACATAACCTTAAAAGGTTTACTAAACCTTACTAGTTTAGCTAATTCTAGTCATTCTCAGATGAAAGATACTCTTCTTTCACCTGCATGAGTTTCCACTCACGCAACCGAGTCTGATGATAACTGAGTCGGCAAACAAGCATACGGACCGCTTGATGGTAAGCGGTTACCGAAGCCCTATGAACGCTTGCAACACAAGAGCCATCATCACTCACGCGTCTTCATGAAAACTGAAAATACAGAAAACGACATACCTAATCTATACACAATAGACAGTCAACTTAAACAAACCTCGTTTTGCTATGGGACAAAAAAACTATTTTTCAAGGAACTCTACATTGTACCCATTCAGGAAAAGGGATTCCGCCTCGATACTTCAATGATATTTTCGGGTAGTAAAACGCGTGTGTAGCGATTGCTAATACCCTTGTTCGTCAAAATACCATTACCCGTCCGGTGTGTGGTCCCCTGTCAAGCTGAGATTTGGCGTAACTTAGTGACTGATTAGCAATTGCTGCGAGCTGGCGGGCGCGACAGGTGGTCGGGTCGGGGTGCGGGGGGTGCCTGACCCACGGCCTCTTGCCTGATTGATGGCCGCACCCCGTTCCCGTTCCAACTCGAATTCTTATATCAGCACTTCACTGCTTACATTTAACTTTACTCACAATGTTTCAATGATATTATTCAATGTTGCTAAAACGTTTTCTGCACTCATAAAAGCATCAATGAGCTTGTGAGAGTGTTGGCTTGGCTGTCACGCTAGAGTTTCTTTTAAGTACCTAATCTGGTACCTGTTTGCATTTATTGTTTGCCGACTTAGTTGCATAAAAAAAAATTATTCAAAGTTTGTTTTCCTGAGTTCTAAGTATCATTTTTTGTATTTGTTATTTCAATAAAACCATAATCTCAATAAATTCCTTATCGTTAAACGTTAGGGTGGGCTCACAATTCAAAATTATTCATTAAAGAGTCGTTTATCGTGAACTTCGGGAAGTGAGATAAGCGTCACGCAAATGCCAAATGTCGATTGTAGTACCTCGGGGCGGTCCCACGATCCGCGACTGCGGTCTAATAACCCGAGGTCAAGTCTCGACTCATGCATATTCACGGCTCAGCCGACGGCACGGCGGTTCATCTGTAACGGTCCTGCGACCGGTTGTATGAGCTTATTGTTGCATGTGTCCACATGGTAGACGCCGCGGCCGATCAGACAGCGCTGGCGCCGCGACGCCGCCGCCGCGCCGCCGCAGCCACCCTATGTCACTTGCAATAACGCAACTACATGCACAGCGACACATCTTGTGTTTAATAATAACAACCGGATTTACCGCTCTATTTTTAATACTTGTAGGCACTTATTACTTGTCTTTATCGATACGACACCTATCTATTTATACCGTTTGTGAGCTGTAAGATTTATCTAACTGGATAATCCGCACAAAATATATCGTAATAAATATATCGTATAAATATATAGAATTATGAGCAACATTTCCTCTGTACGTTCAACATATTGAAGATACCTACCGACAACAATGTTTTTTGCGAATTCACATCACATTGCCTTTTATTGCAGAGCGTCGGGTTATTAAGATTACAAAGGCAGGGTCAGTTGTTAAACGCCGCCCGGTAGATATTTATATTCTAATTAGGTGCCAGCGACAGCAGCCCGTGAGGGTGCATGCGTAATTTGAAAGTACGTTTTTTTCTTCGCGTGGTATATTATGACATTATTTTAATGGAACCGACTGACACTAAATGTAGGCGACAAGACGTGTATCCTGGTGCAAGGTTTATTATTCACATTGGCCACCTTTAATTTATCTTTGTTATGGATATTATTATTTATCTGTGGGCACGGTTAGTGCCCCCGCCAAGATGAGCCAAGCGAAACGCAAGAGGGCACTGCCTACCTTTTCTTGAAGCGCTTCGTCGCTTTTTTGAACCCTCATAACTTTGATTTGGATTACACCAGATAAACAAAATTCTCGGGATATGATGTCAATAGTGGAGTTTCAGTTACATAGCTCTTACTTGTAGGCGCCAGCGACAGGCAATTGATACGAACACCATGATTAGGGATCTGTGGTATAAGGATTCGATGGGCGTAGGGATGCAGGCAATGAAATAACGTTATACTATCGCTTCGGAAAGACCCGTATGAGTAGAAAAAGCCAAGAAACTCCTCATGGGCTCAATAGGTTTATTTCTTCTAATTTCACAATTGTATTATCACTTCAATAACACTTTACAATGACATTTTAAGAACGGGTAACATAGCTACTGCACTGAGGTGTACACAGCTCAAGAGCTCGCAATAATTCAAATTCAAAAATAATTTATTCAATATAGGCCCTAATAAGGCACTTACGAACGTTACAATTGATTTTACCACCGGTTCGTGATAGACTGCCCTTTCAAAATGCAACACGCACACTTTTATATACTTTGCTATTGACGTCATGGTCAGTGTTGCCACTTCACTCGATCCTTCTACCAAGATATTCAAATGACTGAATGAGGACCAACCATTCACCTTCCAGACATGCTTTAGATTTTATTGATATTTAAAAACCCCCGATCACTGATTCACAGATGATCATCAGTATTCTTAGGGTACTTCCTGAGGTCCTAGAAATCTGAAATTTTGTATGTAAGCTAGTATTAGTAAACAAACAACAAAAAAAGTCTAAAACTTTGAACTTTTACCCCCCAACCCCTTAAATTAGGGGATGGAAGTTTGTATAAGAATAATGTTGACGATAGAGGTCTGAAAATTGGTATAGATAAATAATAAAACACATATTTCAGGATTTTTTGTAAATCACCCTTAAAAAGGCTAAAGGAGGGGTCCTTTAAATTAGGGGATGGATGCTACTAAAAGAACTATTGTATAACAGAAAACTATTGAACAGTGAATACATTTTTCACATTACGCCCATTTGACGGTAGCAAAACGGCCAAGCCACATATTTTGACATGGTTTTGTGGAGTTTTTGAAGATAGGGTTTGTAGAGCTAGGGCGTGTAGAGTTATAAGCTTGGCTCTACACGAGATCTGATAACTTTTTGACAGTGCGAGCCATTTGGTTTTGTCTTGGCAATCTTTTACATGAAAATTTTTTTGGTGTGATCAAAAATACAATATCTTTAAATTATTTTTAACATTTAGAAATGCTAATTGTTATTTACATAACTGTTATAACAATTTAGGGTTATTTTAGGGTCGGCAACGCGTGAGTGACACCCCTGGTGTTGCAAGCGTCCATAGGCTGCGGTAGCCGCTTACCATCAGGCGGGCCGTATGCTTGTTTGCTACCTAAGTAGTATAAAAAAAAAAAAAATTGTTTATAACAATTATTTTATTTGTTATAAAAAGAATGCATTACAAATAAAATTGCTATTTTTACTCTGGAAAAAAGTATACATCAAAAAGTAATTTGGTTTTTTGCTTAAAATGTCGTTTGACTATAAAATTGAGATTGGTCATGTTTTTACAATTCCCGCTTCTGTCCGCGTGTCGAATTTGTTCAATGTCGATTTTGTGCCGGAACAAAACACAACGTACCGAGTCAGATAAACTAATTCAGTTACGTCTATTTGCAGATTTTGTCAGATTGATTGAAATTGATGCATTTTTTATACCAACATAGGTATATAATCAGTTCACCAGCCAAAGTTCCCACTGTTCATGTCTTTCTATTTTTTATAATATTAGCTATGTAACTAATAGTTCTAGTTTTTAGGCGCAGCGATAGTAACTAAAAGCGCAGCAATGCACGTTCAAACACTAATGTGATTCAGCGCACGGACTTTCAAGTGCGATTCCATCTTAACAAGTAGTAAAATAAAGATGGTGCAGTAATGCATTTTACATTTTGAAGGATCATTAAATAGCGCATTACACGGCCCGAGCCCGTCGAGAGGCAATTAAAAAAGAACTGTTAAGACTAAGCTCGTAAAAATGAAGTCGTGTTCTCAACTGATTAAAAAGTCTGCTCTAATCTTAGAAGCACGTTAAATTTTTAATCAAATTCGTTTATCGCAAACGACCTTAGCGCCTTCTTATCTTTGACCCAGAACGGCGCTTTTGTATGAGATAGGTGGATGGCGTGCCGCGTACAGAATGTATTATTGCAATTTTAATCAGTTCCATATAAAGTATCGTGAGCGACACTAGTTACAGTGAGAAATATTTTATTAACACACATGATCGATGTTTCGAGGATAATCCCAGTTTCAGGTTACGCTGTCAAGATCTATCAATTAACACGCAAACTCCATCGGCTTTCAGGTGAACGTCAATTAATGTCAAAGACTGAGTAGTAGCATCGCCCGTAGAGAGTGTATCTAGCTAGAGGAACAGCCAGATATTCCGGATAGTCTAGCAACAAGTCCCAGTCTATAAAACGATGACCTCACGCTTTACGCTTGAACGTTAGATATAATTAAAATAAATCCTTGTACCTATACTACTAGCTAGCTTAGAATAGTTTTATGATCTGAGTAATACCTTTAATATAACCAGGTGAAAGTGAAATTGATCTAAACAACTAAAACAATTGTGATTTACTTGGGTAATTGCTCCCACGCACATAGGAATAACAATACGCACGTATAGTCTCATAAAATAAGCAATATAGAGTCTGGCTACAAAATTGTACCCGTTACTTTTAATGAGAATTAAAAGAAAATTGAAACCTTTTTAAATGTATGAATTTTAATGATAGAAAGGTATATAAATAAAAGTTTAACAGTAAAAAAAATTATTGCAGTCTTGTTGAAATATTTGTCGTAGACAACTTATTATTATTATATTATTATCATTGTTATTTTTTTAACCGCGGGTTAAAAAAATAACAATGACATCAATTTTTATAATAGGACGCGCGTCCCTCGCGAGAAACAACGGGAACTTAAATGGAGGTAGAATAAGCTAGACAACCTAATACTATTTTTGAAATCTTTTGGAAAACATTGGTTAAATAAAATTTAAATTCAATCTATCGTCTATCGTCCTTTTAGGTGGACGTTCAGCATTAGTTGTATCCGCAATCCGCACCCTAAAATGCAAAGTAGCTTAGAATTTTAACCCTATAACTTAGGATTAATGTGAGAAATTGTTTAATATCCTAATTATGTTTATAAAAAAATATCAGATGCAATTAAAAGTAATGGTACCTAACACAAATTCGCTTTTAACAAAAGTGTTTTAAAAATAAACAATCAACAGTTCGTATTGCCTCCTGGCATTAATTATTCCTTGGCAACGATTACTCATTGAACTTATCAGTTTTTGATATCAATTTGAAAAATTGCCAACTATTAGGTACTCTTGCCTTGCTTGTTGGCAGCTTATGCAGCGACTGAGGACTGGGATTTCTTGCTCGAACACGCCTTTTCAACTATGAGATTTATCTGATTGTACCTTGATTGCTAAGGTGATTTTTATTTGTTGTCCATGATTTGTTTCGACAGAACGTTACCAATCATGTGTTTTGTTTATACTCAATATTGTAGACAATTCAAATTGAATAATATCTATGAAACCAAACACTAACATTTAGACATGCGAAATAGATGCCAAGTGCGGTGTCGGCTGCACCCTCAGTATAGCTTACGTGTACACACCACACCGAGCTAATATGTGAATTGCGAAATATCGTCTGCGGTTACAATAAAATAGCTTTGTACATATTTAGAAACCTGCACAGGTCTGTGCAGTGTTATTCAATCCGCGACCTATTTGTGGTCAATCGCTCTCCTAGACGGTCTCCACCACTTTGCTAGTCTCGCAGTATACCAAACCTGTTATTCAATGTGTGTGTAGATAAAAAAAAACATATTTACACTGCTAATTGTTAGTCCTGAGACTATCTGATAGTTAACAGACATTCTACACACTAAATAGCATGTACTAACTCGTCTAACTTAATTAACAATTTTAATTAGCGATCATTATTTTAATCGCTTCTCCCGTCACGGTAGCCGCTTTAATTTGTACAGTTTCATGATGGAATCACATTCGGTATAAACATGATACCAAATACGAATATGATATTTTTCTTATTCAAAAAGACTCCTTTTTTATCGAAGCGGTCTTATGGTTTTGAATTTAAACGTAAATGTTTGCATTTCAGGTTCGAAATCAATTCTGGTTAAAATAATGAGTGTAGTAAAGAGCTCGATTCCAACTAATACAAATATTGAATCAATTCTTCATTTCCGGACTTCCGGCTGACGAGGACGCGTACGACGAGCTTAATAAGTGGGTCAAGTAACCCTTTGGCGTGTAGAGGAGTGAGAGCAATCACACGCGCCCGCCCGCCTAATTGAAGTCCAATGTCGCGCGGCCCGCCCACGGTGATTGATACCGCCCAGACCGAGCCGGCGTCTAATTCGATTGTGATATTGTTTGGACGCTCAACGACGTCACTCCCACGAGCCAAATTCTAATCTGTACGCACGAGGATGATGTCATCCCGAGACACTGATCGCCCGTTTCATTTAGAGTGGTCGAACGAGATACGCTCGAGGGGAGATTGATGAGCGTCCGTCAAAGCTTGTTGTATCGGTCGTCGTCACCATCGGGAAAAAACGCGTTCAAGCAGGGATAACAGAAAGGTGGTAGTGGGGGGCTAATTAGTCGCGCCATAGCCATCAATATCCATTAGTGGCGCCGCACGCGACGCTTTTCGTTCGGCGAGCAAGTTTCGCACCCTCACCCGTCGGCGTCGTCGGTAACCTACCTACACCACGTGTGCTACTGATAAGTGCTATATCTTGAACTGCGATAAGGGTTTGCACTTCGCCACTGGCCAGAGGATAGACGGAAGGAAATATAGACCAATCGTGCATGGAAATCCAGCTACTTCTACTACACCAAATTTAAACGAGAGAATGCAGTATTTTAATTAAAATAATACGCCTAGACTAGTTTATATATCACGTTTGAACGCCAACGCGGTTTCTATACCCTACTTAATATCCCGTTACTTTATGAATTAATTTCCTTATTAAACTGACGTTATCATCTTGGATTTGTATATTAACAATAGTAATGAATAACATAAGGGTGGTAACGGGTTTATCGAATATAGCTTGCGTGCATCGAGACCGGCACGGGGTGATTCGATTTAATTTGAAACTTCTTCACCTCACCGGGCGATCGTAGTTAAAGGGTTACCCTCTGCCCTAATCTTTGAACTATGACTTGACCGTTAATACGCATTTATAATTTGCTCTTCGATTATTTAGTACGGTGGAATGGTACGCCGAGATACGAATAAATTAGTTTCGTGTTTGGTAACAAAGCCGTTTCAAAGTTTTGAGTAACGGTCACAGGATCGTTGTAAGAGTTAAACTTATACCACTATCTGTTGGCTGAAGTGTTGTTTATTAGAATCTGTCTTGTTGTTTACATATCCCATATTTAAATGTCGGTTTGGTATCCCATGAAACTTCTAGACTTTAATATAGCAAAGCTGTAAATAAACATTTTACTCAAAGCACATAAATAATTCAATAAGAATAATAGAAATATTAACTATTATATTTTATGGTTTGCTCTTTCAATTTCAATGCTCAATATGTAGAGTAAGTTTTGAACTCTGACCGTAGACCGTCTGGCAGTAAGCGTCAGGGCAGCCACGGGTCAAGCTCCCGCGACCTGCAGGTGTAAACTCGCCCTTATTTAGGCTGCAGCTTCCACACACTTCATTTACATAGCCAAGGTATCTTATGCACTCTGCATGCACTCGCTTCTCACTTTATAATTCAAATGATCCACACGAGCGCGGGGTGAATTCGTGGAAATGTGAGAATTTGTAACGGAATTTTTAGCTAGTATTAAACTATTAATACTTTTGTTACATTTATCTGGTAAATAGTAAACTCACATGTCTTTTATCTCATGTAATGCTGAATCCTTTTATCTAGTGTGTTATTTTTTTAAGAATTTTTATAAACTTAAATGTGAGTAACAAATGCAGCATACATTGACATTTGTATATTATTATTAGCATAGATTATTCATTAATTTTATCATAATAATACTTGTAAATTCGCATATTTACAGTTTGCATTGAAATTACTTATAAGTTGATGATTATCTTATGATTATGAATACCTAGTATCTTGTATTACTCACATAACGAGAAATAATATATCGATAATAAATTTGTTTAGGTAATAATACTTATTTGCAATACTAACTATATTCTTAAAAACTGATACTACCCGACAAGATTTGAAGGTCACAATACCTATAAATTATGAAGAATAGGTAGGTCCATGAATCAAATAAAGTTGTTCTTTATATTATTTAATCTGTTTTGACTGGATACTGGTGATACTAAGCATACTAATTTGTGGAATACGGTATTCATTGAATAACCCTGCAAAGGAACAAATTGGCCAAACTTGTAATGCTCTCAATCAATACGGCAACGATTTGATAGCGTCACTCGGGACATAAGAACAAGTCAGTTGCTCTTAAGAGTGCGTACCAAGCCAGAAAAATATCGGAATGTCAGATGAAACAAACTTATGTCTAATCTTCGCGTGGAGATGAGATGGAGATAGCGTGTTTCGCGGCACAAAAATGAACGAAGCGCTTCTTATCTAAATAACTAGTAAAGTATAGAATATTTTAAAAAATCGTTAGTAGCAACCCTAGGTCATATGTTAGTGATATTATTTATCGAATTTTTGTCTTAATTAGATACACCATGAACGAATAAAACCGAACATTCATTATTATTAGAGGTAGCTTTGTGATTTTTTTCTATCGAGGAAATTTCATTCCATTATGTTTTTGTTCAGGCAGAACCCTCGCGTATATAATGAAAATACCCATATAAAAATATTTTTTCATTTAAATACTATTTACTTGGGTAAATTTCAATTCTAAGATTGTTGTTATTTTGCTTTATACGCAGCCTTAAATTTTGAAACGAAACGCTGGCTCATCGCGTGGCGCCCAGCGCCGGCACAACACTCGACGTGGCTGGGATTTGAAAGGCGCCCTTTGTAAAACTTTCCAGTTCTAAACGCTTTGAAGTGCAGCTTAGACGTGATAATAATTGACGCAAATAAAGTTACTCTGATTATCCTATTAGGCGATAAAATTACGCGGATATTTGTTTAAAGGCCATGTTAGCGGGTTGAGAACAATGATGGCGACCACTATATAGGTACTGTCGCCGTCGACCGGTACGCACTTCTCTGCTAACTACAATGGCCTTGCCCCATTGTAATCAAATTAGATGCGTGACGTCACCCCCTTCAGCACCATTACGCTAATTAACGTGTACCTCGATCTAGACATCGATTGATGATAAATATTGCCTATGTCCAGTTTGTTTGTTAATTAAAATGAATAAAATACGTTTACTCCCTGTATGGTACTGGCAGGT
Organism: Polyploca ridens; assembly: GCA_951394255.1. NCBI lineage: Eukaryota > Metazoa > Arthropoda > Insecta > Lepidoptera > Drepanidae > Polyploca > Polyploca ridens. The sequence continues at coordinate 6,568,801 of OX596246.1, read as the reverse complement.
ACCTACTGGGAGTCTTATAGTTAATCATACTTTTGATCTTTATTACATTCGGAGTGCTTAAACGATTCCACTAATCACTTTGTTATGAGGAAGAGAATTCAAATATTATTGTATTATAGCAGTAGTTGGATGTGTTTTGCTAATAGCTGGCTGAGCATAGATTTATTATTTTAGTATTACTTAGTTGTTTTCATGTTCTTTGTATATTGCAATATTAACTGTAAGTACATAGTGATTATGTATGACGTTTTTCTTAAATAAATAGTAGAGCCGGATTAAAGCAATATTTTTCAACATAACGACTCACGGTGTGGTCGTGTGGTGTGGCGCGTAGAGCGCGTAGGTTTGGTCCTGGCAAGTGGTGACTTCCTTCATTACGTCACCATTGTGATTCACGCAATCATCTCCATAAGATGTAGCCTGTTCTGCCGTATTCAACTATGACCTCGCGCTTGTATGCCGCACGGCCTCGCTCCGCTGCGTCCTTGCTAGACCCAAATTGACATACAAACCACGACCAGCTCTATACTATATGATAAATGACTACATGTTTTGTTTAAGCTTAACTATCCTTATCTCTCCCCCATTCATCACTCTAATCTTTTATACGGGGTTTTGTCTGATTCTAGACTAACAAACGATTCGCTATGCAATGGCAGTATTCAGGTTCCGCAACCATTACACAAAGCTGATTGCAAAGTAACATGGAACACAAATCCAGCCTCGAAACAATATTACGATTACGTCATTCATAAAGTGCATTTATGTAGGGAGCGGGGGCGCCATCTTTGTGCGACTCCGCTGCTCCTGATATGAAAAGCAGTTTTCCGAGAAGTAAATAATAGAGCGGCAGTCGGAAAGCCTCGTGCACCCTAGCCAGATACAAGTTACGTGTAACTCTTTGCGTGGATAGTCCCCCACTGATACCTGCCATATTACATCGCTGACTTACGTAATTTAATATTTCCGGAATAAGTAAAATGAATCGTAAAAGATATTGGTGCCGATTCTGTTGTAAATCTAAAACTAATTTTAGTCACATCACAACTCTTTTTACAAACATAATTGAAAAAGGATAGAACATATTTAAAGCTGTCAAATTAGTCTTTGCCGTCTTCATTTGCGGGTATTTAGACGTAACCGCGATATATGGCGACTAAATTTATAACTACTAATTAAACAAATTTTAATGTCACTATGTGTCTCTTTAATGTCACTATTCTAACAAAGAACATAAGAAAAGGATGTAAAAAATGTAGTCCTGTCAAATTAGTCCAATGCTTGTTTTCAATATAATTTTAGTCGCCATCTATCGCGGTTACGCCTAAATACACGCCAAATAAGACGGCAAAGATTAATTTGACAACTTAAAATATGTTCTATCCTTTTTCAATCATGTTCGTTAGAAAGAGATGAGATGTGACTAAAATTAGTTTAGTGCAATTTACAACAGAATCGGCACCAATGTCTCATTTACTGTACTAACTGATGTCATTTTCAATAAATTATTCAATATTCAATTAAATTGTCAACATTGCATAAGGAAAATCATATAAACTTATTCCTCGCAACGCAACGAACAAAAATTGTTCATGTACGCAGAAAAAATTGATGTCATACTTGCAACCCGAATTACGTTGCTTCGTTACTCGCCTCGCCATGTGTAAATGCAAATGTGAGTTTGTTTGTCTTTGATTCAAGTCACGACGGAGCAACGGATGAACCATGGATCAACTTATATTTTGGACCCCTAGGTATAATAGCCAACAGGGTAGCGATGGACATAGACAATGCGTTTTATCCTTGGAATAAGGAAAATAATATTGATAAACGATATACTTAGTCCTCAACCAATACTTACCGATAACAGTTTTTTTTGTCCGACTTCAACAATAGATACAACATTTTGGAGAAGGTTCTCAATTCACCTCTATATTAGGTATATTAAATTATAATTCCTTTTTTGATGGAAGGTTTTTTCCGGGTCCTAAATTTGATGATTGATGATCTGAATATGAATTTTAAAGATGAGACGAAATTCCTCAATGGCAAACAGTAACATAGCAAAAATAAATATGACTATTTTTTTTTATAAATTTACGATGTTCAGTGTTCAGTGACGAATCTTGTGAGGTAATAGAACACGCATAAGACATTCAAAATATAAAATTAACCTTTTAAATCAACAGCAAAATATTTTTGAAATAATTATGTAGGAAATCTTTTCTGACTGTAATTTTAAGTCAGCGAAAAAGGATATGTTTCATAGAACGTTTACAATTCTATCATAATGATACAGTTAGGTACCGGGTTTATTTGGGCAAACTCCTTTCGAGGGTTGGGGGAAATTCCGCACACAATTCATGCAACATGATGCCCTAAGTAAGTGTTCCCAGGCGGCTAATGAAACTTCGCAAAGCTAACACGAGACCGCGCTTATTTAGAGACTCCGATGTCGAGCAGATGACGCCCAAACAAATCTCAATATCTGGCATATGGTATGAATATATAGAGCGGGAGAACGCATCGAGCGGTTCTCTGCACGGTTATAAGACATCGAAAATAGATTGTGCGAACGGGGTTAGACGCACCTGTTATTTGGCTTTCGGGCGGGACCGGTACTGGGGGTCGGCGAGGCGGGGTGCGGGGGCGGCAGATTCATTAATAATGGCCCACAATGAGACGCCCTTATTTACGAGCTGTGGTGACGGAACCGCATCGCACAATGTGATGCTGCGATGTAAATTCCTCGCCAGCATCTCGGCGGCTATCCAATTCCAACAAATCTTCTTAGAATACTGCTCACAACACGGCAAGTAGTTGGTAACTTATCATCAAGTAAGCTGACATTTTGGTGCACCACATATGGATTGAATCGGCTTAATTTTCAACAATCGGACACTGATTGACTTGATTTGGTTGTGACGTGTGTGACCACATAAGGTGAACCCGGCAGGATTTTTGTCGACAGACCAGTTCAACATACTCTATTTGAAAATCATCTATTGTCAATTCGTGTGTTGTGTATTGTTGGTGTCATAAAGCCTACAAAAACATCTTCCTCTTTATAGAAGTATCTCATCGACTTATACTAATGACTATACGCGGTTTAGAGATTTCCAAATGCGTCATAACATGATATTATTACAGATTTTCATCCACTCATCCTATAATTAAGTAACATGTTTGTTTATTAATTATTTTTTTACAAACGGAAAGCAATACCTGCGCCCACCTGGCGGTAAGCAGTTCCCGTAGCACCCCAAGGCATTACTCCTGCATTACTGACCCTTCCCTCCTCCCCGACGAGCTCAGGCTACCTTACTCACACGCAGGAACACACACAACATTATTTGGCTACAGTATTCTGTAAGGTGGAGGTACTTCCTCAGTCGAGCTTTTCATTGAGCGAAAAATTACTATGCTCTACCTCTCTACAATTTACGTCTATCGTTTAAGAGTAGAAAAATTTCTTGGATTTCTTCATAGAAATCAAAATACAACATTCATAATTTTTTCGGGCCCTGTTTATGCTCTTTTCAGCTTTCACAATTCCTAGACGCGATAATCAAAATACAAGAGAAAATAGAACATGAGAAGCCATTAAATTATTACAGTATAATAATGTCTAATGCTGATTCACTAACATACAACAATGAGATCTGCCTTCCTCACGGCCATGATACATTCTAGATGCGATGATTGGCATTTTATTTGAAGCAGCTAAAGTATCTTTTGTGACCTTGATTGCTAATGTTGTGTGTGTGACTCACAATTTTTTATTCGCATCACATTTGACTGAAAAAAATTGGCGTACTTACAATTGTATTATTTACCGCTTTTTAAGAACTTGAATTTCTCATAGCATGCGCTTCCTACAATCTATTACGTAATCTCGCTAGATGTTTTAACTGACTGATCGAAAAAATTAAGAAGTATCGAACTAAATTCGTGCATGAGCAGTCAGATAGTGTGACTAGAGGCGGTGAGATGAGGTAAGCGACCTTAAAAGCCACTTAGCACAGTGCGCTCTCGGCACGGGGCGGCGCTCGCTGCGTTTCTTATTACTTAGCGAATAATTCGGGTAATAACTAGCTACTTTTGGACCACTCACACTCAGCGCCAAGCCATCGTATGAGCTACTACTGATTTTTTTGGTACCTTTCTAACGTGAACTAGAATATGAACAAATTTAAATATACCATTTTAGTTACAAAAGATATTTTTAGATTATGTTATATTAGGCTGCTAATTATTTCAAAATTAGCTTAAATTAAGACCAATGTCAGCATATCTTAATCGGTTAAATAAATAATGGATCTGTCTCTGATAGTGACATAATAATAATGTTGATAAATGAGGATATTCTCATATCATTAATATTGCTATTTAATTGTACTGTATAAGAACAGTAATCAACATCTGTAAAATAATACACACTTGTGTAATAAATAGCTTTCATGTTCATCTCGGAAAAGATTCAGCTGAAATTGTAGTTACGAGTAACGAAAGTGGCGAAAATGCCTCAGCCTTGATACAACAGAACAGATATCAATAGATGCCAATAGAAGTCTTTCATTTCCGTGCCTACGTCACGGATCCGGAACCCATTTCAGCACGTGGATTACCTATAGACGGGTAACACACAACGTACCGTACGTTATCCCAAAGTGTCGGAAATCAGTAGACACACTGTTTACAAAACCATTGTCTGCATTTATATACAGTGTAGTTTTATTATAGAATATTCTCTTTGTAGTGATAGATCATGGAAACATTTATTTCCAGTTGCATCCCACAGAATGAGGAATGTTAATAGGTATGCAAAATCGCTTGAAAGTTTGTAACAGTAGAGCAATTATGTATACAAATACATTAGTTTTTGTTTCATTCAAAAAAACTAAGTAGTTATGATTTTACAGACATTTAAAATTCCCCTAAATATCGAGGCCCGCTAACGGTCACGTGACCGCGGGTGACGTCATGTTATAACGCTCCGTTCACTCATATTAGTCGCTAGCGGGGTGGTACGTAGATATCTTGCGCTATTATGGAAAGTATTATGATTTTGAAAAAGGGCAATCGTGAAATCTACATAAAATAGATGGACTTATTGTTGAAATGAAATGAAATTGTTTATTTCGCCAGAAATGTCCTACAATTTAGGTGGAATCTTAAAATAAGGTCAACACATATCGAATAGCATTCAAAATTATAAATTTAAATTGAAACTAATAACTAATGTTATAATAAAGCAATATAATAAAATAATAATTGAATGCGATGTCCAAATCATATAATCATCTTACAAGTTTTATTATTTATCGACGAATAGTTATTCGGTTGCCGCCGAAAAGCGAGAAGTAAGTAAGAATGCCAATGCTTACTCTCCTGTCTATCTAATACCTATAATCAAAAAATCTAAAAGTATTTTATTCAGTTTAGGCTCTAGTAAGGCACTTATACCTAAAATAATGATTTTATAGCTGCAACACAAGTAGGTACTGAACCTTTTAAGTTTTATGTCGACAACAAATTTTATTAGTAATATTTGTCTATACCTATTTATACTCTTGTTAGTGAATTTAACTAAATAAATTGATATAATGCAAATGTAGTGTATTGTACATGTACTTAGCCTTTTTTATGTCTATCTACTTTATTTATCCAAATAAATAAACTTGAAGTGTCTGTTGTGTAAAATCAAAATAACAACATGAAAGTACCTATATACGGTTGGCGATAAACGTTGGGGTTTTAGCCGCTAAAAGTTCGGCATAACCTGGTGGCTCCCCCCCAAGATGGTCGGGTATCCTAGGAAGATTTCCCCACGCTAATAAAAAAGGTAGGTAGGTTGGCTTCTTATACAAATAAGAACATTTTTTTTATTAATTTTCCGGTTCTCCGAAACGGCTGGACCGATTTTGACGGGATTTTTACTGTCTGATAGCTTATATTATAAGAAGTAACGTCCATTTATTTTAGAAAAAATATTTTGGATTCCCCGCAATAAAACCGTCGTCGTCGGGTGGAACACTAGTTTGTTACGGCTGATTTCCGAAACGGCTGGACCGATGTAGACGAGACTTTCACTAGTAGATAGCGGATGTTATAAGAAATAACTTAAACTACTTTTATTTAAGAAAAATTATAAGGGCATCCGTGCAAAATAATTAAAACGCTACGCGCGGGTGAAACCTCGGTAGCGCGGGGTTATCAAATAACTGCACAATACGAGTACAAACGAGTACAATATATAGGTACATAGTAGACTGTCACTATTCTTACGTCAAGACGATCTTCACAGCAATAAACTTTGCTTTTATCTCTAAAGAGATCCAACCCCTTCACAGTTTTTATCCATTTCTCTCGCATTTGGACATCCACTGGAACGATTAAAATCAACTTTTCCGGTGGACTGGTGGTTGTATTTTTACATTTTGGCACAAGACATGATTTTCTAGTATTTGTATTGGACATTTAAAAACCAAAAAAGTCATAATCTTCTAGGGAAACGTACGGAAGAGCGCGACTCGGTCAGGGTATTTGTTCTGTGAGCGCGATTGACTGAGCGAGCGTTGAAACATGACGTCATCGCATCGAGTACCGGGCCGATGGAATCCAGCGTCGCGCGCTCATTTTAAAATTCAATATCTCAGAAACTAATTGACTTATCAAAATATTTCTTTCACACGTATTTTTTATTTTCTACAGAAAATGCGGAGAGCTAAAATTCTAAATTAGGGAACATTCTTCATTGGCACAAGAAATTATGTGCGGTACAATTTCGTGAGCAGATCAGAATAGGCAACATTGAACCAATGTTAAGAAGGTTGGAGCGAGTTAATTAACGTTTATGCGGAGTCATCAAACAGGCGTGAGCGCGCTAGCTGCTTCGGAACAGGCCCAGGAGCGCGACTTCGCTTCGCTGCTTTTAATTAAAGTCTGGAACCGCGTTGCAAAGGAGTCTTCTATAATCCACTTGCCAGTAGGTATACACCCCCTCGTCCTAACCATCAATGAAATCACCCATTTTTTTTTTATTTCTCAAATTATAGTTTAGTCTTTGTCAATATTTATAATCTAGCTACTGTCGGAATTTTAAGCCAGATTGATTCGTAAGATGCCATATCAAAATTGTGTACCTATTTTGTGATAATTGTTTATTATGTGTGAATCACGAGCCTGATGTGAGCTGTGAGATTAGAGCTCCATAAAACAAAAAATATTTTAATATGTTTATCTATAAAATAATACCTACCAACAATATTGAAACATCGCAAGGCAACCAAGAGGCTTTTTCGAAATTCCTGCAGACAAATAAAAAAGTGGCTAGCCACAATCATTTGTAATGAAATAACACATCTGTGCGAACAAAAAACAATCAATAAATCACAAGCGATGCGTCCGTGCTCCTAGTGGGGGTTAGCCAATTACCACGATGCGCTTCAAGGAAGCTAACCAGTTTCTAAATTCTTCGTATATTTAATTTAGCTTAATTAGTGTGTGGATACTCGACGGTAGGCAGTCGACCGAGCCTCTTGGTTGGCGAAATCGTGTTTAAAACGGTACCCTCGTGAATTACACAGAGCCGTGCGCACTCTTCTCTCGTATTGTATTGTATCGCTCACTTGGTAACATGGCTGTGGTCTTACACTTTCAAATCTGATTCCACGTTGTAAATTTTTCTGTTTGTTTTAATAAATCTGCAATGCAGCCGAGGTTCATCGATGTTGCGTTACTATGGCAAATTACAGCACCTTCGGTCGGCCGTGGGAATTGAATTAATAATTCTTGAAAAGGTGTTGATTACACAGATGTTATTGGTTTGGTTTCTGTACTACGTCATCCCAAACACAATTAATTATATTATGAATATATTTTGGAGAGTGTGCGCAGGAATTGTTCAACCTTATTCCACCATCCCCATTTTTACACACAAGACGCCGGGAACATTTTCACCCGTACGTTGTTGACATACAGAAAATACGGACACAGCGTTTTGCATCCTCATTTATAATGCGGACAGCAAGGGAGTGGAACTTGGTTCCGGCGTCTGCGTTTCCTGACGCTTACAATCTAGGAACTTTCAAGGCCAGAGTGAATAGGTTTCTTCTGGGTAGGCGTGTTTCATCTTAGGCTTCGTCATCACCCCTTATAGGCGCACCCCAAACGCAAGCCCATTTAATAAAAAAAAATTAACATTCAAATTGATCATGATTATTTATATTTATTTTAAGAAGAACCTAAACCGTATCGCATTCGTAATAATAATGATGTCAACTATATATGAGGTCGCAAAAGGAATGGGCAATCGAGTTTGTGGGTGCTCAAATTGTGATGATTTGAATGGTACAGGAAACCAAGCGCGTGCGCGGTAAACTGATGTGGAGATGAGCCATGTGGGCGCACCCCCGCTATGTTATTACTCGAACAATTGGCCACTCGACGTTTAGGTAAGACAGTTGACGATTCATGGTTTGACAAAAACGGGTCACTGACACTAGATTAGTAAAATTGGGACAAAGAACGTGTTTGTTGCCACTTAAAACTTCCGTCAAATTCCTTAATAGTCTTTCGGTTGAGCATAGAATCATTCAGCTGAGTGCATTGTCTACGTAAGCTTACAGACTTACAGACAATGTCTCTGTCTCGCTAAGATCTTGCAAGCAATAAACACTGTTCTCGAATTGTTCTCCGGTAACCCAACAAGGAGAGAAGTGCGGTGTACGATTACACGTGTGGTGATTGGTAACTGTTATTTGTATGTGTTCATATACATTGTACCTTCTTATTATAATGTGTATGTGTGTGAGACGGAGAACTGCGTTCGGCGTGGGACGGGGCAGTGCATTTTTTTGCGGACTCGAGATGAACGGCAGGTCGATGAACTTCACTGTTTGACTCAACAGCAAAATTCGCCAACGGAACGCATCTTTCAGTCGCTTTATGTAGGTGCATGGTTTTAAATCCAAGTACGTCAACGTTAAGTTTCCGAGTGGCGTGTCTTGTAACCATTTCTTGATAGGTAGTGCAATTTTGTACAGTTGTGCAAATTGCACAATAGTTAAACATATCGTGAAGCTAGTTTAGTTTACGATTTTCCTTAAAATAATTTAAGTTAATAAACCAACAAAATATTTAATGCAGGATTTGCAAATACATAAGTGGATTAAATAAGTTAAAGTCTGGGATAAGCGTTATGGCAACACTTTTGCCTCGCGTGTCAGCGACGAACGGACGGCGCGTCCCGGCACGCATTGTGAGCAGGCGGGCGGCAAGACGAAACAGCTGTCGGTAACATTGCCCACTCATTAGACGATGAAAAAATTGTTTAAAAACAACTAATTAACACAGTTGCCGTGCTTATTTCGCGTCTCTCATCCGCTGAGAATGTATGACGGGCGCGCGCTTTGTAACTTTATGAAGCGCAAGCTTCAGACAGACTAGGTGAAGTATGGAGAAACAACCCGCCACCAACCAAGATAATGTGTAATATAAATTCAGAACGGTGTTCTTCTTCGAACGCGTTATAGGCTAGCGAGATAGCTGTAATATCACTATCTGCTAATTGCACATTAAAATGGAAGCGTATGTGATTGAATACCTACTCGTAAAACATTTTTTACTTGTTATAATTTCACCTTAACAAGCAGGCGTGAAGAATTGTAATGATTTAGAAACAGTTTTTCTAACATTGAATCATTGAGGTCTCCTCTTCTTCTTCAAAGGTACTCACATACAATTCATTATTTTTGTTGCTATTACCACATTTAGGACTATGTAGTGTAGTGTAGACGGAATGTCTTCCGTTCTCCGTTTCGGCTAATATTTTTCAATGCAAAGATACTTATTTGAAGGTAACAATAAGTTGGCCTTGTCTCGGACATTGACCAGGAATTAACAACAAATGATTTGCAGCTCTGCATTATTAAGATGATAGCTAACCACGTAAAAAATACTAGGTATTTCGAGTCAAGCGACTATAAGAAGCGTATAAACGAGCTTTTAGACGTCACGCTTGGTGGCGTGCGGGAAGCAAAAACTAGCACACATTGCCTTCGTGACTCCCGCCCGCCTGCGCCCGCTCCGCTGCACGCCCAGCCAGTCGCCAAACTTATTGACTGAGATACACACTTCATTATTTAGTGCATTGAAATGATTTACTTTATGGGCCATTCTTTGACGAAATTGCTTTTCCTCATTGATATTTTACGAAGTCTTTTTAATTGATAGAGCGAACGAAGCGTCTCCGTTTCAGCTTGAACAAAAATGCTTTCGTATGTCTGTCCAGATGTCCGAAGGATGTCCCGATGTTCTGCTCTATAAGTCGCATTTCTCAACAGATTCTCTTGAAATTTTGTGAGCAGGTTCGGTAATTATATGGATTTAGTAATAATTTCTACATCACATCAGCAGCACAGAATGACTAATGCCACGTATTTTAAGTAAAACTGTGCTATTGTTATGAGCATCAGCTTTGTTATTCGAGGTGAAATGCTTAAATAACTTTTTGGCAGCATTATGAAATATGTACATAATATCAAATCCATATTATTTGATAAATATATTTATCCTTATAGCTAATTTCTGCGATCATTAATTGAACTGCTTCTTTCTCTGTCCAATGTGTTTGTATTAAGCGCATCACGCTGATTCTTGGAGATTAAATTTTAGATTACAAATGGAAATTCACAGGCTTTCATTGTTTTTCTTCATGGTTCCTAACAAATACATATTTTACTCATTTTATGCGAGAACCTTTTATAGTGTTAACTATTAATTATTGGATAATCACGCTGTTGTGTATTATCCCTTACTGATAAGCGATAACACTAACTACCTACTGATAAAATAAGCCACTGCTATCTAATCTTTGTAGGTAGCCATGTACTTTGCCGTCATGGTATAAGTATAAACGTTATTTGCTATTCCGTCAATCTACTTTCCAAGAAATACCGGTAGTTCTAGCGCATCCTAAAGCATTCTTGAATGTATAGGTATAATAATACTTCCTTTAATTTCTGCTGTGTGTACATAGGGTTTTCTAAACAGGGTGGAAATTTCAGACGGGTCAGTAATGTATGGGAAAAGTTTTTTTGTATTTGTGACATTTCTAGTACCCTAACCTAACATGGCCCCATAAAGCCTTTTGATCCTTGTCAGAGACATGATCGATTGAGCTAATAAAAATATTTTTCGAAAGTCGCCGCCGGTTTCTCGCTGCCTGTACATTTTCAAAAATCTGTTAATGCCGATTGCACTAACTCAAAAAATAAAGGACAGTCACTTAGACCATATTTAGGTGGCTTCAACCCTTAAGGCTCCCCTTACTGACCCGTCTAAAATTTCCACCCTGTGTAGATAAATCGATTTCCTTATTTAGGATACTGTTGGTCTTTAAATCGGTCATAGAGGAGGAAAGCCGAAAAATTAAATTAAATCTGCATTAGAGTGCATGTTGTTCGGCGTAGTGGGCCGAGTAAGCGTGTCCTCGGGCGGGTCACGCGCCGAACGCAAACTCGTTCCGTGGCGTACTTTCGCCGCTCCTCGCCTGCGCCCGCGTTCTTTTTCCCACTCGCTTTTACACAGCACTGCCTCTCCCTCGGATCAACCCGATCCATGGACAGGTTACCGCCATGTTACAAGCTTGCAAGTTGCAACACTAAAATTACAAAAATCGAAAGCGTTCTTTGTTCTTTATTATTATAACTACTACTGTGAAAAATGAAAAGCTTACCAATTTTCACCAACCTCCAACTACTTTTGTGCTAAGATGCTTTTTATCATCACCGGTTAGGTGAGCTATTTATGAGAATTATTCATTTAATACCACGAAATATCCAAAATTTTACTTACGAAATGGTTTTTCAAGCTTAACTTTATTGTACAGATCAGAACAGAACCGAATACATTCATACAAGATCAAAAATAATAAAAAGGGTTGTCTTCTGCTCAAGAAGTGGAAATAAGCGGTGCAACACATTGACCGGCTAAAACACGATAGACAATCGGTGGGGCGGGCGGAAGTGTGGCAGTGGCGAAAAGCTCGCAACTGCATGAGGAGAAAGGAAGCAGCGGCGCGCCGCGCGGTGTGATAAGGCGGCCGGCTGGCGTCAGTCGCGGGGTGAGGGTAGGCGCGGGGTGTGCGGCAGAGGAGAGGGGTGCGCGCGCAACGGCAGGCCCCGCGCCGCTCCACTCGCCTCCCGTCAGTCGCCTGCCGACTCTGCTTGTGCTTGTGTGACTCGCGCCGCTCCGTGCACCGCACTCGTGCCCCGAACACGACGCGTGCCGCCCCGCTGTGGCCGCGAACGCGAATCTACGCTACCGGCGAAACGTTTCTCCTAACTTACGTGCAACTTGCTATGTTTTAACTTACGGACATTTTACACTCCCTTACCTGGCTTGTTTACCCCTCATCATGTAAGTGTTACGCTCATACTATTAAATGCGGCATGATCTCGTCGAAATTCGGAACTCGCGTTCAAGTGTTCATCGTGGAAGTTTGTGTTTAAAGCTAGTGCATATTTGGCGACTGTGTATGGTTTGCATACATCTGTATAGTGTTCTTTGTTTGTGGACGGAGTCAGATCGTCGGCGATTTCCGAAATTCGACGGAAAAAGTTTCCAACAGTAGGAGCGAGCGGTATGTTTTTTAATTCCGGACAATGCTGGTTCGTTCCGCTCGCTCCGGCGTGGATGTCACCTCGCCGCATGAGAGCTTTCCGCCTTGGTTGGACCCGCTCGGTGCAAAGCGGGCCGCGCTACACGCACGACAATCCCAAGCTCGACGTCAAAGCTTTCATCGATATTGCCTATAATGTAAAAGTTACGCTAAGTAGAGTTCTTCCCTAATCCCCTGACGAAACTTTCTTGCTCATTACTCAACTCCTTCTAATATTGCGTTAGTAGTTCGTTTTGTCTCGACTATATTCGTTGGAAGTGCGCTACGAATATTGTAAGACGTAGTTGCCATTTCAACTTTAGACGAAGTTTTAGAGATTAATTTCAGAGTCTCATTAAAAAGAGCCCACAATTTAAAGTTTATCAGATATCTGCCTTGAATGAAAAATGAAGTTGTAGTTTTACTAGAATATTCTGGTCTTTACATCTTACTTTAACTTATTGTTTGAATCTGAATGAAATTATACATTTTCTACTTCAACTCCTTATAACTTCAGATTATCTATGTTCATAACCGGCTTTGTTTTCTGTCCATTCACCTACCACAAACATTATTCAATCTCTATTATTTTCATATGTAATTGTGCATTTCTAAAAAAAAAATCTGACATCACTGACTTTATCTATTTTCATATAATAACGTGTGCTCATAATCTTATCTTTTAAAATAACACGCAACACAGCGTTGATTTCATAGATATAAGGCAGACTAACAAATGCAGTTGAGTAAAAATATTCCACAAAAACTCATATATTTGCAGAATTATGGAAGAGTTGCATCCATCATTTCAAAATCTTTCCATACCAACCTAACTAATAATAGGAAATGTGATGCTTTGAAGCAATATAACCAAAAATCTGCTAAACAGTAATTTTTGTGATTAAAAATAATTATGGCAACAAGAAAAATCCATATTATGCTGGAGATCTTGTTGATGTGATTACCTATAATGGACCAAAATAACGGACCGTTCATAATATTTTTTTTGCAATACTTCAAAAATTTACTAAAAGGGGAGTTATGTATACTTTTTTGTCTTGATAGTAATAGCTTCTATTATTGCAAGATACTATCGAAAAGATAGAAATAAATCGGTTAATCCCTGTACAATTCAAAATAAAACAAAACTAAACTTAGCTAAATTCAAATATGGAAATCTAAACAGAAACTCAAAGTACATGTGTTAATTTTTAAAAATGGCTAGCTCTGTTCGTTCATTTTAATCTACAATGGTTTGTTTGCACCGCTTCATCTACGAGGGTAACAGCTGGCTCCGCTACCTGCTCCCAACAATAAAACGTCTGTCAATAGAGGGTTCGCTTTACTTTATTATTGTTATTTAGTTTACAAGCAATGTGAACATTGTTGATATCTAAAATACCACGACTATAGCCTACTTATCATTACCAACAGCATTGATAAGAGAGCACTAAGATTTGGATCAGGCTGAATGCTAGTTTCATCAACTACCATTGGAACCATTACTCCTAACTAATAACAGGAGACTCGTTAAAAGTTGTAATGACTAAAGATATATGAAGTAACTCTTATCAATCATTAAACTGGCTATGATAAACTACTCGTTATCGGTATTTTTTTATCTTATCTGAGTGAAATCCAAAGGATACACGGTTCGACCGAGTTTGGTGATTTTAATCAAGAATACTAATAGTCACCTTCCCTATTATAGGAATGTATTACAAAATGGAAATTCACCCAACCGATGACTGTAATGCTTATCTAGGTATCTACCTAAAGCAATAAAATAAAAATTGGCATGCTCCCATAGTGCAAGCTGCATCAAATCCAATAGAAGATGGAAACTGAAAACACTGGCAATCATATTAAACCCTCTACAATTGCTAGGTTATTTTCACTGGATAGAAATGTGGTAAGCACACAATGTCTATAAGGGAATTTGCTGTCTGATGCTGTTGCATTTAGGTAGTAGTTTGGTTCATGTGTCATGTGATGTGAGTAGTACACCGGCATGGTAGAGCCCCGAGCACCATGTTCGATAAGGCGTGCACATTAACGGGCGCGCTGCAGCGATAGCGCCGGAATCGTGTAATTTGCGCCTCGTAAATTTAAGCCGTCGCAAATTTTTCGCCTCTCTCGCTAATTACCAGTCCGCCATCGTCCCCTGAGACTGCTAAATGTGCCTCGTGCACGTCCCGAATGCGAAAGTAGCGTTGGTAGCGATCTGCTTTGCTTCGCACACGTTAAACAATAGCCTGTTTTGGCTTCTATGCTTTACCTACATGTCGGACCAATAATTATATTGAAATTGGCTTAATTTTAATTTGTGTTTGTGATGCAATAGGTGTTACTCCAATATTTTTAATATTTCTCTATAAAGTTCAAAGAGACAAGTATATAAATGAAATAATTATTGTAATGCTGGCTATAACCAGGACAATATACACACATATTCCTGTAATGAAGTTAGCTGCAATGTCCTTATTGATAACACTTTTTCCCTAGCGATGTGTGGTGTGAGTCAACAGTCGCGCGCACTGACCGACTTAGAAGTACATATAAATGTAGAATAGTGCGAGGAATAACAAACGGTGACATCACTACAAGGCTGCCTAGCACATGTGAAACCAAAACAAATTTCAATTTTCAACCATCACCCCAAGATTTATGTCTTAAATTACGTTGATGATATATAGGTAGGTGTCTAGAGTTCGCCCTTGAACCTTATTATGAATTGCAAGCATGGCTTGTTTAAACGGAAGTGTCGCATGTAATATAGATTTACTATAGGTACGTACATTCAACGCATCGACTAGACTAGAGTATCTCATCCCTACGACAGTGAAGCCTGCTGAACAAATATAATTATTTTCATTATTTTTGAAAATATGTTTCACACTTCGAGTCACGTTTTAAATCATTCGGTTCCTACAAAATTCGTAGCAGTAGTGACTACAATACAAAGAATGTATTTCACAATCAATATCGTGCACAGCAGATATCATGTTCCTTACCGAATTAGCAAAATTATTGACAAAAGGTAAGCTTGCCATCATAAATAACGCGGCTTGATAAAGTATCGTGAAATAATGCGATCGAATTGTATGTAAATTCAACGGAATAGAATGATTAACGTAGATCGCATAATGAGCGACTCATCGGCGTCGTGGCTCCGATGAAGCATGTCTTTGCCATGGTTTTTGCGCTAGCCACGTCTGCGGTGGACCGCGACTGCGACACCACCATCCAAGGTCGCATCACGCTGTCTGCGCTGCTTTCTGCCGGTCTTTCCATTCTTTAGCGACCTTGCCGTCTGCATAGTTTTTTGCGTCTACTACTGAACGCTCCATTTGATTACCGTCACATCCGGTGAGATAAACCTTACTGGTGATAACGATAGAGCTCTGTTTGACTACTTCTGTTTGTTTCACAATTTAATTATCATTGCGGTTAAATAAACGTTTTATTACCGAAAATTTGTATCAAAATTAATAGATGATTGCGACATTAGCGAAGTTTAATCCTATGAAAGAACTTAAAATAGTAGAGTGTTGTATCTACGGGAACGTAATGTTATAAAATAAATCATGTTCCAAACATACATAAAACTTATGAATACAGCTAGCCTCAATAGCTTGATACCTATGATTTGAATATTGTTATGAATAGCAAGGAATAATTAAGTCATGCATGACACGATAAAATGTGCTATATATTTTTGACGAACGATTATAATAGCTACGGATTCTTTAGAATGGTTGCAGCACGTGCATGGCCTTACCCCAATTTCTGCCGAACAGAATTTTATCGCATTACAAAACCTTCGAACGGTATATTGGCATGCATTCACTTTCAAACAGGTCACCCAATCATTTAAGAGGTTACTTTGTAACACCTAAGCAATAACTTTAAACAATGGGCCTGAATTAAAATTAATATCGGGTGTGGAGATTACTTATTGTATTTATTTGCGTCTTAATATAATGTCCTAATTTATTATATGGAAATAGTACTCAAACTCAAATTATTGAAAGTAAAGTTCAAACGAAAAGTACGGTCGAGTAATGTAAGAAACGTTATTCTTGAGTAATCATTTATATTATACGTCTATTAAACCATAATGTATGTACATGTCACCTATGATATAGCTTTCCAGGCGAGCTCGTAACATTCTAATTGTCTTGATAGCTCAGTGGTGAGAGCGCCCTCCTCGTCGGTGGGAGACCCAGGTTCGAGTCCCGGTCAAGACCGTGAATGGCTGACAAGCGGTCTGGTCTCTATATGGCGGCTAATTATTATATTAAATAAAATACTCTATCGTGCTTTTCAAATATCTATTAAATCTACATGATAAATTCCTCGATGGTTGATCGAATCGGCGATCTCACAAAGGCCCCGCGCTCGACTGTTTTTTCTCCCTTCGTGCGCCCCACCCCCCATCCCGACCGCTCTCACGAGATTCTTATTTAGATTCGCTTCCGTCTGATTGCTCCTGGTAATCTTTTCACTGGGTTATTGAATGTCTTCTCCGTGCGTGTCGAGCACCGTAGCAGGATCCTCCCAGCTAGCGCTGCCGACGTGAAAAGTATCGCCCGCCGATACCGTTTCGCAGTTTTGAGTTTCGACCTTATTTTTGTCTGTGTTGTACTTTTGTTTCAATGTTCTAAAACTATAGCCATTATTTATATCGTTACTTATTAATTTTCGCTTTTTAATTATGTACATCTCATCTAGACGGGCTAGTATTTTGATTGTGACTAACGAAAGTAACAAAACAGTAGGATACAATTATTGTAATAGATTACTAAATAAAACATTAAATACGGGCTTACTGTTCCAAATGGATTACTAAATAAATAAATAGGTGCTCATAGTGACAGCACATTTATTATGTATTATGCTCGTGAATAGTAGGTACTACAGTTCGAACTCGGCATTAATTTAGTATTATAAATTAATTTGAAATCAGTAGTAATAAATAATCATCTTCCTTGCCTTCTTCTTACTTAGAGATTAGAAATATTAAATATTTATCAAAAAGAACCGTAAATTGACACATAGCTCGGACGGCCATTACGGCTGCCAAGTCCCCGTCGTAACTGGATTCAGTCAACCGCAGAACTTTGTAATCATCGTTACTTACCTGTTTCCTTGTTACACAGTTCAATCTAATTTCACGCCTTCTAATTTACTCAGTAATCATTGCTCTGCTTGAAACGTTCGTGTTGATAAAAATAATCATTACTCACCTCCAGTTTATCAGTTTAATTTCGGAATATATTATAAAAAAGTTGGAACAGAAACAAAATCAGTGTTGTTTTCGAAGCGCTATGACGTCTGCTTAAAAATCCCGCCGTACATTGAGATAAAAATGCCGTTGCATCTATGTCGAAAATAAAATTTGAAGATTTATGCACGCTGAAGAGCGCGACGTTGCGTTGCCGCACACGAGCTATTTTCAACCGGGTTATGCTTTAAATAGCGCATTACGATAGGATTTAGTTTCACGAGTTTTTCCTTGTTCCCGGCCTCAGGCCGTCACATTTCAACTGTTAACGCCCACACAAAATATTTTTTCTGCGAAAAGATTCCCCTGACACTTATTGGCGTTGCCACCGTGAAACGAGTGCTAGAATTTATGGTAATAAACTGACGATAATAATGTTTTTATTTATATTTTTAATTAATAAATTACCTGGTGAGTGTACTGTTTTCCACCAACGAACAAAGTTATTATTGGTGCGACACCTGTCCCACGCGAACTCTACATGTGTGTGTAGCTCACCTGTCACCGACTCGCCCCTAAATTCGAGCACCAGTCAACCGTCCATTTGCTAATTAGCTAACAGGAAATTACTAAAAACTTGCTTTTAATGTGGACAGTACGTAAATAAACAGGACCAAGATTAAATAGGTAGAGAATACTGAACATAACCACAAGACATAACGCAAAATTATTAATTCTTCATCGTAATAGATGTTAATAGTTATATATAGCATAGTAAGAAGAGAACAGTGTGTAAATTTATGAATTGATGATAATGGCCGTTGTGGTATTTATTTTCCTTAGATGATTATAATTAATATCAAAACTATTCTACAACTCATCCATCTCTACTACCATAAATAACACTCCTTTTCCCAAGTGTAATCTTGTAGGCATTATTAGTTTCTCTGACACTAATACTTTGACTGGGGCAGCAGATTCGAGACGACGTTCTTCGGTGTAAAGGTACTTTCCTACCTTCCTTTTATAGCCAGCAATTAGCATTCGATTTAAAACTCTTTTGTGCACTTCTCTAAGTACACCACGATGCATCAGTGCCTGACAAATAACATTGCAATTATTTGCGACAAATCGAGATTTGAAAATAATGTATGCCTTTAATCTGCTGCCTTCAGTGAGGTGGCTGAGGATCGGCACCGCGTGCGATGGCGCGCGCGGAAGCCCGCAATGCTTTACTAGCGCGGGCCTGAGAACGGCCGCCGCGCGCGCCTGAGAACGGCCGCCGCGCGCGCTTGCTAACCCGGTAGCCGCTTATGCTTGGCTCCGGGGCGGAACGCCCGGAGAGTAACCAGTGTGTTTTGTTGTTCGCAGAGTTGAGCCCCGCACCGCACCGGCTTGCTCGCTGACCGCCGAGCCGCTAATCTAGCTTTTTTCGCGCTCCACCGTCGCCCGCCCAGTCCCGCACCGGCCGCCGCCGCAATGCTCGCGCACCAAGCACCGCTCGCCCTCTACTAAACTCAACCGTCAACATCGATAAGAACGCGTGTGATAATAATATTTTAATACTCGCCTAAATAAGCTTGCAACGTCGGTGTCTTTAATTAACTTAATTGTAAGATTAATCATATAGTAAGTAATTAGCGTGTCTACGCGGATATCGCCGCGAAGTCGCGTTATCGTGCGCGTGTGCAGTAGTGTGTGGTAGTGACGGGTGCGCGAAAGCTGATAGTGGCCGCAGCTTCAGCAGCGGAACGTAGCCAGGCAGTGTAAGAAGTGCATGCTAAGAGCGCGCGGGCGCGCTCGCCCTCGGCGGCCTATGCGCCGCACTCGCTCAGCGTAACTGCGCGCGCTTCTACCACCTTCTTCTTCAGTGGCAGCTATGGCCACCATGGTGAACATGAATAGCCTTCTAAATGGCAAGGACTCACGCTGGCTGCAGCTCGAAGTGTGCCGTGAATTCCAACGGAATAAGTGCTCGAGACCAGACACCGAATGCAAGTTCGCACATCCCCCGGCTACCGTCGAGGTGCAGAATGGCAGGGTCACCGCCTGCTACGACAGTATCAAGGTATGTTTAATATTTTAGATTTATCAAATCGTTTAAAACCACATGCAAGTAGCAGCGTTTACCCGCTCGAATGAGAATCAACCCCTTAAGGCGACATTTCGCCGCCGTCGCCATTCCACTCGTGGCCGACCTCAATTCCAAGGCTAGCTTCGAGTGACGTCACCCTCGCCACCGACATTTGTCTACTTATATTGTAAGGGAATTGGCATAGTGCTATGCTAACATAATGACCAGGGCGATGACTCGGCGTGATCGACGCGGGCGGCGCCAACGCCTTCCGCGACATACGTCTACATTTATTTGTTTATGTCTAATTAGGTAATTGCAATACGTACCTAGACAGTGCTGTGTGGGGGCTGTAAGTTACTGACATAAGTTTTAGATTAATCCATAAAAAAACTTTATTGATCTAGGTATATTTTGGAAAAGACAGGATATGATATTCAGGGAACACCGACAGTGAGGCAATGTGATATATCTTTATTATTCAAAAGCAAAATCATTAGAAAACA
Source organism: Polyploca ridens (assembly GCA_951394255.1). Lineage (NCBI taxonomy): Eukaryota > Metazoa > Arthropoda > Insecta > Lepidoptera > Drepanidae > Polyploca > Polyploca ridens. The sequence goes on along the minus strand of OX596246.1, from coordinate 6,548,330 downwards.
GACCAGCAGGGCTATTTTAAAACGTCGGAATCGATATCGGAAACGGATTCAAAAAATTCCAAGGCGAATTTCAGCAATTGCTATTTCAATTTCCGAAAACTTTTCGTTGAATCGAATTGATATTTCCGTAAAGAAACATCAAAAATATTCGAATTCGGAAATTAAAAAAGGAATTGCGGTATATCGCCTCGGTAGTTTTTGAATCCGTTTCCGATATCGAATCCGAGCGTTTTAAAATAACCCTGCTGGCCCCCAATTCTCCCATCTACGACATTAATGTCGCATAGATAGAAAATGGCGGATATCTTAAATTCTATACGTTTTGACAGAAGACTGCCATGTTTTTCGCCAAATGTCTATTCGACATTGATGTCGAAAGCGCGAGAATTGGGAGAGTTCCCTCAAATAAAATACATTGGTATAATATTATAGCGTTATCAGGTTGGTAGAATGATGTGATAACGTGTAGGTACATGTTTCGGACAAATGGAGGGCGATAAAAAAAAACGACATGTAAATACGCACCTCCATCGCTCGCTGCATCGCCCGCGGCCTTAAACCTTATCGTGATACCGTCCACTCGTTCGAAAATAATTCATTTACAGAAATGCATAAAAACAAATATAATTCGTATGTTTAATTATTTATTTATAAGGTACACCAACAACGTACATACACAACACTTTAGACGGTACATACATAAAGTTACAAAATCTAGTACATACATCAATTACAGGTATACACAACATTTAAACGGAATTATACAATAAGGGTAAAGTAATCAGTCAACCAAAACGTGAAAATACAGATACATGAAATAATGCAGAAAAAAAACAGAAACTAAATGATAAAATAACATAAATCGATACAACAAAAAAAAAACATATATAAAATCAAATCATGTTAAAATAATGTTAATTACATTTATTCTTACTTTGAAGGTTATACAAATACATGGACGGGCCATGAAACGGTATCATCCACTTCTGATTTTTTCTTCTAAGAAATCAACAATATAACAAATTGTTTACTAAACTATGAAATTGGGATAAATAAAAGGCACTCCCTCATTTCTTAATATTTCCCCTCATATTTTCCTTTGATGCTCGGCGGAATAACGTGATCAAGAGATAAAACGCACTGGGATCGAGACTACTCTGGCGGGACTGAGTTCGCTTGCTTGGCAAGGATTTTTGCATGTACAGCCCTCGTTCGGTATCCGATAAGATTGAGCTCGTGTTTGTTACGTTACCTCTGGCGACGTCGTTGACTCTCAGCGGGTTCGCTGCACCACCGCCAGACGCGCGCGCGCCTTGGGCGGCGGATCACTCGCTTTTCCCGCACATTATCCAAACAGTTTCTTGCGTTCTATATTTTAATACTTCCCACATACATATTAAAGATTTATCGTCACTACACTTTTTTCATATTGTAGGTATTTGGAACTTTGCCATGCCCTCTTGATATTTTGAAACCATGAGTATTTTGCTCGATGAAAATTAGGACGAGTATTTATCACCGCGATTTAGACGTATGTATCATCTGCGATTCGCTTAAAGCTAGGCATCATGTTTTGCCCGAGACACTAAACAATGGACGGGCTTGCATTGTGCGGGCTTTGTGCATCGCTGTAACGTACTATCGTATCGTTGGCACGTTCTGTACCTTACATACATTGCTGTCGTCCCTGCACTGCCGTCCACTCCACCAGACCATTGATGGCTTATCTCTCCACCCTGTTTAACGAATCATACCTACGTACATAAATATTAAATTAGGAGCACTAAATTAACCAATCGATTTGGATAGCTGTTGTCTAGGTTACCTCACTTATAGAATCGATAAAAAGTACTGGCTTAAGAAAACCGCCGCCGCGCCGCTTATACTGTTGACCGGTCTAGATACCTATGTAACTGCGAGAACGAAATATCAAACATTGTTTATCATCACAAATACAAAATAAACTTATTTGGCCGTCTCGATATTCGTCAATTGTCTAGTTTTTCTAACAGTAAATGACTTTACTATTAATACTTGACTCTACTTGCGCTATATTTAGAAGATATGATCTGAAACATTATAGTTTTCTTAGAATTTAGTAACGAATTGTTTACAGCAAATACTTCGTTCTTTATAATTTATATATACTTTGATAATTAACGAACTATCGTGAGTAAACAATATAGATACTATATCAGAGGGACCATAGAACAGATAGAGACTCATTATCTAGAAAAAGAAATGGCTCTAGTTTTAAATCCTGGGCTACCCATTTTTACTAAAGAACCTTTGGATGTTGCGCCTTCCAAAAATACAAGATTTAACAAATTAAGTAAATCAAACATGAGCAAACTATCGTAAGCTGCGATATAGAGATAGAGAATGCGCCGCGTCACTTCCATACATGTTCCTGAAGTACGTCCGATGCGTATTATCCCTATTCTTCCCATTACGGTTTTCCTTCAGCACTATAATATTTTTACAACGTTCTTCAGGGGATTGGCGACGTCACATCGACAATCCCCTCGTATTGCAAAGGTATATTTGTCTACAGGTTAGATTAGATGGCGATGGCCACATACATCAGGTGGACGGTGTCCTTGAGAAACTACACGATCTACCCAAAAGGCAGTCTGAATAATTCTGTAACTTAGATAGCAAAATTCTTATTGTATTGAGTTAGGCATTATTGACAACCTCATTACCAGACGACCAAACGTCTATGTGGTGCGCTATACGTCAAAAAGAGAATGTGACGCCAAGCTGTACTCCTTTCTCTTTTTGACAAATAGCGCTATCTCCCTCTGTTTGGTGGTTCGCCGCACCAAGTTCGGTCATCTGGTAATGCTGGTACTCTACATTTGCGGAAGTTGTTAACATCTCACCGATATGGTGTACGTAATCGAGGGCTGATCAAACTCCCCCGCGCCCCTGCGCTCTCTCGCATTTCGCGAAACGTCTCCCGTGATTAAGCCTTCAATTACGCGATATGACGAGGGGCTCATATTTGATTAGGCTACGCGTTGTGTTGATTAAACCAAGCTTATTGCCTTATTCACTTAACCTCACCCACGCGCCTCTACCTGTGCACGATGCCGATGTTGAACCCGATTTTGGAACGTATTATAGCGTCACCTTTGAGACTATCAACTTGCTGATACTAAGTAACATGACCATGAGACTATGTGTGGTGTCACTTATAGATAAAAAGCCAGTATGTTTAATTAAATTTACTTATCACCTACAGTTTTATATGTCCACTTAGTCTCAACCAGTAATTTTAGGTAAATAAACTGTGAACATTACATGGTTGCATCAATTTATTCAATAGAACTCGGACACTGATTATGCCATCCGTTTGATACGGTCTCGGCTTAAATACTTGTGAAATCAACCAGACAGTGACTTCATCTTGGTCAACTATGTTGTTTGCTTTTGATTTACTAGACTTATTTTCTTTTAACAAGTAAGCGGTTTAGTTGGCGGGCACATCAAGATATTTTATTGTTACTTATAAATTAGGTTGTTGATTTTGACGGTTGCGTGTTCGCGTGTAGTCAAATCGAATTAGTAAAGTACTATTTAAATAAAATTGTATCACTTAAATTATGACTTTATTATGTATGCAACTTTATAATATAGTTATATAATTATAGAAACGACAGTATCACTGGTTGATGAAAGGGGGAAACACAAATCATGTGAACATCAAAAATCAATTATAACTGCCACAGCTATCTGTTAATGCTTCCGAGTAGCAATATTATAATGGGCAGCAGTGAAAGTATGTGTGGGTGCAACAAAACTCGGTTAACATAGTCTGCAAAGCTGAACGTGGGCAGTGATAGATGCACCGACTGAAAGTTGCCGTGGCACAAACTCAAAATAGGAACGTAAGTCAACCAGTATACCTACACCCATACTTGCATCTACATAATTTGTGGAAATAAAAATATGTTATGTATCCAGACGAATTGTATGACGCCCACAGAAGCAGTTATTAATGTTAAAAACAACCAAAACTATAAATAATCAGTTCACATTTAAACGTAGTACTCCGATCGTACTCATTAGTGTAAAATCTCCATGTTTGGCCCATTTACATTAATAGAATATAATATTATTTTCTACCAGGAATTATTTAAACACAAAGCGCATTTATTGCTTAATCGAACCAACCCTAGGAATAAACAGGAAAACCTTTGACAAACTCCAATAACCTCAACTTAGTCTTACTGTTCGCGAATGAGCAACCGCTCTGCTAACAAATCGAGGCTATTTAATGCTTTACTCCTTTTGAGGAGTTTTCAATACTGCTAAGTGTTCCGTTACAGAACATTCATAGCGTTTATAAGCTGTCAGTAACCTCTCCTCATGCGCTTTGTTCGTCGGTCTCGAACGTTTTCACAGGCTGTGTATTGTACCGGTCACTTAAATAACGTGATTTTGTACACTTTATTCATTTATCGGAGCCAAATGTGCTATGTGATCAAAGTTTTTGAAAAACAGTCCGTTAATCTGAAGATGTATCATGTAAGGTACTCTATGAAAAGTCATAAAAAATCAACTACCTATTAACACTAAAATATAGCCCTGTGATAGACATGGCGTAGGTTTAGCAAGTGGGCTCAGTTGGGCATTCTTTGAGTACGGGTCCTTAAAATTGACAACAATATACCGTATCTCAGTGCATTGTAGACACGGCCGCGACGCTACATTTGTATAGCTCTAGCACCGTTACCAGATATTTTTATACGTACCTGCAATCAGTCTTCCGTCCGACCTCCTAGACTCTTGTGTGACATGATGAGAAACTAACTATAGCTTGCTTGCTCATGATTAACAAATCTGCATTTGAAAAGATGTTGTTCCTTTGGTATTTATTCTATGGTGTGCACGCTCAGTTCAATAGTGACTGAAAATGCACGAACCATCGCAATCGACTGTACTTTGCTGGTGAGCGTTCATTAACTTTGTGCAGCAGCAAGCGTTGTGGGTGCACTCGTCGCGTGCTATCGTTTGCATTAGTTTTAAAAATCACTTAATCTGACCTGGATTGAACGCCAGCCTGCTTCAAGTAATTGCTGCATAAATTGTCGTTCTCGATTTTAATTGTGCCAGCTATTGGTGCATTCAACTTTTGGTATTAAAATTGACGTCGTGTTAATTTACTCACCGCATTGAATCTGATGTCTGACTGAATTGTCCTTGGATATAAAATGATTGCAGCATTCAGTATATTTACAGGGCCATATTTAGGTATAGTTAGACGTACTTTAAATTAAAAAATTAAGCACTGTCATTAACAATTCGTAGGTACTTATACTATATAAGTTTGTATAAAAAATCGTTATACAGTTATAAATAAAATGAATTTAATAAGATGTCCAACTTTCGCGTTGCGTGATAAGTGGGGTGTCACGTTCCGTTCGCTCTCGGATTTCGCCACTCGCCGTTCAAATTGCACTCCGGCTGGCGTTCGTGCGCACTCCATGCACTTACTTACCCGACAACTTGATATTACAACATATTGAAAAGCGGCCCTGTAATAACTTAATTATTTCTATTAAACACCCGCTCTATCGAACAGTTTCCTATAAACTTCGAAACTAATATTCTGTGAATTTTCAGTGTCCCTCTACATACGCGAGTTCATTCTATCGTCGTAAGCAAATTCAGCTAAATATGTTTTCTGAAAGCTATCGGTGAAGGAAACCATAGCACGGTGACAGAGTATTCCATAACACCCTCCAGCATGGATGCCACTGTCTGAAAAGAAAGCACCATTTGGTAGCACGGTTTCCTTCTTACCATACTAAAACTAAGTAAAAAGGTCCTTTAATTGGTGAATTTGGCTTAATTATGGATTTCAGTTCTTTTTAAGGCTAAGAACTTGGCCAGTATTCACATTCATGTTTTGGTGGGCTCAATATTTCCTCTGAACGCACAACGCGTATTTATAAGATAAAGTATATTTTTAGATGGTGTTGCTCTCGACTCTCATCCCACTTTCATTTCATCGTAGATCTTAATTTAGCTTCAAAACAACAAACAAGTAACTAAGATTAATTAAATCGTTAAGATTAACTGCGAATAGCTAAGAACGCCGGGATAATTTAGTTAAAGGGAAATCGGATGGACTATTCCTACTCTAGCATTTCCAGAGTCGTCAATAAAAAATACCACGAATCGTTCGCGAATGAGGAGGGGAGGCGTGCGGCGCATTCCTACATGCCGCGCATTTCCATCCGATATTGCGCCGCCATTATGCCCTGCTCCACGGCCCCCGCCCCGTGGGCCTCACCCCGCGCCGCCCTTTAATTAAACGGTGAGGCTCGAGAGACACGACTCCTCCACTAACGTGGAAAATCACGTAAATAGCTCCAAAGTTACTCTTCCGGGCACTGGTCCAAGTCATTGATAACAAAGAAACTTGTCTTCTGCATTTTGCACTCTGTTTACATTTTAGGTGGATCTCAATATGGTTTTCTTATTTTGTTGTTCATGCAAATTTTAGAACGAATACAACGATACATAACTACATGACAGTATATTTGAAGCGGTTCATTTAGGGAATTATACGGTAGCAAAATAGGATCGCAACCTTGTTTCCATGGTGATGGCTAGGTGAAACAATGCGTGTAATTCGACGACATTAACCTCCTTTCTCGACACATTCGCGTAATAAAATAAAGGCAGCTCCGACAGGGTTCGTAATGGCGCCAGCGAGGCCTCGCCTCGGCGTCGGGTATATAGGGCGTAATGAGCGCGACTTATCTGTGCTCATTTGCATGCAGAGTATCAGCCTCGACCTTGGCACCTCACTTGCATCATGCCGTACGACGACGTGCCGAATTCGATACTGCGCCACGCGCCGGACGTACCATTACGTCATTCACTCGCCAAGCCAGCGACTAGACTATTACGCGATAGCGAAAGTCTTAAAACCCCTTATGGTGTTTAAGATCGAACTGGTATTCTTTGGTTTAATTCATTTATATAAAGTAAATGACGATGTCATACAAAATAGGTACTAAGAGAGTATTAATACTTATTACCTATTTCTGAGTTTTAATTTGTTTCAAAGTACCTATCTAAATGTGAAATATATATATAATCCAGTCAGGTATGGTCTGGTCTGGTATCTGTAAGCACTAAAGCTACCCGTTAGTGATCCATCACGATAGTGCTCACGACACCACGACCAGAACAATGGGTCGTGTGAATCACCACCGCTTTCCTGAGCACTCGCTTTTGCCGAGATCGTATCGGGCGACCGCCCGTTACAGTGTCGGAGCAGATCGTTATCCTTACTTAGGTCGCTGCTCGCTGTCTCGCTGAATAACTTAGATCGACAGGCAATCGCTTCGCAAAAGTGCATTTTCAGCCGGAGGCAAGCTCGGCTCGATGTACCACGCTTTAGCCCCGACGACGCTTTACATGACAATTGCGATGTCCCCGGGGCGCTCGCGGGCGTCGCGACTCTCGGCTCTCAGCTGCTCCAGTGCTGGCGCTATATCGCCATTTCACTACCTTATGCAATATTGAATGTTTTATTAAAAAAACGAATCACTATACGTATACACGCCTGTATATTATATTGTTTACCGCATCTACTGCAGTTTAGCTGTGTGAAGTGAAAGTATTTGTGTTTGTATGAGTAATATAATTTTTATATGTCAGTAAAATAAGTGAAAGGTGTGAAAGTTTCGTTACCGGTAGAACATTTCTATCAAGAACATATAATATGTTCCAAATTGTTTGTAAGTAGGTGCTACCTACATTATTGCAAAAAAGGAATGGAGAATTCGACAATCCACTTCAATCGAACGGTCAATAACTGAGAAGAAGGCGGGGACTGTTCTTTTGCGTCTAGGTTTGCATAATTGAATACGTTCACTATTCGCGTCACGCGCGTCCCACCCGACTTAGCATCCTTAATTGGCCTACGTATTATTTGCCAATTAAAGTGAATTCTCATCGTGAACGTGACTCGAAACCTATATGGATTTTGTAGATTTTCTGCTAAGAACTTCCCTGAATTGTGGTACATCAATGAATTCGTCTTAATGTGAAGACTATGCCACTTCAACCACCACTTGATGCCCGTCTGAGTCGTGTGTCAACGAGCATTGATGACGTACATCCAGCTAATGGATTTCCACGCCGCCCGCCGCCACCTCACAAACATAGCTTGCACTGATGACACACTGTCTATAAATAATGAGACACACATGATTCATAAACAAAACACGTCGGTTTTAACTTGTAGCATGTACATGATACAGAACACAAATTTATTATAACTTATTAGCATCTTAAGAAACTGCAGTAGATGACTACTGCGTGAGCCGTAGAGTTAGAAGCAAATATTATAGCTATTTATTGCAATAAGAATAGATGCGGTTGATCAAAGTTCTTAGAATTAGCATTAGACTTGATCTTTATGAGACTTAATGATCACCAAATAATTTAGGTTTAAAATTTTGAATTTAAATATACTTTTTGTTTAATAAAATAATATAGATGAAATTATTGATAACTCGGATTATACCTGAGTAGTGAAACTCGAATGACGCAGATTCTAATGTTCTTTAGTTCACATTTCTTGGCACACAAACACTAAACCATTTCAAAATATTTTTACCAGGCACGATGAAACGTTGAGATTCAAGGCCAGTAATGCCGTGTAGAAATCGAGTTCCTGATCGGACCGGGAATGGCTCTCGCTCGCTCCCGGCTGGCCGGCTGGAATGCGTGCAAAATAAACAAGTGTAACCGGTTTCGTTTCGCATCGTGCGCTTTGCCCACTCGAAGCCAGACGCAGCCATTTCTCCAATCTAATATTTTATATTATAACTTAGAACTAGAATGTTTGCTTTCCCAAGTAGGCAATAACGCAGGTTCAATTACCAGTCCTGTAAGATACGTCAAATCGTAAGAGCTCTCTCTTTTATAAGCAGATCTTTTGGAAAACAATATTTGTGTGGATATTATTAGTTCAAGTTATAAATCTAAAACATGTTTTCGGTACCTCCTAAACGCAAAAGTGCTAAGTGGGTTAAATTATCGAAATTATCTCTATATAAAGTCCGCTGGCTGATACTAATTTATCAGTATAATTCTGCACATCCTCTTTGCATGCTGTATATAATTGTTATGTAATTTTTTATCTCAATTTAAACTAGGTATATACTAGTTTACCAAGAAGGGTATATTTTTGCTTTGAAAACAGGCCGCCATTATTTGTGTTGCAAAAAGCTAGCACAATGTGTTACGTTTCCATCGACCGATAGTCGGTAACGACGCCCATATATCACTTGACGGCGATCGTGATGTATCACCCAGCGGCCACCACCGACCAAACACTACAAACCATCCACAACGTTGATCTGGTACATTATCTATAAATTCAAATACCTCAGCGTCAAAACTGCATTCCTTTAGTTTTTCTTCCAATACCTCCTCCTGACAGAGATAAACATCCATCAGAATGTAATATTGAGAACGAATTGAAGAAGCGATGCTTAAATTAAACGCAACAAGACAAACAGTACAATGGCTAATATATACCATTGATATGGGTCTTCATAAAATTCTAGTCTATAATTACGATTAACCAAAAAAAAACTGTATTCTGATTTAAAGCGTTTCACCCGATGGTTTGTTTGTTGTTGAAGCATCTAAAATATTTTAACAGTCTGTCGTTTTACGATCGTGTTTACATTTCCTTGTCGGCCGGGGCGTCGCGTCGTGTTGTTGTCGTCTGACTAACGCGAATCTAGCGCGAGATGCCCCACTCAATTAGCGCGAGGCGAAAAGATGAGTGCCGAGTGACAGTCGCTCGCTGGCTCCGCGTCTTTTGTTAACAACCGAGCGTTCATTATTTAGTCACCAACAGCTTATAGTTGCTAGTCTCTTAGAATTCCAAAGTTGTTCAACACACTTAGTTTTGACATATCGGATAACATGGAAAGGTCAACCACTATCAATTTTCATAAATGAATATTATGTTTTTAGCAATTAGTAAGACTAATAAAGGTTCTTGCCGTAAATTGTATGCAAGGGGATTTTGTGTACAAGTTTATCATTACACACATCCCAGCGATTAGAGTTTACAGAACTAGGTAGTTTTATGTAAACCTGCATGTAGATTATCTCCTAGTTTTACTGCTTCAATGTGTAACCAAATATTTTCCATCATTAATATAATATTTTGAAAGTAAATTACACGTTAATTTAAGTAACAAGCTTAAGAGTGCGTACCAAGCCAGAAAAATATGACAATGTCAGATGAAACAAACTTATGTCTAATCTTCGCGTGCAGATGAGATGGAGATAGCGTGTTCCGCGGAACAAAAATGAACTAAGCGCTTTTTATCTAAATAACTCGTAAAGTATAGAATATTTTAAAAAATCGTTAGTAGCAGCCCTAGGTCATATGTTAGTGATATTATTTATCGAATTTTTGTCTTAATTAGATACACCATGAACGAATAAAACCGAAAATTCATTATTATTAGAGGTAGCTTTGTGATTTTTTTCTATCGAGGAAATTTCATTCCATTATGTTTTTGCTCAGGCAGAACCCTCGCGTATATAATGAAAATACCCATATAAAAATATTTTTTCATTTAAATACTATTTACTTGGTTAAATTTCAATTCTAAGATTGTTATTTTGCTTTATACGCAGTCTTAAGCTCTTCCATCGTTTCAGCTGGAGCCAGTTTAATGACATCGCGATCGCTCCGCAATCTCAATATTAAAATCAGGGCTCGGCCGCTTCGCGTGCTATTGATCATTTGTCTTTAACGGTTCTTGTGGAAGAACGTTAAATTAATAGCTCCATCGATTGTTTTCCCTCTGTTGTGTAGTTCTTTCCGATATGGATTCTTGCGAACTTTTACTACTTTCAATAATACAAAGGCCATGTTTCGTCACATCAAAATTAAGACCTATGGAGTGGTTTATCTAAATTCTTTGCTAATATTATAATGAGGTTGTTTGGGGGTGTTTCTTTTCACGCGCTAATCTCAGCAACTATCAGTTAGTTTTGAAAGGATCGTTATAGGTTTTATAACATCACACTACGACATAATCCAAATTCAACGCGAGTGTGGGGAACAGCTAGTATTTCATAAAAATATAAACGTTGAAAAAAAAACTCACCATAAATTACTTATCGCCCCAAGTTTGCACACAATTAATTCGGCGATGTTTATTAAAATACAAAGCAAGTGTGCACACCGCGAGTATTGTCGCAGAGCAATGTTGTAGGTAGGTAGAGCATAGTGCATGCATAGTAGAGTAGAGAGACGCGAAGTAGAGTTTTTGTCGGAAGGTTCGTTAGTCAGCGCGAGGTGGCGCCGCTACAGTACGTACTCGTACTCAAGTGCGCTCCTCCAACCAACGCTTTAACTGCCTACATGAAGGATACTTGACGATGCACTCTCCTATTATAAACTGCGCTTTTAATGGTTTGCGCCGATTTTAATTATTTTCGCCACTTTGTTTCTCGACTTCAGTAGTACTTCAGTAAAAACTAGTCGATATTTAATGAACTGGTGTTTACACAAGTTCATTTACCAACATAAATGAACTGTCTCTCTGAATCTTTACAAACCTACATATGTATAGGCAGAGATAAAAACAAACACCAACTTGAATTTAATTTTTGGATTTCTTGTTTCCTGAAGTAGTCCTATGCGGGAATAATGAGATACTCTGTCGGAATTTCGTTACGAGACTTCTTCTATCCAAGATTAATTTCTGGGTTGCTATCTCTAACGAAGACGTTCCAAGAATATGGTCGAACTTTAATGACGGTTTTCAACAAATCGATTTACACATGCGGATTGTTACATATTGTATGTAACGTTATCAGATTACTAACACGTGCGCTTGTATGCTCATTCCGGCATTGCACTAAACTCATATTCGAGCCATAATCCTATTAGTTTGCAATAGGCTGACCGCGTCAGATTCAGTACCTACCAACAAAATCTATTAAGTGCGCCAGCTCGCTCCATCACGGCGTGCGATAATGTAGGCATTGTAGCATTACCGCGGCTCGCGACTAAACGTTCGGATGTGCTCCACGACCACGGATTACCACACGCACAATATCCACCAAATTGGATAATACACTTAAAATACAATCGCGCTATGAACGCGCTGTAATCTAGTGACGCGGCTGCCGATGAGCATATTAATTTGTCGCGGAAATAGGATTAGCTGGCGGGGGCGGGTAGCTCTATGTGCCGCGATCACAGGCTTACTGTGTTGATATTAAAGCACTACGCTCTTAAAATTACCTCTCTTGTGTTTTGATAGGTTATTGTCTGGTTGCATCCATGTATAGCGTTAAATCAAATTAGTTCGCGAAACTTGGCAATCGCATTATGGTATTTGCTATAAAAGTACATGAGCGTAGTAATATTTTTAAAATTATTGGGTAAATCAACACAAATGCTTCAACCTCGCAATAGCTTACGCGAGAGCGCGGCGTAGTGGCAGGCGGTGGATCATTATGTTAACAGGTCAATGTACTGCGGGGCAAAGCCTGACAGCCGTGTGCACGTGTGATTTACGCTTATCAATAATAATAATTCATTTAATTTCCGAATACATTTAAAACATTGAATAGTCATTATCTCTATATCATTAGATATTCCTAATTATGCTATCAATCTTCATCTCCAATACCGGTGCTCTGGAGATTTTCTGAGAAGGTAATTATTACAAACCTTTACATTTGATTGGAATCTGATTGGTAAAATATGAACTTATTTTGGGAGTTGGCTGAAACTTCCAGTAACGCGTTCGTTTCGGTAATATTTCTTAGTTTGACAAGCGGGATCGCAGTAGTGAGCTCCGCGCGCCTTTGCCGCCGCCGGGTACTCTGCCAACGATGAAAACCCCCGCGTCGGGGTATTTCGCTTTGTGAAAACTTTTAAACCGTACACTTTACGTTCTTTATTGTCTTCGATCTTCAATCCGTCTAAATTTAAAACATTCATTTTTTACAACAAATCGCATTGTGTAAACTTCCATGCTTTGATGTTTCCACATAGTAAACGTGCGACAGACATCAAGGACTATACGAATGGTTTTCCGATGCTACTTAACGAACAAACATCTGTTGGTAATCTCCTAGCAACAACAGAACGACCGTTACGTCTCTTATGTGCTGAGGACATGCCACTGGTTTTTCAGCAAACTCCGCCCTTCGTCTGTCCTCAGTACACGCTCCTCCCTTCGATTCTTTAACTGCCCTACTTGTTGAACAGACACTTTAAGTTCTTATGAATTACGACTCGCATGATTCGCTGCGAGCCTTTATACAGCTCACATAATATGAATGAGATTTGTAAACCGTTATAGTCATAATAACTAAAGCTCGCAGTATTTTGTAAAGATGGACTTTTGAAGTATTTAAAAGAGGCCACTTTTATTAAGGGGCTAACTCGAAAAGTGTCGTAGAAAAGTCAACAAGGAGAGCTTTGGTTCGGTCGGTCTGTACCCGTGTCAGCTTAAATCGAAATTTTGCCGTGAGACGCGGCGGATAGCGCCAGTTGACTTGTAACTCACTTTTGATGTATCGTTGTTTTTGTAGAGTTAGATACCTTGTAAACATCGCAACAGGAAAGTTTTGGGTCGCCTGCCCGCCTGTTCAGATATTATGGCACGATTAAAAGGCTCCTTTATTTAGCTTGTTAAGGTCTATCAGCCAAACTTGGCATAATGTCGATTTTTTTCACCTACTCTACCTTTTGTATTGGGAGAGTCTGGCTGGCGTCATTGCTCTTGATTACAAAAAAGCCGGGCTTTCGCGTATCTTTGGTAAGTGTTTGTAACGAATACTACCAAAATACGCAATAGAGTCTAAGAACACGATATTAAAACAATGCTTGAACACATGCAGTGGTTTTACAGGCTGATCCCCAGCAAAGATAGTTACCGTGGAGGAATTAACAGTGCGTAAATTAAGCCTTTTTAAAAAGTCTCGCATATATTTAATTGAACATAACATACTATATGTTGGTAAAACTGTGATATAGCCCCCTCGACTCCCTGTATTTGTAAGAAACTTGTCCAAATATTTTGTTTGACCTAGTGTCCATCACCACGGGCGCATCGCCATTAGAATTAGACACCACACCGTAGAGTAGTAGGTGAGACACGTGCGTGCGTACTGGCATTTTACGATATCGCCTCAGAGTCACGTACGAAGCACTGCATAATCATTACAAAGCGTTCGTAATGCTTCAATGAATGAAAATACATAATATATTCGTTAGAACACACGCGTTTTATATAATCTGTAATAATTAACACTAACAGTACTGAACAAAGGGGCTGGCATTCTTTGATTGAAGTCACGCACGCGCTTCTGAGTTCAGTTGCAGCTACTTAATTCAAACAAAGGGCAGATGCCTCGATTATTATCGTCCACTGTCTCCGATCTATTTGCACTAAAATTTGATCCAAATATATTGCCAAAAAACAGCTGTATCTTAACCAAGTGTTCAAGTATTTCGTTTTGTGGTTTGTTTGAAAAAATAATACGGTATTATAATTTTGGTAATCTTCATTTACATAGCAAATTCACTAGATTTATTAGAGCCCCTTCCGTTGTTTCCTTTTTGTGTTTATGTCTTTGAACAATGAAGTTCTCGATTTCTAGTGCTACAATCAGTAAATATGATCATAGTCGTAGCAATATTCGTCGCAAGTATACGCGCCGGCCGGCTTTCTACGGGTTATGTAAATGTCTGCCGATAAACCGACCTCCGCCCGCGCGGCGACGCTCATTTGCATTCATAGGCTCGTAACCCTAGCTCGGTCTTCGCCCGCTTATGCAGCCTCATCCGCAGCGCGCCAGCGTAAAACTTGCTGCTTTGCCTTTTGCACGATAATTTACGACTCCCTATGTAATACGTCCAGGCGATATGAGTTCGGTGTGTATCTACTGGAAAAGAGCGTGAGGTCGCGGTGTTGCCGTTCGATTTACATATTATATTAAACTCACCGTCGCCCGAGTCTATTCCTCGTCGCCACCGGCCGTTACGCTCCAACTTTTCTCAATTTTTCCGCCCATAAAGCGGCCGAAACGAAAGTTTTGCCGTCCGCCGCGTGAGGTCGATTGTAAATACACTTTTTATAATGTACTTAGTCACTGTCGCCCCCTGAAAAAACTTCTTTTAATAATGTCCGTTGCCTTTAGCTAATATGCATTCCTATTATGTTCTTTGTTATCTTATAGATTTCCAAATGATGAAATATATCTGCTTATCTATGTAGATGTAACGTCAGTAAACCTGGTGCGTCAACAGTAACGAGCAGTATTGCAAACAAACCGCCACACGTAAGAATACCAGTCTGCTGGCAACATGCGAGTGTGCTCAAGTGTGCTCTCTGTCCCACATTATATGTTTTGCACATAATACGTATATTAAGCATCAGATTGTTCTTCGTCTTCCACACCTGTGCAAGTAACAAAAAGATGTTTGACCTTGACTCGGCGATAATGCGTTGTCACTGCAGTAAATTATTTTTATTGTAATCTGCTTGCTTTAAAACTACTCAAGGCTCTCATCTACTCTAATGTCAGGCTAGGTAAAAACATTTTGCACGGACTGAAAAACAAATTAATTTCAAAATAGGTTGGTACAGTAGTACCCAACTGATATGGCGCGTCGTGAATCTTCGTTCGCACAGAAAAGAAAGTATGGCTCCGATGATTAACGAAAGAATGCTTAAAACTTACAATCAACCTTAGATCACTAATATAAGGTTTATAATACACTGCAGCTGTTAGTTCCGTCTCACTCGCAAGTCACGCCCCTCAGCACGGCATGCGCTAACATGGCGGCAGCTGCCAACCAATAGCGTTTCCCGTGCTTTGAAAATGTATCTTCTGCGCAGGTACATCGGTAAGCCATATTAGTTGGGTAATACTGTACTAAGTACGATCTGTTCCTAGCACCTTATGTAGTTTTTGACTTTCGGTGAATTCTCTGCGTATTTTATTTATATTAACATTAAACATTTTATTATAATGTTTCATGTACTATCGTACATTGATGAAAGCTTGCGTGACACACGTTCGCCCCCTTCGGGACGGTGGTCCCCCTCTTTAAAACTTTCCGAAATGTGACACACGCTGGCAAGCTTGGAACCCTTTGTAATATTTTACTACAGTGCCCATTACTAGTTAGCAAATATCTCCGAATTTCGACCGTTTAATATCTCGAAAAACCACGGAATTACTTATGTTTTTCCAATACATCGCCATGAAATTCCCTTTACACGTTGATGCAGTGATTTGGACGCATTAGCTATGGGGTGGATCAAATTGCGAATGAGGTGCGCGGAGTTCCATCGGCCGACACTTGGCCTGATAGCGTCAATCTAACGCTCAATTAGCCGAATGCGATTATCCGATTCGGATCCAGAATCGCGGTAGTCTCCGTCGCGCGCCCGCCTTAAAACAAGCGCGCCAACTTTATTAATTAAGCCTTGTCTTATCTCTTGTTAGCACTCATTCTATTATTTGTCTTTTCACCGCTCATTTTCATAATTTCATCGGCGAGTAATTACTTACCACTAACGCGGAACATTTCTACGTGTTTGCATATTTTGACGTCGTTTACATAGCTAAGTTCATCTAAATAAAGATAAATCAGATGTCGGACAAGCTTCTACACTATTAAATATTGTTTCTAATATAGTAACTAGTATTCGAGGTAAGTCGTTTACGAAGCAAAACATTTGCTTATAGCTTGCATACAGACTTGAATGCATCTCTATGTAGTTGGACCATAGTTTTCCGCTTCTGCGAGATATGGCTTTTGTTGTTAAAACGATGCGTCAGTTAAGGGTTGTGGGGGTAGAGGGGGTGCCGACCACTCTCTCCCGCTGTGTGTTTAATTAGCTTAATTGACATCGCGAGGCGCGGTGTCCGAGCGATTGTTTGCGATATCGCGTTACCTACCGCGCCCGCCGGCGGCGCGCCAACGTGCCGCCCCGCGCCGTCGCGTATTCATGTCAACCCGTTGCTTTTCCAAAAGGATTAAATCCTTAAAACAAAGGTATAACAACTAATCTTATGAATTTACTATCTTCATCGGTTATTCCTTATAGAAAATATTCAGACCCTGTTGAAATTGATAAACAATATTTCCAAACTCCGAATGCATTTTTGCAGAATATTGTATCAATAAAGTATTCTGTTGAAAATCGCCGAGTCGGCGACGGATAGGCTCGTATGAAACCGGCTAAACGCCGAGTCAGCGTGGCGTCATACGGCGCTTACAATACATCCGAGTCTGCTCTTCCGTTTCCCATGTGAAAAGGTAAAACTGCCTCGAAATTTTATTCCTTAAATGGCCCGTGGAATAAATTGTAGTTCGTACGTGAACCGACTTTTAATGATTTCTATAGAACGCCATTTCACGATTTGAATAGTTACTTTCAGTTATATTCGTTCTTTTTTATACGATAGAAGTTTGAATAAAATGAATTTATCTTAACTTTTTACGAGATGTCATCTTCACATTAAACTTTAATGAATTTCTCGCGTAAGATAATCATAAACGGACTCTATCACGATGGATTTTTATTTGCTGACTTATCAATCATCTTTTCTTTCGTGTGTGGACGGGCAAATTTAGCGATCGGCTGCACTAATGAATATCTTCTCTCATCTCCATCATACGAAGTGCGTGTGATTAATCTCTCGAACAAAGAAGTCCGTTTCCGCGAGCCCTCCTCGCTATCGATCATTCACCTCCTCGAATAAAAATAATAATAAATAATAGGGCCGCCGCCGCCGCCGCCATTGTCCAAACGAGGCGTGCGTGTCAGCGATAGTTTTAGCTATTCGATGTTATATCGGCTGACTTAACAATATTATGCTTGTGAATTTCCTCCCACACTATTTATCCGTTTTCTTTTTGTTTATCATGTCGTGGGACCCAAGGCCGTCAGTCAGGCTTTCAATGCGCAAGTATTATCATTTTTTCAACTTGCTGACGTAAACAAAAGAATTGCACCGGCTAAGTAAGACCGAGTCGATTGACACATATCTTAGGCTATAGTATAACTTTAAATTGTTTTAAAACTCTTACGATAGCTCTCTAATTTTATTTCTAGCAGTTGCCAATTGCCGTACACATTCACGGTTTAATCACTTTAATTATATATAGGGTATAGTAATCATAAGTATGGTCTTTTATAATCATTGGCAAGCAAATCATACTCTTTGGGGTCTGTACTCAGAGGGTCCGAAGTCCAAACGGAACTCTATTGTTGTATCAGCTCTGTCCCATCAGACTGAAATTATTGTCTCAAATTACTTAGATGTGTTAAACGAAATAAGAGTGTTTTGCAATTTCACCTTTATGTATCGACGCACGATGCCCTATGAAAATCTTTGGTATCGACAAAAATCAAAGTTGAGCAAATAAATATGTCCACGTATGCAGTGGGGACAAAAGTTACGAAATTTTGTAATACCAATTAAGTAAGAACATCTATGTATACATATATGTATTTGGGTAAAATATATTTGATATCCAGGGGGGTTATTTCCGCCGCATTTGCCGCTTCATGTATGTTAAGGAAACGTATAAAGTTGCAAATGTGACGAAATGAACGCCCCTGAACTTATAAAATATACTTATGTCGTTTGTTGCTTTTACTACCGATGTTATAATGTAAGGAACCCTCCGTGCATGCCGTTTGGCTCGCACTTGTTTTATATTTTATTTTTAAAATTATTTATTCCAAATAGACCTTCGCAGGTAATTAAGGAATCTACCCCAAAATATATAAACTTTTCAGTGAACCTCATATATTTGATGGATGACGAGGCAGTCCTGTGCTCTGTCGGTCGCCGCTCCGTCCGGCCGCGGCCAGGTGTAATCGCACGCGAAAAATCATTCAACCTGTATTTTTTACCTTTGATTTTAGATTGTAAATGTACCTACTAGTCTAACAACTGAAATGATGCACGTAGCTTCAATAGCGATGGCGCTCTGTAGAGCTTTTTGAGACATATTCCGTAACACAACGTCCTATACAGCTGCAATGTTTGCACATAAATAACTTTATATGAGTGCTTTATATTTCATTACGGCCACTGTAATAGCTTCCAAGCGTATTGTGACGGGAGTGTAAAGCGTCTGATTTATCCTTTCAAATTAATCGTCCGGTTCTGTACAACTCACATTCGAAGATGCACCGATCAGCGCCTCTAGGCGGCGAGTGTACGGTCGATAGGTATATACGATATAAATAGCTAAACATTTTTCATAATTTCGACTAAACGCGTGGAGAGAAGTTTGCTGAAAAATCGAACGAACAAGTAAACCGCCACTGCCGGCCGCCTTTGCAACAGCCGCCCGCCCGCTCCGTGCTTCAACGCGATAGCGTAATACCAAAACAAATGGCCTCCTTTGTCGCCTTTTTATTTTAGATACGTGAGTTATGTTACAAGAACGTCGTACTACGTGCGTTATTCAGATGGTTTCGGGTTGCTGCAAGGGACCTGTCTGCTTTCTTTTATTTATGATTCGATGAAACTAACCCTGCAGCTGCATCCAACCTTGTAACTTGGAAACTTACTTTCTCAGAATGAACGAGAAACTCAGCGACGTTGCATTTTCCGTTTTTTTTTTTACCGTCTCAATATCAGCTGGAGAATCGCTTGCTATCGCCGTTCGATTAATTGGCGGGTCCGAGCTCTCGGCCAACAATCTATCATCCGCCTGTATTGGATTGATTAGCACCCAGAGTCAGCAAGCTGAAGAAATTACATAATGAGTAGACCGCATTGCTCGAAGAGCTGATAACTGAAAAATATGTTTTTATTAAAGACGTTCGCTGCGATTGCTGCAAGGTCAAGCGAATGGGAAGAGATAAATTACTCTACCCTCCAGTGTTGAGGCATATTTTAACCTGATGGAGTGAGTTATTATCTTAGATTTTATACGGAGGTATTTGTTACATACACCTACGAATATTCTTTATATTTGTTAAACAATATGTGTATTTTATCACTCAGAACAGAATTCAAGGGTCATTCTACTTTTAGTAGTTATTTATGTAGTTTCGTTGTGCTGTGAATCGATAAATTCGATTTAGAACGGCGACGACTACCATTCCGAGGCATTAGCGGCGCACATCGATCCGTTATCTCTGTTACCGAACAAAGAGAGATGAAATTTTAATCGGTCGCGTTGTCTGCCATCGCAGAAGTTAGCCGCCGAGCCGGCGCCGACCGTCGACCGGCGCGCGGCGCTCACTTCTATTGTAATGAGCGGGTCCGGCACGAGATGCTTTTCGCCCTCTGAATAATACATGTATCGGAGTATTCGGAGGCAACGCAACGCAGGTGACCTCCGCCTCCACCACGGCCGCCGAGCCGCGCCGCCGCGTATTGCCCGCCGAGGAGCCACTGACCGAATTGATCACTATACTTCGAACGAGTCTACATCTCATATATTATTTAGATAGCTCGTGTAAATAACTCTAGTCACAGATGATTATTACTATCGTGATTTATATAATAAGATTCTGTTCCATTTTTTGTTTCAATAAAAGTGCCGCCGGTTTGAATAAAAAATATGAACGCAATTTTTCAACCAATCTCCTGATAATACCATTTTGACATTGATTATTATGAACGTGGAGCCTTCCTCTTTGTCGAACGTGACTTGCTTAGTTGGAGACAATTAGAGAAAGGGATGAATTTGTTTAATCAAATTCTTCAAAGCGGTCAGTGGACGAGTTTTCTTATTGAACAAACTTCCGCAGGGTATGAAAATCGAAATTGCTTTACGATTTGTCCACAACACAAGTTAAAGTATTCTGGTATATTTATTTTAAAGATAGCATGTTTGTTTAATAGCCCCGTTAAATAAAACAATAACAATAATTAAAGTAAAGCTGCAAGTAGGACCAAAATCCTTAATGGTAAACACAAATTAACAAGCGAACTTCTGAAAATGCTTACGTGGGGAAATCAATAAGTATATCCGGCCAATTATTTTTTTAATTTAAAATATATAACATGACTTATTTTTAACGACAGTTTTTATAACAATAAAAACTCCGTGCTATAAATTAACTAAATACAGCTGAAAACATAATTTCCCTCCATAAGAAAAAATAAGAAATGCAAAGTATTTGCCCGGATTTTAATATGAAATCGGGAGAGATCTCCTTTAATAAGTTGTAAACTTGTGTTGGAGGGGTTTTGCCGCAAGTTCGACGCTACAGGCACCGGCGACTACCGGCAATCTTGTTAAAATCTACGACCTAACTCTGCAATGGCGTTTCGCAACGATTTATGAAATCACATGCTACTGCTAATATGACTTAAGTAGTTTGTTACACTTGTACACTTACATAAGTTCCGTCCATTATAACTCTTCCGTTAATACTATGATGAACTTTATCTGAATCATGCATGCTGCCAGTTAGTGCTGCATTGATGGTCTGTATCTAAATTATGTCTTTCACATTGTGGCGTAAAGTCTTTTACAAATAGCCGATATGAAGGGCGAGGAGCACGTTTGGTGTCCACTCCCACCGCAGGCGATGTCGTTAAGGGTGTAGTGTCGGTCGGCACTCGACTCCTTATCGCGCGCCACTAGGCGAGTAATGACGCCTTCGATCGTCGGCTAATGGCCTCCGCGGGCCCACTTAGATACGCAAATGAGCATCGACAAGTACCCACCGCCGCGATTACGCATTACATCGGCCGTCTCACGATTGCGTGCTGGTCAATTACATATGGTCTCGGATATAGCACTCTATGAACTCTTTCAAACACTCTATTTACTATTTAGAATGAATCAGATAATTACAACATTTACTTTCGATGAAGTAAGCTGCGTTGTTGTAATATTTATGTAAAGTTTTAGATTTTTTATTTACCATGTAGCTTCTCTTTAAACAGTTCTATTTAGAATGAATAATTTGAGTAACTTGAATGTGTGCAGCAAGTCGTCAGTCGTTAGTTTTTGTAGCGAGAGAATCCTGAGCGTAGTGACCTATTCAAGAGCACAAGGACTAAATATTTTGCTCACTAGCGAGAAACGAGATGTAAGAAAATCAGACTTAACTAAATTGAACAAAACATGTAATGTTTAGTCTTTAAAACACAAATTAATCAAATATCAATAGTTATATTTAAATAATACAAAATATAAAAACATTCGCAGCGCTCTAAATTAAAACACTTTTTTTCTCTGGGTGAGCAAAATAGTTTTGCTCACTGTTTTAGGCACCATAGGCGCGCTTTTCGAATTAGAGAGGTGAAAAATCATTTGGGGACTAGAATTACATTATGAGCTACACAATATTTTCCACCAAACGATAAAACTGAGATAAGTGTGTTACACAAGATTCCCTGGGTAACTTGAATGTCACGTCACGATTTAACAAGGTAACCTAGGCGGCGAATGTAAAATTGGCTTTAGGCGGAAAGCGTGGGCGCGCGACTCGAAACGACCGACCAACGACGCAACGCAACGCGGGCGCAAACTGCACCCTCGAGCGTGATAGCCGCTTCGGCCCACTTAAAGTAGAGCAAGCATACCCTTAACATTTATAGTTTTATATGTAGAGTCGCGATCATTAATATTGGATCCATTTCCTCAATAAGTTCTAACACATAAGGTTGAAAGCTCAAAAGTCATGTGGCATAACTGAGAGCAGTAGTGCAATTCTGTTCTTTTTTGACAGCTGACGACGACGACGTCCGTCGTCGCGGTCTATTCTCTATACATTCGTAGTGCGGTGCTACATTTTTCAGTTGGTCAATTAATTAATGTTTAATTTTAGGAAGCTCCTATTAAGGTCGTATTATGTATCCATTATAAAAAAAAACCTGTCACTTTGTGGATCACTTTCATTTATGATAGTTTCTGTGTAATGTTATGATATTTGAAGTAAGTATGTTTTATTACAAATTATTTATTATAAATCCAAGACTGTTCTTTGTCGAAATCAGTCAAAAACAAAGGCCCAGTTCAGCAGAGGACATCTCGTGACAGAATATGATGATGATACTAATTTTATAGTGGTTACAGAGTTGGTATACATATTTCAGATATCTGCAGCTCAGATAAGTCATATTATGGGCATCCTTAAATCAGCCAATGATGAAGATATCTTGGAAAAACGTCGTCAAGCTCAACAGTTGAGACTTTTGGCGAGTAATTCTTAAACTATTCTTGTTGAAATAAACATTGATTAAATTGTGCACAGCACTACAAAGTCAATGCATTTTTATTTACTGGAAATGCTAAAATTCTTCCAAATTCTATATAGAAGTCTTTGATATCTGGCTTATTTTTATTATTCCTTATAAAAAAATACCTCGTCAATTTAGTAGTATGTACTTACATACGAGTATGTTATTAAACATTATTCGTGAAAAAATGTTAATTGTTTCAATATTTTCAAAATATGGGCGCTATATCTAGCTTTCTTTTTGTGAAGTTTAAGTCGTAATATTAAGATAAAGTTAAACCAATGAATAGCCTTCATATTAAACCTTTAAAATTGGTATATTCAGTACATTAAAGTTTTACTAAAATATGAAATAAAATTAGCCTTTATCTAGTTTCCATATCATAAGTTTGCTTAGCTTGGGATTACGACTCAGATCATTAAAATAAATGAAATCCACTCGCAGAGCGCAGTTGATGTTTACAATACACCTTCCAGCCCATTTTAATTCTTTTGACCTATTCAAGTATTCAATTGTTTCGACATGCAATAGTCCGGGAGGTACTGATGCATTTTAGGTAGTATTAATACGCCGATCGATGGCCATCTTTTTCAATAGATCTTGAATGACTAATATGTGAACCACGCATCAGCGATGCACCCGCGGTGGGTTTAGGATTGGAAGGTTACGGCAGGGGTAAACTTTTTTTTTTACAAATTCATGCGAGCAGCTGACGCGTGTTCCCCCCTCCACCATGCAGCAGACGATTTTTTTCAGCTCAGTATTATGTCAAATACTTATGAAACAAGTTTGAGCCAGCGTACTATGTCTTTTTTTTACTGGGAGTGGCTGATGTAGAAGACTTGAGCACTTACTTGAGCAGACGGTCGGTTCACTTATTAGTCATATAAGATCAACTATACATTTCAACGTCAGCCGGCTTACTATGACTTTTGTGTTTGCAACGCTACCTCCCGAACTAACCGTCACAACGGAGTCGTCGTCGGTTGCTGTCAAAAACGTTTCAGAATACCAAAGCAGTGTCCCTAGTAACGTCAGTGCACAACGCGTTGTCAATAATTCTTATGGTTATACGTTTGCTGTATGATATTCAACCTTAAATGGGTCCTATGTTTAAGTTCGCAACTGTACTAGCTTTCACCTTAACAACCAGACAGACTGAGTTAAATTCGCATTATAATATTAGTTTGATTGTATGAGTAAATCTTATAAGTTCAAGTCGTTTGAGCGTGATATCCAACTCTAATCGGTATTGAATTGGTACCTATAAATAATTAAAAAGAATCTCTCGTACAGCTTCTACATCGTCATTCGTCACTGGTTGTATGATTTTAATGTAGTTCGTGTCATATCGAATCTCCGAAACATAGATATAATTAAATTTACTTATTGTTAGTACTATCAGCTACCTTTTTAGACATTGTGATTGTTGTGTGACTTGTTTTCCATACTCCCTAGCAACTGGTACTAAAACAGGCCCTGGATCGGGAGCTCGCTTGCTTGACACATGTCCTCCACAGGCTTAATACAATCCCCCCAGTCCAAGATCCTAACGAAACCAAGTACATATTTTAAATTCTTATCTTACCAACTATGGAGTTTGAATATTTATAGTGATAGCGTTAAAAACGTTACCATGGGCGAAGCGTGAGCAGTTTCCATATAGGTGCATTCACAGACATATCGTAAACAAGTTGATTTACAGTCAGACAAAATTTCGAAAAGTTCTCGGTAAAAGTATCGATAAAAACGAAAATTTGGCATTCATTATATGTCTTTCAGCCGTTTAAACTATGTACGAGCACTTCGTTTCAAGGCATTTTGCCCGTACCCGTGCTCAAGGCCCTTACTCTAGTACAATCGCTCTATTAATATGCTAACTCTATGTTACCAACATAGTTCAAATCTTTTGTAAATGGTACAATATATTCGGAGCCAGTGTATTTGACTGCGAACACAATCAGTCTTTAGCAGCCAGCTTTGTAGCAAGTAAACACGTTAATTTTACTGAACGGGGTTCTTGACGGTTATTGTTGCTATATATATTATTTTTTGTGATATTAATTGACTTGATGTTGGCGACATGACTGCTTTTGAAACAGCGATTACACAAAAGAAAATACTAACAGCAGCTTCGAAAGAAGATAGTCGGATCTCAAGAATAAATATTCTATATACAATTTTATTTCGTTGTAGAGTAAGAACAGCCCAGAGGAGTGTTACTGTCCGTTGTCACTGGTAATACTGTGCCGTTGTGTAGAGTTTCAAAGCATTATATGCTTTTATTATTTAAACTGCCCTCTTATTTCTATAAATCAAGATGGTATGCGTGTGAGCGTTTCAGTCTTTTTCAATATTCATATGCTATTACGTATACATGTCTATTTATCGAGAGTCACGTCTTTCATTCATACATGGTTTCAAATATTGGGGCGTCATAATGGCGTCCTAGATTAGGATTATATACGTTTATAAGTAAGAGTCTGTATTTTAGGGGTAAGAGGTACAAGTAAAAAGATGTTTGCGGCGCGAGCTACAATGCAGGGGCGCCGCAGTGGCGCCCGTCCAGCTGTAAATGGAGAGCGCATTAATACTCAACTATGTAATAAATGTTATTGTTTGTCATAAAGTTTGTTTTATGAAGGTCGACCGCCCCCGGTCCTTCGCGTTGTCGGACCTTTAATAAACTTTAGCGATCGCTTGATAACCTACTTATATATCCCGCTATAGGTTCGATTATTTTGATTGTTATCCCGGTTTCCTTTTACAAATAAAAAGAAAGAGCAAATCACTCGGCGATCTCTTCATATACCCGGTGTTCTTTTTACTACTCGATAGTAGCGGAAGCAGATACAAAAATAAAATAATCTTATTTTGATATTTCGAGGAGATACAGCGTCGCAAAATCGCAGACTCATTGCAAAAGTTGCGCTTAGCTTGCAAAGATATTCTCCACTGCGACCTTATCCGTAGACGGGACTTCAAAATATCATTTCGGGTATCGGGAAATTGTTTCGTATTGTTATTTATATCGTCTTAATTCTCTTTTAGAATTTGATTCAAATATTCGCCTTTCAAGTTTTAAGCAAGCTAATAACAATATCTATTTTACTGTTATTTATTGTTACGTCAAGGTGTGATATAGATAAAATAGCATCGTTGAAGAGCGGGCGGCGAGTTAGGGTAGTGCAGACACGAACAACGTCGACTGACTTCTATGTGACTCAACTCACTGATGTAGAGGGCGTTTGGGCGCGGGTGACTTCAAGACGTTGTTTGCAATTTTTCAACTATCCAGCTCCGTGTTTGGCAAGCTGATGGCGTTCGTCGCACTGCAGCTGACCGCTCCGCCCGCGCCACCACCCAGCCTCACCTGCTCCCGCGCTGAACTGCTGCAAGTTTAATCCCCCAATCCGCCACCGAACGACCGCACACCGGCGCGACGCTATATTTCAATTAATTCGACCATCAATCCCAACGTGAAACTACGGGCCGCTTAGCTCATAATCCAGGGCGGACAACGACGCTTCAAATCTGATATGTCAAGGGAACGTCTACTTGATGTCACTCTCTGGCCGCTAGTACTGGCCGCGTCGCGTTTTCGTAATCCCAGTGATGTTGTACGCGGTTCGGTCGCTCTTGACGACGAATGCCGTCATATTTCCGACAATAAATCTTGATTCGTGAGAGCTTTGTTTACCCGTAGTGGTGACTTAAACTTTTAAACCCCAATTAATTGTGAGTTTTGTTTTGCATATTAATGGGTCGTTCTACTGGAGTCGTTTTGACAGCCAGTAGTTTAATTTTCATAGAGTGCACATGGAGTGGAATAATCGTCAGCGATTCGTGTTCATTTTAGCGTCGACCTCGTTATTCTACCGATAGTTGTTTCTGTATTAGGTAGGCACTTTTAAAATAATTTATATGTTGAAATATAGGTTATAAATAAATAAACCATTTTGATATTTTTGCACGCAGCAGGTAACGACCAGACGACAGACCAGTCTAGTTCTCAATTACGTCAAGTATATTCTTAGTAGCGACTTAGATGTCTGATACCGATAGCTTAATTTGTTAAATGCGAAAATGGAAGCAATAGTTGGAGTGTATTATTTCATATGTAGGTATGTATAGATTGACGAATGCTTCTTATTCTTATTGCACAGAGATGGAATCCCGAGTGCGCGCCGCTCGCACGTGCCGGCCATCCCGCTGAATCAGCTCAACTCGACTCGCTCCACCGCAACTGAATGTACTTAATTTGATTTCGATTGTGTTAAGCCCCACTTCGCTTCCAATTAATGGCCCAAAATGACTCATTCGTTTACCCTTTAAAATTACATTTCACCGATAGCAATATGTATAATTGTAATAAGATTTTATGATTGACCCAGTATAAAATATTTGTACTTACATGAAACATTGGAATTTTCTCTACTACAATCGTATCGACAAAGTTGCATAGAGTCGGCTCGTTTAGCAAAAACCACAAGCAAGTTTGGGTAGTAATGTTACATTGTAGAGACAACAGGCGGAGTAGAGGCACAAAGTAATTAGATAGCTGTTGTATTGTTCACTTGTTCAGCGCTTTTCCAATGAACGGTCGTCGCTCGTTCTCGTGTTAAATTGCGTCCCACACCGTAACGGACAGCAGCTCGTTTTTGTCCAACCCGAATGAGATGAACCGCGTATCCTGTAATGAGTCGGTTCCAGGATCATCACGCACCCCCTGTTACTCATTGCCATTAGACATAACGATTCTTCCCTTACTAAGTTAAACATTCTTGTTCGCTGTTGCTATTACTACTTTTATATATATTTTTCCGTATTGATTTAAATAAAATCGAGTTGACTCATTCGTCGGTAAACAAAAAGCTGGTCGTCTCCTATGTATTCCGAGAGCGGCGATCCCACCCACATTCGATGCCGCGTTAATAATTCACACTCTTGGGAAACGAGTTAGCCGAGTCGAATGTCGCATGTAATTCTACATTTTCGCACCGAAAGGTTCCGAACACGCATTAAAGTTTTTGCCCGACCTCGTGCCTATTCATGGTTAATTTCCAAATTCTATTCCGTAACTTATTTATTGAGTGAGGGGGCGTTTGAAAATACTTTGCTTAATTGACACCCGAAGCTCGGAACTTTGTGTCTAATCTATAAATTATTCATTTGCAGTAGTATCTTAGAAGCGACAATACCAGAATTATCGCGTTTCTGCGGGTGGATGTATCTGATCTTGTTAACATGGTGTTCTCGTGTGGTATATCTGACTGAGCACATAGATGTTATTAATTATTACGCCTTGTCATTATTGAGGAAGGCATTATCGTATACGATGTCGACGTGTAGGGTGGATGTAATGTAATGCGATACCGTGGTACCTGATCCGCGGCCGGTAGGTACTACGGACGCCCTCGCCGCGCGCCGGTGGAGTGTGTAGCGTAGCCCCGACCATCCGCGTCGCGACGTCACGCGGCTATCATTTGTCACAAACGTCAGCCAAATCACCACATCATAAATTTTGGTTCAAGCTAGTAACGCCTCTATAACTTTCGGAAGTCACAACTATTATATTTTAGCCGATATCATAATCATTATACATATACTATCTTGGGCCCCGCTGTTTTACCCGCGTACCCCAGGGACCTAATGTTTTCCAGGGATAAAAGGATCCTATGTATTAACCAAATCCATTCAGCCGTTTATGCGTGATTGAGTCACAAAAACATTTAAAATATTAATGAGGTATAGATATAGTAAAATGTCGAAGTAATTTAAGTAGTGAGTGACCTATGGTGCTGGCGGGTTATTTAGTACGTCACAAGCTATAATTGCTTGCCAATCGATCCATTGCTCTTATAGGCTTTCCCCTTGCACCCGACAAACGTTATGTACTTCAGTTAGTTACGCACTGTAATCGTAGAGCGACGCACGCTCTTACAAGTTCTCTCATAAAAATAGTGCTCTACATGAAAATAGTTCTCCATCGTGAGGGTGACGCCAAAAAGCGATATCGTTCAAATATTTTTCCGAGGTAACCCGTTGGTAGGCCCGAAACAAAGAGGCGCAGTTCCGAAACAATCAAATTAATTTTCTCCGTTGTTGTTTAATTAGCGCCGACTCTGGATGGCGCGGCGGGCGGGACGGGCGGCCGATGTTTATCATCGGATACAATCGCACCCCGGCGAACCCTCCCGCCTCCCGCTTCTCCAACGAAACCCATTATTATCAAAGTCAAGACTTTACACCAAAGTAACTTTGGTTCGTCACTCCTGCTGCCATTGTTATTATTAGAGACATTGTTTATACTAATTGACTTTGACGTAAACAAATCGCAAGATAGGACTAATTGTGTAATCTTTTTGTTCCAGGTAATCTTACTAAAGTACTACCATGAATATAAGCGTCGAAACATGTAAACAATGTGAGCTCAAACTTGTCTCAGGTATGAACGACTATACGTGAAATATTATTTATACGTATGTGTGTGTAGGTAATAATGTAATCGTAGACAGTCTTATTATTGGAGGGTGGGAAATATGAAATGGAATAGTTTGTGTGAAGCCTCATCGAGTTAATCTGAAGCCATATTTAATTAAATTGTACCGGTAGGTGGAAGTCGCCGCAGGCCATTCCGTAGACAACAGCCGCCTAGTGCGGACGAGTTTTGTGTATTAATCATTTGATTATATCAATGTTCTCCAATACAATTCAACATAGTAGGTGAGAATTTTAGTTTGTTTTAGATATGTATATTTTTTTGAAACAATTCGAAGGCTTTATTTTATTATTCTCATTTCAATTAAATAGACGGTGGATTAAATATATTAGCAAGTTAACGTAGACACGTAGATCTCAAAGAAATATTTTGTTCGTCTCGGGTTGGTCTGTGGTGGCATCTTATCTAATTATCCAGTACTCCTTCAAAAACTTGTAAGGCAAGTCAAGGTGATTTTTTCTGTTGTTCTATCTAGTTACGGGTATGCCTAATTAATTACGGGTTTCCTCAATTTGATTATACAGTCACACGTACGGTGATACCCCATTTATAGGCAACAAGGAATTATTCTAAGGTCGCGTTCGGCCCGACCGACGGCAGGGGATTATTTTCAGTGAGTGACCCCGGCCAACCTGACCCCATCCTTTGACCTCGACGCGATGATCTGCACCCTTCATTCGACTAACCTGTTTTACGAGATTAACGCGATAAACACTTTACCTACTTGAATATTTAACGAAGTTCCCCTTAGGTGTACTAAGTTATTTTGTGAAATTATTACATGGAGGAACCGTCTCGTAACGAAGTATAAGGACGTAACAATGCTAAAACACGTAATGCTGACAGTTCAAGGCAGTTTCCTCGTTTTATATATTATCTTAATTGTTGTAGGTACCTTAGATTAAATTTTTGTTGCCCTAGGAATGTTGTGTACTCAATAGGAAATTTTGCGCAAAACAAGTATCAGATTCTGCTGGCCTATTTTCTTACACTATATTACTAATGAGCAGGTTCAGCTCTCTTCCCTTAGATGTAGTAGAACTATTAACAGATTCGAAGGATATGGAGGTGGTCGCGAGTCTTCAAATATTTATACTGTGTCCTATTGTATTGTATCCTGGAGATTCGCAATATGTTTCACCTACACATTTAAAGTCCGCCTATGCGAATTATTTCTTCATGGAAATCAGTCTAGATATCGCTCGTGAATCCGGGTACAAGAAGTTAATCAAATTATAAAATATGCATCGGCCGGGCTTAAAATTTCCACAGAGGCGTGCATGAGCTTGAGCATATAAAGTAACATATGGCTAGTGTATTTCGTCGACGGACTAAACGGCTCAGCTCCGAGGCTCGTATTTGTAACACGACGCGTTATTAATAGCCACGATAGTGAGGTGGCCCGCGGTAGAGCACGATATTTGGGAAATCCGGATTTGCATAGGATAATGGGGAGCACGCCGGTGCAGTTCGCAATGTGGACGCCACTGCGCGCCGCGCCTTGTGCACTCTAGCTGCTTTAGTTAGACTTGCTGCATAAAGAGACGTGCTCTGTATAGAGGATTCACTCTATATTAGTGTTTGTAATAAATAGCTCTGTAGCCTAAACACGTATCGATTTCGTGGCGGATTACTCTTTTGAATCTTCCCGAAACACTAACTCATTTTAGTTAACTTCAGTTCACTATGATTAATTTCATGTAGCGTTGTCAAAATCATGAATCTTGTTTCGAAAACCTTTATCATCTAGTCTAGACTAGAATATCAGCAGCAGGCTTTAACTTACCGTATAAATTACCTATTTATTAATATCCGGGTGCTTAAACAACTAATGGCTCAATATGTCCATGAGTCATTGATGCAAATTGCGCAGAATCTGCAATTCACCCGCAAACTAGAGCTAATTATTTCAGCGTCTGTCTGTTAAACTATTGACAGAGGTAACGAGGAATGTAAGCTATCTCATTCATATTGAGTCATTGTTCCTATACTGTTAAGTAATCAATACAGACAAGCATGATGTTTTGAGGTAATAATTAAACTCTAGTACCTACTCGTGTTTAAAATTTCTTGCGAATTTAGCAACTGGGGAGCTCCCCCGGTGGGAGTTTTTATTTTAGTTAGTTCTTAATATTGGACATCTGGACAAAGATTAAAAAACTTGAAAAGTGAACTATGTAAAAGTGCGGAGTGACTTTCAACACTGTGTGAAATAGACACATCAGCTTACAAGCTGCTCGTCTATAAATAAATAAATAAATAATATTCTGCTCTGCTTTTCCACTGTTGATTTTCCTTGTCATTTTCTGATTCATGAATTCGTCTAAGTCTTGATCTATTACTAATATTTACTTGCATTAATTGAATGATAGTACTAAGTCAGCTATTTGTATTTGTACCTTGGTAATAACCGATCGGTAATATCATTTGTCTTTAAACAATCCTTTCAAAATATGCAACGAAACTACTTTAAGAGGATATAGTTGAAATAAATCGTTCCTTGAAAGGCGTGGCCTAGGCGGCCGCGCGGGGGGCACTGCCCCTAGAGAACTATCAAAGTTTTAAAAAATCGCGCCACAGCAAGATACGTTCGGGCGGACTCGGGCGACGCCGGCAGAAACACGAAGGCCGAACCGCCATCGTTTAAATCACAGAGTATATTTTATTGGAGAGCAGTATAAGTTTATTTTTTTTATTAGATTTTGATGCAATGATTATATATAATGATTAGATTGCAATTAACGATTTTTTACCAAAAGCTATAATAATGAACATGAATGAAATGTACTCGTATTGACATACAAATATGAGTATATTTGTATGTCAATACGAGTTTATACAATGTATATATACTGCAGGTAACAAAAAGGGTATATGACGTTTAACCAATCAGCGCGCAAAGTGCGTTCCGACGCATTCAAGTTCAAGTATGATGCCAGTTTACAATATGACGGTTTGACAACGTTAGATTATAAACTATCGAAAATGAATACGTTATATTGTTAGCAGTATGGTACAGTTCACACTATTTCGGGGAATTTATAATCTTGATTATAAAATAACGGTTTTCAAAAAAATACGGTGACATAACACTTTTATATATGTTTTTGAGTTTGTTTTTGTATATACGTCTATTTCTTTGGCACGCTCTGCAGCCTAAACAGCTTGATAGATTTAAACATAATTATGAGGTGTCGTTAGATTCGTTTTAACTGTGGGACTCGAGTTAGGGCATCGGAACCGTATTTTCCCGGTTCCAAAAAAACCGTGAATTTCCGGTTCTGAGGGTTGCAATAAGAAACGATTTTAGAATATAAAGAACCGGTTCTTTCGGTATTTTCGGTTCTTTCATTTAATTTTAAAGAGTCGTTTAGGATGCATCAGTAAATTTCGTAGAACGATCAAAATACACTATAGGTGGTTAGTGTCGCAACATGAAGCTTCTTGTGGCGTTTCAATATTATTAATATTCCAAAACGGCAGCTTGTGGCGAGCATGTTGGTGTGTAGCGTAGCGACACCAAACTCCAGAAATTTAACAATTTTTAATTGATTATGTGTATAATTATTAACTATTATTAATTGATTATGTGAATTATTATGTTTATGCAATTATTGAAATTCCTATTATGTTCCTAAAATGTAATAATACCTATAAGTAATTAATTGTTCATCATCTACATATCCTGTTCCTAACAATTTGTGATCGACGCAATATGTTCGCTTCTTCCATTCTGCCTTTTTATCCGTCATAACAGCATTCGCTCCTTTCTTATTTACATCATCTTTCTCACGATCTATCCATCTCTTTTTCCATATTCATCCTCCTCATAACATGTCCGATGTCCATACCGCTACTTTCAAGCTCTGTATGTACTCATTATTAATCATATCCATTATTGTCACTCCATACATCCATCTCAACATTATCATCTCAACTGCATGTCTTTTATCCATCTTCTTTACCTAATGCCCAATTTTTTTTTTTTTTTATAAACATTTATTAAACCCAAACATCACCAAAATTACAATGTTCAAAATCGCCAAACTGCTAATGCAGTTTGTAGGCGTAACGCTCTTGACACATATATGACCTAAACATATATTAGCATGTCCTTGCAACACAATCACTACAATGACATGATCATATACATAAGTAGGTACATTTACTCACTACCTTTCTCATTAACCATAACACAGTTTATCCTTTATTTTACACATGAATTCAAACAATTTTTGACAACAACAGTTCCCTTGTTTTCCGTTTCAATAGAAGTTTACTTTTAATATTCGCATCTCTCAATACACGGTACTTATTGTATAATCGTGGAACTACATATTGACGGGTTCTCTCACCATAACCATATATTAAGACCTATCATCACGGACTATATATTTTCCCCTTTAGCTTCAGAGATCCCATGGATCACATGTTTGTCTTTTGACCTGTCATCATTTCATCCAACCTGAGATGATATACTACTTTATATCACTGTTAGTATTACCATCGTTCTGCATTATGTGAACCGAGGTACGCACGGCTACATATCAAGCTATAGTTTCCAATATAAGCTGACCTCTCATTGTAGGGAAATCCTATACAATGCGAGATCAGCTTATACTGGAAATGTATAGCTTGATGTGTGGCCATGTGTACCAGAAGTAGTAGAAGACTGGTATTGAAACTCCTCAATTAAAATAGGCACGAAAGTAGAGAGACCGCCAAAATCGCAGAACATGTGTTCAGTTTTAGTTCAGCTAATTTTCAAGCTTTCTCCAGTTCTTGTTGCCATTTCATCATCCTACTATGGACATTAAATCCATTTTCACGGACGAGAACAATGTTATCGGTTAAAAGCATGTACCAGGGTACCTCCTTCTTATTTCCAACGTCAAAGCATCCATTACCAGCAGGAAGAGATAAGGCATCATAGCAGACCCTTAGTGTAAGCCGACACCTAAATTGAACGTATCGGTATCTATAAGTAATTTGTTATGTTAGGTATATTTTTATTTAAAAGAACTAATAAAATCTTTTTGATGATAAATAATTAAAAAGAGCAAAAGTTTATATTGAATTAATAATGGAACCTAAAGAACCGGGTACCCAGTTCTGGATTAGATCTGGAACCGAAAAACCGGTTCACAAAATATGGCCAGTTCTCGATGCCCTAACTCGAGTATATATTATTATATTATGTGGTATCTATTAATAAAAAACGAGAGGAAGTTTTTTTTCATTATTATTATAATATGGATATCAAATAGGGGAAAGTGGGTGGGATTCGTACACCGGGCAATTAGCATATAGCATTCGTGCAATGGCCATAATTCGAATACGCAACATAGTGGCGCCTTCGTATCTGTGTGTGTAATGCCCACTCACACACATAATCTAACCGCGGAGTGGCTTGCCAATGCGGCCGCCGGCTTCGATGTGACAGGATGTTACGAGTTTTCGCTTCGCGAAAGTAATTTTTGGATGCAACTTTAAACGTGTTTATCTCTATAAGTGTATTAAACTGATTCTTTGTGCTGTTTGGGTACATATTTAAGTTTATTATTTCGACATTTACTTGAAGATAATGTCAGCAGTTATTTTCAATATATTAGTTGAATTACGGTCAATATCGAAGTTTATGTTAAATTTAAATTACTTATTAGCCTAATATTAAGGCTAGATTGAAGTATGAATAGGGAACACTAAAGAAGGTGTAACCTAGGATAAATAAAAAAAATATTAATTGAATTTCTTGGTTGGGGTAGCTTCGTACAGGTTCGAACGGGGTGGATTCGTACTGTACGAATATACCTATAATGTACGTTAAATTTTGGTTAAGAAGCAAAGTACAGATACTGAAAGTGAAGATGAGACTGACATGAGTTTAAGAGAAATTTCCTGTCCTCCCATTGAAGAGATTGCTGAAGGATCTGATGTGGAGAACGAAACTCTAGTTATAATATAACTGAATTCGTGAAAGAGAAAGGCTTTATTCTAGTGAAGTTCGAGAAGAAAAAGTCTGTCAAACATAGTGTTTGACAGACTTTTTCATGGTCATGTGATTACCAAATATAATCCTACTGAGTACAAAGTTTAATTTTTATGGTACCCCAACACATGTACGAAGCTACCCCGTGTGTGGGGGTACATACATACGTTTTTTTTTTAAATCGTCATATCTTGGCCACACTTCTTTCTATGAGCTAGTCGTCTAAGGGAATATTGTAGGCAAATATACAAGCAATCTAGCAATGCTCAAATTGTTTTCAAATAGCGTTTACTTTTTCTGCTATAGGGCTCGAAGTGGAAAGTGTACGAATCCCCCCCACTTTCCCCTAAAAGCTTGTAGTCATTTCCATATAAATATATACATATATATAATAACACGTCCCCGCCTGCAATACCTTATAAAACTCAAGAATATTCATAATTCTATAGGTTACAATGCTTGTTCTTCTCTTTTCAGTTAATTTTTCAATTGGTGTGAATGCTACCTAAATACCTAACTACCTGATGTAATTATCCCTTTTCGGAGAGTTATATATACCCTATTTGTAACACGTTGTATAGATTTATGAAATAAACTATTTAGGTTAAATCTGTTAGAGGTAAATGCTATACTATAAATTTTAAATATTCAATAAATTAGCTTTCACCCTGTTCCCGAAGTTATTACTTATTGAAATAAAAGCAAATACTAGTGCAATCATCAGTGTC
Organism: Polyploca ridens; assembly: GCA_951394255.1. Taxonomy (NCBI): domain Eukaryota; kingdom Metazoa; phylum Arthropoda; class Insecta; order Lepidoptera; family Drepanidae; genus Polyploca; species Polyploca ridens. The sequence goes on along the minus strand of OX596246.1, from coordinate 6,511,843 downwards.
TGTGTCGTAGATAGGTACCTATGGATAGGATAGGAGAAAAACGAATTATGTATTTTAATTATCTTTATTTATCATCTTGGGCTGTTTTATAATTCAGTTCTGACATTAGTGTTAGATCAAGAGCAGCTGAAAATTGGTTTAATTTTACAGCTTCATAACCTGCAGTGACTACTCCAGCAACTGCCATTTTATCTAAGTTGTTGGAGGTATTTCGTATCTTAAGTCTTTTTACATAGTGAGCAACATAACGTAAAAATTGATGTAAGGCCTGATGTTTATTCTGAAATAATCACATTAGTACTGAAGCCACAATGAAGCATTGACTTATGCCTAGAAATTTTCAACAGTTCGTTGAAAAAAATTGTATTTCAACAAATCTGTGACTGAACTTACTGAAGTTTTCAATGTACTCTGAAACAAGGTTACAATATTCATTACAAATTTAAAACGAAGGCTAACTAGTCTATTAAAAATGGCGTTAAGTTCTATGTAAGGAGAAGTTCAAACCTCAGCAATGAGGATATAATATATGAGCTGTGAGGACTGGGGACATAATTTATTTTTCCACACTTGCTCGTAAAGTGACAAATATTGAACCGTTTTTAGTAACTGAATGCAGCTTATTACGCACTAGCTAGTGCTTTTTACTTTACATTACTGCACAGTTTTATGATAGGTATAATCCCAATTAAATAAGAAAAATTGTAAACAATTATTTTGGTAATACGTATTATTATTATTTTTAGACTTTCTTTTAAATTTCTCCTACTTACTGGTAGGGTATTTACATTTTATCGCGGGCTTTTGGCCAAAAGAAAAAAATGGGTAAAGTGTTCATGAGTGTGTGTTTGTTTGTTGTGTGATATTATTGGTCTATTGTCAAGAATTTGCGGACTATCCTACATGTGTTCAAGGTAACGGCTTTTTGTAGTTGGATGTATGTCATTTTATGGATTCCGAGTATTTTTAGCCTGGTGTGAAAAGTATGAGGTACTATACCAGTGGATGATAGTATTATGGAAACTGTTGTAACTGTGTATTATTATTATTCACTTAATTTATTTTGATTCTTAAAATATTTTTTTTATAACATTAGTATAAAATATCAAAAATATTATAAAAAATCTAATCTAATCTAAAAATATTATAAAGAATATCTATACAAAATCTAACAATGTTATAAAAAAACCTAATCTTAGTGTGCCGCCGGCAGCGGGGTAGGGCCCAAGCTACCGGTGGTTAGGGCTGCAGAGAGAGGAATCTCCTGACGATGCGCGCCGTGTCCAGGAGTGCCGCCTTCTGTATCTGACCCTTGACCCAGCCATCTAGCGAAAGCCTCTTAAGATGTTGGTCGAGACTCTTCGCTATGAGACCGTTCGCCAAAACAACTATCGGAACAATGATCGTCGAATCAACATCCCACATGGCGGTTACCTCGTGAGCCAATTCAAGGTACTTGCTGAGCTTGTCCTTCTCGGCCTTCACGAGATTCTCGTCATGGGGGATGGTGATGTCGACGAGCACTGCCCGGCGCTTCGATCGATCTGTCAGCACGATATGAGGCTAATAAGCCTCATATCGTGCTCTCTCATCACGGACAGTACTATTATAGATCGATCCCAATAGAGCGTGACGACAATTTTCGAGAACTGGCGCAGGTGCGTACTTATAGTACGGTATTTCGGACTATACAAGGCCGTATCGAAGAGCAAGTTGCTGGTGAATGATTCTGGCTACTAGGTTATGTTCGTGCATGTACTCACCGTTAGCAAGATGAGAACAGCCGGAGATAATATGCCTGAGTGAATCTCTGGGACGGTGTCCCGGAGCGGCATGCGGCATGCTCGACAGATGTCGACCGTACCGTCCTTCAGGATATATCTTCGGTAGTTATTCGTCTTGATAACTTCGTCCGCAATTGCACAGACAAAACCTTCGGTTTCCCCAAATAGGTCACCAAAGCATAGCCAGTTCACTGACGCGAGCAAATCTACATCGGGCACTGTTAGGGCCCTGTAGAACCGCCCGTGTAGCTCCTTACTCTTCCATACGTCCCTGCGGTCCTCGATACTTAGCACCTTTGGTTTGTGCCAGTTCTCGTTTGCCAAGGATAATGGGGTGAGGCTCCTATCCACTGCCACCACATCGCGATGCATCCCACACTCGTTGTCAAGGAAATACTTCCTAAGACTGCACACCTCGCGGTTGTGGAGGTCCTTGGCGTTTAAATAGCCACGGCCTCCACATTTACGCGGGATGTACAATCTCTTAACAGACGAGCGTGGGTGTAGCATGCGATGAGTTGTGAGCAGAAGACGGGCCCTTCTATCCAGGGCGTCTAGCTCACTTTGAGTTCACCTTAGTATGCCAAAGGAGTATGTGAGCAGGGGCGTTGAAGGCGCGCACCTTGTTGCCACCCGATAATAGACTGTTCAGTACTTTTGTCAGGTGACAGAAGAAGCGCTCTTTCACCGCCCGCTTTATGTCCCCGTCCACAATACCCAACGACTGTGACATACCAAGGTACTTATGGGTTTCTGTTTCGGAGAGAGATCTGAGAGACATTATCTCAGAAAGCTGTAAATTTTTCGAATTTACGACTTTCCCCCGCTGTACATGCATGACCGCATACTTATCTATACCAAATTCCATCTTGATGCCGCTACTAAACACTTCTGTAATCTTCAGTAGCTCCAACAAGTTCTGACGTTTTGGTGCAAACAGTTTAAGGTCATCCATACGTACAACAGGTGAGAAATGCTCTCACCACCTCTCCGAAGCCGGCAGCCTAGTCCTGAATCCTTCAGCAGAGTACTGAGCGGATTCAAAGCTAGGCAGAACCACAGATGACTCAAACTGTCACCCTGGAAAATATCTCGCTGAATCCTTATAAAGTCCTGCGGGCCAGAGGTGCCATCACCACCACCTGGTTGATGAAGGACTGTGATCCACTGCCTCATACATGCGCTTAAGAAGGATCTTAAAGCTGTATCAACTTTATACAGTTCCAAGATCCTCTCCAGCCATGAGTGAGGCACCGAATCAAATGCCTTTTTGTAGTCAATCCAGGCAGCCGAGACGGCTCACCTGTCCCGCGGACCTGTTGGCAAATTGTCATGTCAATGAGGAGGAGCTCTTTGGTACCACGGGACCCAACCCTACATCCATTTTGAGAGGAGGCCAAAACGTTGTTCGAAACAATGTGCGTATTAATTTTTGTTCTCAAAATGGATGTAAGGAGCTTGTATAGTGTAGGCAAGCACGCGATGGGTCGATAGTTTTTCGCTTCCGTGGTACTATCACAAGGAGGTAACACCGGTTGTAAGGAAAATTGGCAGGGAACCAAACTCAAGAGCTTGTTGGAATTGCGTTGCCAACCGTTCGTGTGAGCATCGAAACCACTTTATTCAAAAGTTGTGCAATCCATCCGGCCCAGGACTTTTCCAGTTCTGGGTCGTGCGGATTGCACAACTTATGTCATTAGGGCTGATGGTAATGGCCTCCATTGGTTCGATGGACTCACACTCACGTTTGACAACACTCATCCAATCACCCTCGGTGTGTTGGACAGGCATTGACCAGATACTACGCCAGAAATTAATCATGGCAGTAGCACTTGGCAGCTGTCCATCCAACACACGTTGGTCGGTTCCCTCCCACTTTCGGTATACCTTCCTCTGGTCACTCTGGAAGAAGTGATTCTGTTGGAATCGATCCACACGCTCTCTGTAGCGGCGAATACGGCGTACCCATGCATGAACTTTTTGCTTCAAGAAGTCAATGCGCTCTGTGACACAGGCAATGTAGTATTATTATTATTAATTATGTTAAGATTGTACCTAGGGCATCGAGAACCGGCCATATTTTGAGAACCGGTTTTTTCGGTTCTGGTTCTAATCCAGAACCGGGTACCCGGTTCTTTCGGTTCCATTAATTATTCGATATAAACTTTTGTTCTTTTAATTAATTTATGATCAAAAACATTATAGGTAGTATAATAATAACAATAAAATAGATTTCTATGTTCGAATATGTCGTAGAATGACAATCAAACAGTGATTTCTGAATCACAGCTTTTGATTAAAATAACATAAATGTAATCAAGTCTTTTAACAAACCAGTTTTTTTATTTATATTAGATTTTCTTAAATAAAAATGTACCTAACATAACAAATTACAGTATTACCCAACTGATATGTCGCGTCGTGAACGTCGTTCGCACAGAAAAGAAAGTATGGCCCCGAAGATTAACGAAAGAATGCTTAAAACTTACAATCAACCTTAGATCTCTACTATCCTTATAGTAGAGATCTAAGGTTCACAATACACTGCAGCTGTTAGTTCCGTTTCCGTTTCTCGCAAGTCACGCCTCTCCACACGGCGCGCGCTAACATAGCGGCAGCTGCTGACCAATAGCGTTTCCCGCGCTTTGAAAATGTATCTTCGGCGCATGTACATCGGTAAGCCATATTAATTGGGTACTACTGTACTTATAGATAACGATACGTTAAATTTAGGTGGCGGCTTACACTAAGGGTCTGCTATGATGCCTTATCTCTTCCTGGTGGTAATGGATGATTTGTCGTTGAAAGAGTAGATGTTAAAATGGCTACAAGAGCTGGAGAGAGCTTGAAAATTAGCTGAACTAAAACTGAACATATGTTCTGCGATCATGAAGCAATATTGCTTCATGTCTGCGATTTTGGCAGTATTTCTATTTTCGCGTCTATTTTACTTGATGGAGTTTCAGTACCAGTCTTCTACGACTTCTGGTACCTCGGTTCACAAATGCAGAACGATGTAGATTGGATGAAATGACGACAGGTCACAAAGTAAACATGTGATCCAAGGTCAAACAAATATATAGTCCGTGATGACAGGTCTTAGTCTTAATATATGGTTCAGAATGTTGGGCATTAGGTATAGAAAATTAATGAAAGACATGCAGCTGAGATGATTATGTTGAGATGGATGTATGGAGTGACAAGAATGGATATGATAAATAATGAGTACATAAGAGGAAGCTTGAAAGTAGCGGTATGGTCATGTTATGAGGAGGAATGAAAGCCACGTGAGTAATAGAGTTATGAATATGGAAGTGGTGGGATACACGGGAAGTGTAAATAAGAAAGGAGTGAATGCTATTATGTCGGATAGAAAGGCAAAATGGAAGAAGCAAACATATTGCATCGACCACAAATAGCTGGGAACAGGATATGTAGATGATGAACAATAAATTACTTATAGGTATTATTAAATTTTAGGAACATAATAGGAATTTCAATGATACATAATAATTCACATAATCAATTAATAATAGTTAATAATTATACACATAATCAATTAAAAATCGTTAAATGGCTCTTCACAAGCTGCCGTTTTGCTTTATTAACATTATTTAATCGCTACAAGTAGCTTCATGCTACGACACTAACCACCTATAGTGTGTTTTGATTGTTCTACGAAATTTACTGATCCATCCTAAACGACCTTTTAAAATTAATCGAAAGAAACCGAAAGACCCGAAATAACCGGTTCTTTATATTTAAGAACCGGTTCTTATTGCAACCCTCAGAACCGGGAATTCCCGGTTCCGATGCCCTAATTGTACCTCAATGTAATTGATATGTGTGTAGACGAATCATTCTTAATTTAAACGGGTAAAATAGTTTGACAGAGCTTAGCTGTAAAAAAAAAACAAAAGCTGCGCGCCATATTTGTTAACGTTTTCATTGTGTGGTTGATTATTATCAAAAATTTACTCCAAGAAATACAAGTCTGTTTTTTCCTCTCAAGTGTGTTGAAAAACGTCGTATGATACGCGTGTGTATTGATCGTTACACTTTCGGCTCTGTTATCGCGTTCGCCTTAATACCGCCTCGTCTGTCGTACCAACATTCCACACATTAGGGAATGCAAACCAGTTTCACCGAAAATCGAAAACCGGTTATTAGGTATGGTTTTGAACAACAAAAAAAAACGGTTTCGATTTTTTTCGGTTTCTTTCTTTGTTTGGAAAAAGGAAGATTAGCCGCCGTTTTTTAAACTGACTCCAATGCAGTGAGGATTTTTGTGATGTATTGAAGTGTGTTGATGCGTATAGTGTTGAGCTGGTTAGAAAATAACTTATAATATTTTTTTTTTTATGATAGGTATAAAAAATGTTAAAAAAATATACTACTTAGGCAGCAAACAAGCGTACGGCCCGCCTGATAGAGAGTATATCATTGATATGCTGGAAGGACAGTGTACGGGATAATTCAGAGCCTTGTGGAACGCCAGCATTAATGTCATGCTGTCGGAGCAACTACTGTCAACGAAAGCTCTTATGTATCTGCCAGACAGCAAGCTGACTGATTGGTGTTATTTTTTAACCGTCTGCACGACAACAAAGACTGATTAATGTTTTTTTTATCTAAGGAAAGTCAAAGTCAAAGCCATTTATTCAATTTAGGCCCTGGTAGGGCACTTATGAAGGTCAAAGCTACTGAAGTTACCACCAGTTCGTAAGTCGGCCTTCAACTGAGAAGAACAGGCAAGAAAACATTCGTATAAAAATAATCACGTGTTTGTGTACACGCAAGTTATTGTGCTGCTACAATATGCTATGTAACATAATATTACGTGTGAAATGATTATTATAACGTACGAAACATAATTTAATAAATGTTTAAATAAACATAATTTAATAAATGTTTCTTCATTACTGATCTAATTTTTATTTAACATTTTAGTTTTTAAAAACCAAGCAAATATTATGTTTTTATGATGTCATTCAAAATAAAATCAAAAGCAACGAACCGCGTAGTCTATATAAAGAGAGTTAAATAAACCATGGAAATAATAGTTTATTTAACTCTGTAGATTTATCTTTATTATCAATTTGATGAAAAAGAGATGGATGGATATTGTGAAAGATGACATGAGTAAGAAAGGAGTGAATTTTGGTATAACGGATAGAAGAAACGAATGGAAAAAACGTAGATATTGCGCCGACCCCAAATGATTGGGAACAGGGCAGCCAGATGATAATGTTAATGAATTTGATGTTTATTTTATACCCACTCTATTAACTTTAACTGACAATAATTCCTATTTACGATTTTTTAATCTTTGGCGCGGTTATTATCTATAATTCGAGCTATAGAAATAACGTGGAAAAAAAACGAGTGAACATTTAAATAACCGGTTAACCGGTATTAAAACCGGTTAACCGGTTTTACCTCTAAAAAAATAATATTTGTTTTATCCGGATACTAAAAACTAACGGATAATGCTAGACCTAAGTAGGTGTACAATATACATACTCACTTGACTGCTGCTTATCCAAATTTTCGAAAAACAACGTTGATTCATTATCTGCGACAACATCATAAGCTGCCAGCGGCGCTACCAAGGAAGTCAAAAATTATTCTGTGGGTTCTACCATGATCTTTTCACGACTGTAACTTTTTTGTGGAGATTGTTCCCTGTGAATCATAAATATTTTATTTCATTTATAGCACCTACAAATATTATTAATAAAAAGATAAGACATAAAAAGAGATAGTTGTCCTAAGTACACCATATGAAATACACTGTAAACTGTAGCCTATTTTAAATACTAATTTATAGCACCTACAAAATTTATTAATAAAATTTTTAGGCATTAAAATATGTATTTGTCCATACACCATAATAAATAATTATAATAATCAAATCATGTTATATTTGGTAATAAAATGTAATGTAAAGTAAGAGAATAATAATCCGCAAATATAATAACAAATTAGTTGTTATCATAGTTTTCATGATCTCTCTGATCTCGGACTCGGACTCGAACTTATATATAAGTTCGTATAAATCTATCCGGTACGTGAACGATAAACTGATAATGATCTAACTGCAATATATAATTACTAAAATAATTAAATAAGTTATCGTTAGTTATGTTATTAACGATTAATAAAAAAATATTAATATGTATTGTTAATACTTACATTTAAATTTTTGTCATGTATCGAGCTTTTTGCTCTCATTTGCTCCAAATGCTGCTTTTTGTTTTTCCTTGGTCTTTATTCTATTACCCATGTCGTGAAATTATATTAAAATCAACTTTAACACTAAACTTGACACTATAAAAATAATAAAAACAAAACTACACAACTGACTTTATATTTACAAGCACTATTGAACTAGGTTATCACACTAAACTGAAATTAATACGATATTACAAACTATAATACTATCTTTGAAGACAATAAAGAATATGCTACGAAAATATTTAATGTTTAAAACTACGAGAGCCGGCCGCGAAAACTAGCGTAGGTCCATCGTCGACAAAGGCCTCGGCCGAATGATCCTAGCGATGCAAGAGTAGTACAATAAATACGTTCACCGTGATTTCGTATGTGCTAAAAAGAGATGTGTATAGTGCTCTGCCCGGGCAACCCGCAGGTTTTAATAAACGACGTAAGTCCCAAACCAAATATAAATTGTTTATAAAATAACCATGCAATGTATAGAAAATCTGTTCTTCACAGTATAAGAAGAATGAATTACCAATTTTTTGCATTAAATTTCACTGTAAAATTCGCCTGTTTGACGGAGTTATAATGTAAAAGAGTTTTATCTAGAGGCTACTTTGGAATTAAACTTTATCGAGAAAATTTCTGTCAAACGTGTTTTCCTTCAAGGTAATACTCAATTAAGATCTCAAAAATCATATAATAAAATCTCGGATCCCCAACCCTTGTATTAATTAAGATACAGGCACACAAAGATATCATTTTTTCTGAATATAGCACCTTAATTGGCGGAGGGTGAATGGGTGGGGGGAGTTATGGGGCTTGTGGCGCGGCAAGGCGGAGGCCGTCGCGTGCCTGATGTATGCGCCGCGCCGCCGTCGCCGCCGCCGTGACGCCAGACCCGCCGGCGCCGCGACGTCGCCCCACAATGCAGATATCGTGCATTCGGTTCCATTCCATACAGGTTGCGGCCCTCACGCCTTCCTCGTTTATTGCCATTTACCACCACGCGAAACTTCCACCATGCATACAAGCTACCTATCGTTACAAACACCGGCTAAACGTCGAATAGTTGCCGGAATTCGACCGCCCCACATAAATCGATATATGACCGTTTTCCAAATCCATGGGTTAGGTCGTCCTTTGATTGATGCCCCGCGTAATGACTCGGGAAAATATTTCCTTCGGATTTCCTCCACTCAATAAAACATCGAATAGTATGCTTATTTATGTGGCCACGTCAGTTTATTTGAGGCTTTGTCAATGCGGCCTGCCTTTAGTACCGACTACATTAGAAAGACCGTAATTTGTCAAGATTATGGCTATATGGGATTGAGATATGAAAAGCTGTTATTGTTTTGAATATTTCCCTTATGGTAGGATCCATGATTTTTCCGAGTAAACCCTATTTGGCTATTGCCTATTGACTGATCCAACCATACCAAACCCAATTATTAAAAAATAAATCCACCAAAAGTAAATTGGCCATGAGTATGTCGGACGTAGGCAGGCAGGCGAGCTCGGCGTGCGCCATTAAAGGTAGGCGAAGTAAAACCTTTTGACCGTGGCCATATGACCGCATAGATGAGATGGCACAATTAGCACGTACGAAACTCGTCAGTCACGGCTTGGCGCCGAGTGGCAATTACGGTATTTCATCCTCAATAAAAGTGCACTCAGGCGCCGCGCCGCTAACGTTGGAGAAAGCTCCCCGTCGTCTATAAAGCTAATGTGGACATATAAAGATTTAAATGACGGGTTGGGTCGCGGACTTCGACGGAACGGCGCGGTGTCAGTCGTCGACTAGAACTTTCATCCAGTGGTAAAATAACTACAATTCAAATGCCAAGCCCTGCAGACGTGAAGCACTACCTACCTAGGTCTTTCTTAAATAATTGATATTATATGTTTGCGTTCAGGCAGTTGCACTTGACAGCTACAGTATCAACAGCAGCCTGAAATGAAATGTCATCATCAAAATGATGAACTCTGTATCAATGAGTCTTTAACACAAATAAATAGAGTCTTTTTTTAAATGAAATCATAATAGAAACCTCGTGAAATATGTAGGTACCTACTAGGTAGTCGTTTGATATACTTAACATGATCGTTTAATACAATTAGAGATGAGAGTTAATAATATGTTGTTCGTGCAAAAACGATCTGGAACATTTATACACATTTTTGTTTTACTTGAGTTCACTGAAGTGCTCGATTGCTCCATAAAAAATCAAGTAGATAAGGTACAAAGTAACCAATAATCACAAATACACTTTTTCAAAGAAACTCCAAGAACCCATTATGTCAGTTACTCTCAAAAAGAAAATAATAACAGTTTCCAATATTTACCTCATTACATAGATGTATAGACTGAATAACCGGCAGTCGGATAGCGTGAGAGCAAACATTTTGGCGATTAATCTGGGAATACAGTGCTATATCGGCGCGCTGGAGGCGGCACATTTATTTTATGTGCCGGCAATGTTACATACGCCATAAAAGTCGTTAGGACGGGCGTAACGTCTCGCCATCGTCTTGCCCGCTTTAATTATACCTAGATAATGCGGCGCCGACTGCGCCCTGCGAGGCTGCGCCCCACATTGTCGCTCTGCTTCGGCCTCCAACACATTATCGTAACACGAAGCAATAATATCGTGCCACTCTTCCTAATATAACACCCCTGTACACAATATTTCTGCACCCACATACTGCATAAAACCCCTATTTACCTACCTACTCGAATAAAGTTTCGTTATTCATCGTAAATCATTTTGTTTCATAATTCCCCATGTTTAGAAAATTGATTTATGACCACATATTTACTGGCTTCTCGGGCTTTAATGACTGAAATACGAATCTTATGCTACATAAATTACAACTAGACATATTTGAAGCTACTGAAGAGTTCTGTACTTACCTTATGGGCGCAACGAAAAGGGGACGCGCGGACAATGTTTCAAATTACTAAAGTACCATATCATACAAGCTCTGTACTAATTCTCTTTGCTCTTATAACAATCGGAGCATACGTAAAAATATGCATAACACAATTTGTTAAATATTTTTCTAATAAGAAACTTAAAGCCCGGCCTTTAAGTGTCATTACATGTGTCTGCCATAAGACGGCTGTGAGTTGTGTCGCTACGACTACGTGTCGGTCGGGTCCGGGGACAACGTAGGGTCGGGCACGGGGCGCAGATGGAGATTTATCACGCCCGCCGGAGCTGAGACTACAAGTTCGCGCATTAAACGAGTCCGGGACATTAGCCGCCTGCAAGATGCCGCCCGAGATCATAATTAAGTGCCGCCCAATTTATCGGTGCGACCCGCGCCCGAAAACTCCTCTTAAACTTCCCTTATCGTACGTACTAAAGGCTCTTTATTTTGTAGTTAGCCCGCTCCGCAGTTATCGCCTTTTATCTTCGGTTGTGATATTGTTTACCACGCCCAAACAAACAAAATGTCCATTACGATTACAATATTAAATATTTTCAGCTAAAAGTTAAAAAGACAACATGTATCAAGTTACTAATTGCATTAACATAGACAGTTTGAATGAAAGTAGATAAACTGAGTTTGTGAAGAAAATAAGCTGAATAGTTGTAGATTCCAGATAGACAGTAACTATCCTACTCGTCGAGACGCCTCGGCTCTGTGAAAGGACCCGATATCGCTCAACGTTTTCTATTAACTTCGGTACAAAAGCAGAGAAAATACAGTTACGGAAACGTCCCAGAAACCTTTGTTGTTATACAACTATTGTTGTCTGTAACTATAACAGATAACCGGTGTCGAAAGTCGAAAATGTTTATCAAGCTCTGCTCTTAAAATCGCGAAGAGTCGCGCTGATGATAAGTATCTCCATAAAAAGGAATTAATAAGATATATCTACGTTAAAAGTAACATTGTTTATATTTAGTTAAAAGGCAAGAAGTTAATCTCCGTATTCAGGAAGGACCTGTGATTTTCCAGAGCTTGCCTTAAGTAAGTAAGAAAGTCTAAGTGAGCGAACCGGTCGCAGCGCACGGTACGTGGAATCAGGCGCTCCGTCTAGCTGCTTAGACTAATTAGTGCAGCAGCACAGCTAAACTGGTTAGCCGGCTCTGATGGCGGGCGAGGTGAACGCGAACGGCCCGGTTGACGTCGCTCCATATCGTTTTACATTACACACTCCCGACTCACTCGCTCGACGCTTATTTCACTAGATTGCACTCCAAACACGTGCGCACGTTCAGCTATTTGCGTTAAATTAAATATTATGTATATTAACAAACAACATTGTTCGTGTTAACGAAGTCCCCGAAGAATACAGTAAGGTATTTTTGTTGTAGGGCTAGTGAAAGCTAAAGTTTTTCTGCAGTTATGCATAAAGGTTTCTGTGAATTTTACACTTTTGTTCGACAGAGTGAAAACAGTTTCGGCGACTTTCCAAGTCATGGTTAACGAAAGTTGTTTGATTTATGCTAGTAATCTCCTACCTGCTGTTGCCATTTCATTTATTATTTTTTCCTGAATTTTGCTTTTGTTTGTTTTCCCTTCAATGTTTTGATCATGGTCAGTATTCACAGTGCAATTTAAATATTAATTTAATTTCTTAATATTTTTTGCTACGGTATTTATTGTAGGTATTAACTCTACAAGCGAACATTCTGTTCCACTCTTACTACGCTATTGTCTATTTTGAAATATAACATCTATTTTTAATATTCTCTCGTAACATATTTGCTTGCGAGTATATTTATATCATTCCCCAAACCACGTTGCGTAGCTAAAACGATATCTCGTCAGATAATTATACCTCCCGGACTACTTGTCACGTGGTAAGGTAACGTAAAAACTAAGTAGCTCTACCTACTTTTCGGCCGGGCAGGGCAATAGGCATTCCTAAGGAAAGCGTTCACTGACCTAATGATTTTTCTCCCCGGGCTACGTTACTAAAGCAGGCAATTTACGCGAGCCTATAAGTAACAAGATTCATTAAGGCTGTTACAAAGTGGCGCGGGCGTTCTTAAAGCGAATGGCCCTCGAGCTTGCAGCCTTCATAATGGCCGTACCTACAAGCCGGCCGAGACGCCGCGTGCAATTTAATGAAACACCTGGAGAGGTCGTGCCTGCTTCCGTTGCATTAATCTCGCACCCCGCGGGTCTCCTCGTCCGGTATCCGACACCGCCTCACCGCAGCACCACACACACCACTTTATATTACCAGCACCTAACATTAATACCGTTTAAACAACACATAATATGGAGCGTAGTCTATCTCCATGTTAAAACTGATACTTAATAACGTAGAGTTTAATCCGCCAGCTTTCTCTAAACTGTTGCGATATGGGGGTAATAAAAATTAGCTTATCAATATTTATATAGGACCTAAGTAGTATATTTGCTATGTTTCGACATAAGCTTTTAAAAGTGACCAACTAATATTAAAGCTGGGATAAACAACGAGTGACCGCTCGCCAGCGGCTACGGCAGAAGTGGCCGAGATAACTCCGTGCACGAATGCATATTTTAACGTTAAGCTATGGTACCGCGATGCAAACTTGTTGGGAACTTCACCAGATTGAATAATTCTTACTTTAAGGCTTTTTCCAAGTTTTTTCGCCCTAAGGGAAGGGCCGCCGTATGTAAAAGCAGTTAATGAAATAAATATTCGAAACTTTCTAAAAAAAAACCTTTACATTACTACAGAAATAAATATATGGTTGGTATATTTATTATTTATTTATTGTTATAGGTATAATTTTTTCTTGCAATAATATGTATTCGTTACTGTGTGACATTGTCTTTTAAATACACATATTTTGCTTCTGCTCTCACTCTTCCACATTATTGTTGATTCAGTAATTCCTTATAGGAATTGGACTTACCCTCCAACATTACTTGTTTCTGGCTATCATACATCACTAAGGATCTACGTTGTGGGTTTAAATAAATATCTTGTATGTATTATCAATCCTTAAATAAATGCGTGTTGTGTGGGAAGTCCTTGTGAACTTGGAGCTTCAACTACTGTTAATCGACATTCTTGACGCCACGAAAACAATTAGATAACAGTTAATTATTTCGTCTGGTAGGCGTGTTAGGAATTACGTCAGCAATACGTACGGCAAGCGTGTCGGGCGGCACCGCCCAGAGACCACGTTGGAAAAAATACGCGGCGAGCATGAGGCGTAAACACCCGCGCCCCTCTCGCATCACGCCTCATTAGCCACTCCCCTGCGCCTCTATAAATCATTTTAAATTCAAATTCTACTTACTTTCAGAATTGACTTTGCTTACCTACCTAATTCCCTTTCCAGCCACAAAATTTTGTAAATTAGATTTCATCATTCCGCTTTCGGTCGTAGGAAAAAATATTTGCAGCATCCGGGACCGGATCTTGGCCTGTGATCGTGTTACCTGCGTATAAATCGCACGATTCGAAATCCAAAAGACCCTTTTAATAATCAACTCCATCGGGACATCGAGTTTTATCAGTTTCAACTCTAGATTTATACGCAATGGCGTCCGAAATAATATTTGTACATAAAATGTGACCTTCCAATTCAATATTTCTGAAAAAAATCTTGTAAATTTCTCAAAAATTGCATCTTTTGAACGTTGCGTGAGTCGTGAGTGTCTTCTAGTTAAATTTTACCCCTTTGGCTCGCCAGGAGAAGGAAACATTTTAGGGAAATGGGTCATCATAATTTTGTTGATATAATTGCCTTGTACCTACAAACTGAGAGTTCTCTCGAATTTCAAGTTAACCTTTTTACCTTTCAGTATCCGCAAAAAAGGTTCCAACAGGAATACTAAAATACTAACATAATATTATTGTATAGAAAGGCCTCCGGTTGAGTGTGGCCACGTGGCACGAGTGCTTACTGCCTACTCGATGCAGGATTTGGCACGGCTCACCGGGCGGTTCTATTTCTATCTGTCCCCAAATATTTCTGGCACCCACTTTCGTGCGTACAAGTGGTCTTCGGGTCGCATCGTGCCGGGTGCGTGTCATTCATCGGCTCGTTAGCTCATTGTTTTCCTCGTGTGTCGATTTGTCGCACCGCTCGGCCAATAGTAAAATAGACGAGTATAGATCGGCGTGCGCGTACGGCTGACCGCGCTCCGCCGACGGCGTGTCGCCAATCCATCAATCGTGCGTGATCGAACGTTCTAATCGATTAACGACCTCACGCCTCGCCTGAAAAGCATTCTCCACATCCTATGCGGTTTACGTTTAATTTGACTGAGACATCTTCTAAGAACTAATTACAAGCCAACAGTAGGTAATTAACGAGTTTCCTCAAGTATTTTTAAATATTTATAAATTGACAGTTTTATTTTTGTCAATGAAACGCTAATAGCTTTTGATTCACTATAGAAAAACTGGTTCGAGGAATCACTTTTGGCAAGTGTTCGTTGAAGTCTGCGCCAATGAGGTCGTGGGACTGAGTTGTTGTATATAGCATAACAGATTAGATTATGTTTTATAATATTTGGTATGTCAGATGGATGAAGTAGATACACGTATTAGCAAAACAAACTTGTATGTGGTACAGTATAGTGGTGTGGCGCAGGCAGGCGTCAGCAACGCGGGTGCCGGCGCGTGCCGACTGGCTGGCGGCAGTGGGCGACCTGCACTCGAGAACTGTTCGTTATAGGTACACGTCATAGTTTCAGAGTGCACTCGGCCGCCTTACAGCTCTCACCGTAACGAGACACGAACGCCTCGCTTCATTGATATCGTTTTTGCTTTAATCGGGCACCAGTGCCAAGTTGTAACGACAAACTATTCACCTCCAAATTCTATCATATCAGGAATATTCAAGTATATTTTCTTCGGGAGGTATCGTAATCTCCAGGAAGGAAAGCAGTGATGAAACTGACTCTCGGCTAACCCCTTATTGTATTGCAAGTACGCATTGTTGTATCATAAAGGACACGGTAAGGGAAGAGCGCTCGGTTCGCTCCTCCACTATCACACAAAAATGTTATTAGTTTTGGGCGGTTATTGCCCACCCTGCGCCCGTTCGAACCTCCCCAATGCTGTTCCCGGACAAATAGGGCATATTGAATGTCTTTTTGTTTAATTTTCTTGTGGATAAAAGCAAACATCTTTCCGTGTATTAGATTTAAACAATAAACGGATATACTTTCATTACAACAGGTACTTATTCTCGTACAAATGTGAAGCATGGCAAACTGGGTGAATTTTTATCTCATAAATTAATGATTCTAGACTCTAGACATCACTTTTGTAACTTTCGATCGGAAGTGTAGCATTTAAAAACACTCGTTACGCTTATTCAGCGTGCAAGCAGATAGAGGTGATCGAAGAGCAATTAATGTCTCGTAATGTGTATAGGGCGGGGGCGGGCGGGATCGGCCCATCCGTCTCAAGCCACGCGGCCATTTGTATTGACACGAGCATCCGTCACGCTAATCGCAAGCATTCGCTGTCCCGATACACCTGCACCAGCGTGCACCGTCGACCACACCAGTATACATCGTAAAACTTCTGTTGTGCAACGTTTGAGTCAGGATTTAAACATCGCGCTTTTGGTCTTTATATACAAATGTACTACTTGTTAAACAATACTTTTTCGTTAGATATATAAAAAAGTTAATTTATAATTTATCCATTGGTACGTACGGACGTAAACAAGGCACTGTCGAATCAACTGTCAAGTTGTTAGTCGAATCTGTGGCAGCCAATAAACAGAAGTTTGATAGACTAGATGAAGTTATCATAGTCGTGATGAAACGTGATCACCCATTCAAGTTTCACAAACGGTTTGGTTTCGAACTGAAACTAAGCTAAAGTAGACGGCGCAGAGTAACAGGAAATAATAACTTTATCCCGAGCTTAAACTGTGGGAGGACCGTCCAACTAACATTATGCCTGCCAGTAACAAGTTAATCTAAATGCAGCCGACTGCTTCCAGTAGCTAGTTGTTCCACGCATTGCTAAAGTTTAATAACTGAGAAAATTTGGAACATGTCTGCATCTGATTCAGCCGGCAGCCACTGATTCACACTTCACAATATTAGCACTCATAACGTCTTTTACATAAATAACTTTTAACAAAAAATAAAATTTACTCCAAAATGCGTTTTAAAAAGCTATTTTAATTAATATTATTTATTGATAGATTTTTCTGTTAATATAATACAGATAAATCCATCCAAATCGGTTAAGCAGTGTCCGAGGAAGCCTTTTTTAAAGTCGGTTTATAACCACCTAGACAACTAGTAACCTCTGATATCATCAGGCATACATTACAAAAGTTACTCAGTAAATCACTCCGAAGCTGTTCCGTGGACATTATCAGCGAACGAGTCCCCTAGTGGAGTACTGAATATTCAGATGGCGTTTGTTTGTATACGTATTTTCTTAGAAACAGCGATAAGCGCTTCTCCGGCCATTTTTTCGTCACTAAATAAAATATGGTGCAGTCGGCTCTGCGTGCGACGATAAAACGTCCGCGAAGCTCTTCCCGTCACGTAGTGCGACAGTTAATTACGCGGATGTAAATAAATCATCATAGACGGGTGCGATGCGGTGCGACGGAGGGCTTCGATTCCGAAAGGCAATTATCTCGCGCCTCATTGACGTCGAAAATGAGCAGAGCGGAGAGCCACACCGCCCGCGCCCCCGACACGCCGCCGCCTCAGAAATATTTGACACCGCCTAAGACGCGGTTATAAGGAAAAATCGAGTGGAGGATTTCTGGGGGCTACGTGCCCGGCTCACGGCAATTGTGATGCATGGAGGGATTTCCGCACATTCGCCTGATATTGAACCGAAACCGCACCCGCTTCGACCCGTTATAGGTACATATTGCTTATCAAAATGATGTCGAATCAGGTCTGCCGTTTTATCCATTCTCAAGGCTCAGAAGTGTCGCTTACACGCTCTGTGGGTAGTTCTTATCTCATCCATTTCCCACCTATGACCCAAAAATAACGCTTCGGATCGAATGTTGTTATTACTTATTCGATGCTCGAACATTCCTGGAAAATATAATAATACGTACTTCTTCTTATCCTGTATTAATTTAATACTTTGTCTTTAACTTACCTGATGAACAAAATCAAAATGTTTTTCTTTGTAACTTTCCAGGGTCGGTGTAACCGTGAAAAGCCACCTTGCAAGTACTTCCACCCACCGCAGCACCTGAAGGACCAGCTGCTGATCAACGGGCGGAATCACCTAGCATTGAAGAACGCATTAATGCAGCAGATGGGCCTGACGCCGGGCCAGGTTCTGCCTGGCCAAGTCCCCACTGTGGTGAGTCCCAATACATCCTACTTCACACACTAAACGCTTTGAGCGATCGGTCCTCAACACCGTAGGTATTCTTTGCACGCAACACGCAGCTTTCGGTGTACTCGCTACCCTGTATTTTTATAAGCGTTCTTATTATTAAAACACGTAGATTTTCAAGTACCTATCCAGTTTAAGTTGTGCCTCGTTCTACATGAATGAAAAGAAACTAGAGAATATGAAGTATACTAACATTAAAACATACCGAGTGTTGAAAATATTTACTTCCGTAAGTAAATTAAGTCAATACCATCGTAAAGTTTTCTCGGAAACTCAATCATGTGCACGTTGAAATTAAATGGTAATTTACTTTCTTAAGACTGCTCTGCCGTTCCTGCATCGAGTTCCTTGCTTTAATTTAAAGTTTCACTTCAAGAGCGTGAAATCATGTAAACACTATCGCGAGGGATCTGAATGTATTCATTTTAGAACATAATAACCCATAGGCACAACTTAAACGATGGCAGCCCTGTGGCCGATCGCTCATCACTGCTTGAGCATGTTTGTACGACTCGTTTCTTAAGTGGCATGACAACTATCCAAACTTACTCACATGTGAATGAACTGGGAATATGCGGTAATGCAGACCTAATCACTGAAACGTGGTCCTCCCTCACTGTTCACACTGTCGCTAACATGGCGGCCCGACACTCCTCGGCGTCCCTCTTCGCACTGCCGGCGCTACTCGCTCCTATAGTTTTCCTTAGGGACATGCTTCGTCTGGCTCTGGTAGAATATATCACTGGGGTATGGCGTGGCGTGCGCAGAGTGACGTCGTGGCGCTAGGGGCGCGGGCGCGGGCCGACCCTCGCACGATGAGTAGCGTGTGTGTGTGGTTTTGTGTCGAGGTTGGCGGCGTGAGCGGCGCGGGTGCTGCCGCGAGTCACCTAGCTGCGCTGGACCCGATCAGTCTCGCCCTGCTCGCCCCGCAGGTAACTGCCGCCGCCGAACGCGTCTCGCACAGCCACCGGTCTCCTTATGCCCCGCGAGCCGCTATACCCGACCGTTTTTGACACTCCTTGACACCTTTTCCTATAGCACCACTCCGCACTTTAAGCATAAGATTTGCATTTTGTGTCACCTAGTTCCGATTGTCCCTGTTCCTTTGTCTGATTTTGGTGGCCGGTGGGTAGCTTTAATGAATAAACAGTATGCTTATTTAATATTTCGATTGGGTTTTATCAATGCATGTGACTGCTTGTTTGGCTAACGATCTCTTAATACTAAAAATAAATAAAAATTGATTTCATGGCTTATGTATATGGTGTGTACCTATATTTTTTTTGTATCCGGTGCTTGCTTAAAAATTAAATGAACACGATTAGAAGCAAATATTAAAAAACATAGATGTGAAGTGTTCAGCTATAGCTAACCATTTTGTGTAGTTAACGTGTTGTATGTTTGTGATGCAGGCGACATCGCCATACTTGTCGGGCGTGCCGGGCGTGGGCTCGACGTACGCACAGTACTACGCGCCGCAGCTGGTGCCGGCGGTGCTGGGACACGACCCGTCCGGCGCCGCCGCCTCGCCGCTCGGCGTCATGCAGCAGCCGGTGCTGCAGCAGAAACTGCCGCGTACCGACAGACTCGAGGTAAGATAACCCCTTTGATACCACGACAATCGTCGCTCTCTACAACCCGAGTAGTGCTTCCCGATGTTACCACTTACGCCGGGGACCGACGCCATTGATAACCTGTTGTTTCAATTGCATTATAGTTCATAGAAATACAAATTGGAAGCGATCGAAACATGACGGTTCTAATAGCCTAGTAGCTACTAATGTCGGTCCCCGATGCAACTTCGGCCTGAGAGCCGTTTGCCCGTCCCCGTGTGTCTGTGGCGCGCGGCCGCACCGGCCCGGTGCGTCTGCGCGTGCGCTTCGCGAGCAGCACTCGCTTACTCCCCTCTGGTGATGGACCTGCACTGTTCGCGCAACATTGACCATTATCATCATAACTGATATATAATTGAAACAATTCGTTTACAATTGAATACTTCATTGACGTCTATTTGCGCTTACAGTGTAGCTGTGCCAAACGCTTAACGTTCGATATTCAGGGCCCGAAGACATGAGTAATAAATGGGATAAAGACGTTCTTAATGAGACTGTAAAATCTGTACCAAAGTTGCGACGGATGCGTTTTCTTTAAAATTGCCGAGAAATGTAAAATCTAAAAGCGGCGTCCGGTCGAGGCCAATTGATTTTTTTAAATAACGGTGATTAACGTAATCCGCAATAGATCTTTTTTCTTTGTAATCTAAAAGCTCGTAGCTTTTTTTACATCTTCTTGACATTCGAAATTAATAATTTTCTCCCTCGTCGTTTCAAATATTTCGTAGGAATAAAAATATTCGTAATATACGTGGTAAATATCGAATATAGAATGAAGCTATAGGCGCGTGTCCGTGTCCGTGTGCGTGCGCGTGCTTGTGCGCGCGTAATGTAGGGTATCGGTATATCGGTCGGGCTAGTGAGAGCAGACTGGAGGGCAGTAGAGCGCGGGGCGCGAGCGGCGGACATGGCTGGTGTGTGGTGGTGCAGGTGTGCCGGGAGTTCCAGCGTGGCGCGTGCAAGCGCGCCGAGTCTGAGTGTCGCTTCGCGCACCCGCCGCCGCCCGTCGGCGCGCACGACGACGGCTGTGTCACGGTGTGCATGGACGCCGTCAAGGGCCGCTGCGTCCGCGACCCCTGCCGCTATTTCCACCCTCCCCTGCACCTGCAGGCGCACCTTAAGGCGCAGGCGCGCGGCGCGGTACGCCACCACCAGGCTGCACGCTCTCGCCTCGCTCGCTCGCGCTCGCTTCCATTCTTCCGCTTGGTTCTCGCCCGCCGCGACGCCGCTTACGTTCGCAGAGCTTGTTCTGTTCAGTTCGCGCCGGCTCGCGCCACGCTTCCGTCGCACTCACGCTTCACTTTTATTTTATTTTTTATCTATCGCATAATATCACCTTACGCAGAGCTTTAGGTGTATTCTGTGCATCTACTACATCGTTATTGTTTCTGTCCCGTCCTGCGACGCTTCGCTTCACGTAGTCGGCCGGCGCAGCCCAGCAGCCGGCAGCGAGCACGACTTCGGAGACGGGCAAGAAACGGCCGG